>QPKB01000001.1:28371973-28691555 GCA_003546025.1 Camphora micrantha
ATGACAGTTCATGTGTAAACCCCCATTTTATTTCCTACCCCCAAAGAAAAAACGACACAGGAAAAAAAAAAAAAAAAAAAAAAATGACAGGTTCGAGATTTATTTCCTTTACCCCCAAAGAAAAAAACACACAGGAAAAAAAAAAACAGAGATTTATTTCCTACCCAAAGAAAAAAACAGAAAAAAGAAAAAGAAAAAGAAAAGGAGAGGGAAGGACGTGGAGGAAGAAGAAGAATAAGAGAAAGAAAGAGAGAAAACCAATACTTTGCCATCTCACAGTTCATGTGTACACCATTTATTTCCTACCCAAAGAAAAAACAACACAGGAAAAAAAAAAAAAAAAACAGAGAAAAGAAAAGGAGAGGGAAGAGGAGGTGGAGGAAGAAGAAGAATAAGAGAAACAAGAGAAAACAAGCACCTGATCCGAGAGAGGAGACGGCTCCGGCGATCGATGGCTCGAGTTCGGGTTGGTAAGGAGGTGATGAGAATAGTGCAGAGCAGCACAAACCGTTTCCTAACACAAAAAAAAAAAAAAAAAAAAAGAGAAAGGGAGATGGAAGATGGAGGTTGCTGAGAGAGAAGGAGGTGATGAGAAAGAGATGTGAAGAACTGAAGATGACTGTTTTTTTTTTTCTGCAGAGACTATTTTGGGAACAAACAGAGAGGAACTGCAGATAGGAACGGAAGAAAGAATGAAAGAGGGTTTGAAAACCTACTCCCAAACGTGTTGTGATCTCCATTCACCACGTTTTGGTATATTACTGGCCCATTTAGGGGGGCCCATTTAGGGGAAAAAAATATCAGAGTCGACCACGAGCCACCAAACTGTGGCTTTTATATATAGGGATAGATATAATTAGGGGGATTCTATATATGTTTTTTTTTTTTTTTTTTGTAAAATTTCCTAATTTTTAATCTCATATTTATGGGAAAACTTTTATATGAAAAAATATGAGAAATGCTGAAAATTCTTGCTATCCAACCCAATCAATATTGGTTTGCCGTGGCCCACTTCACTTTAAATCATGATAGATGCATAATGTAGGATTGGTAGTCTCCTTACTCTCAATCTCCTTAAACCCTTCTCTCATAAAATCTCTCCTTATACTCATCCCAATTATGTAGAGATCTTGATAATATCCCTAATGTACTCATCCCTAATGTCTACAACTATATTATAAATATACACTTCCTTTTGTACCCTCATATATAGAGAAATTTTACAGGTAAAAAGCCCCATAGGACCTCATACCACTTATGGTAGTCCAGTAGCACCATGTAGACAGGAGGGATCCTCTTTGGTGCGTTTTTGTATCGACCATTCTATGGTAGTTGTTCTCAAATTTGTAGATTTTAAATAGAAAATTGGATTTTTCTCTCTTGGTTCTGGTGCTACTCAAAACGGTGGGATGAGGTGATGGGGCCAAGGGAGGCAGGGAGATGGAGGATACAAAGGAATGGAGGGCGGCGAGCAAGGATCATCTTCGTCGGGAGGAGGAGGGGATGATCGCCATGGAGGGATAGAGGAGGAGGGAGAAGAGGGGAGGGGAGACGGAGGCAAAGTTGTAAGTGGAGATGAGGAAAAGGGCAGGGCCTAGAGGTAGTGGGGGAGGGAGGGAGGGAGGCCAAGGATCTGCAGACCCAAGGGGAGTGAGAGGAGACGAGGGCGGATGATCTGCAGGTGGACTTGCGGATTTGTCTTCTTTTTTTCGCAATATGGTCGATATCGCCCATTCTATTGCTTTCAGCAGATAAGACAGTTATATGTTGAAGAAAATCTAAGTGACTGAATAGTCGATATCGACCGATCTAACTAACAGAATGGTCGATATCGATTATATCGTAAATCAACAAAAAAATAATTTAAAAGAGCCACATGAGGACCACTCCCATGTCCAACATGATACGGAGTTCTAGTAGGACGTATGGGGTCTTACGAGGATTTTTTTTTCCGTAAAATTGCTCTCTACTTCATAAATTTTGTCTAGATCCGTGTTCAATCGAGTATCTGTGATGTCACGCCCCCCATTTCATAAGCATGGGGGTTTTTGCGTGAATTATGGACCGATTAAAATTGTCTTAATAAACCACACAGCTGTGGCGCCCCCAATCTCATAATCCCTTAGTATCGAACTCCGTGGTGAGATATAAACAATTTCTTGGTTCACTGACAAAATAGTGGAAGCTTCATTAATGATGGATGATATCAATATTAAACAATTAAGAATAAGAACAACTTTCAATTACTAAAGTCAAAGTTTAACAAAATATAACGAAAGTAGTTTAATTATACGACCTTTATAAAAGAAACTGGACAACAAAATGAACAAAAGAAAACTATCCATGTGAACGTGAAGGCAGTCAGATGCGGGGTCAAATTACTCAAACTATGTCATCCGAACATCACTCGTGGATGTCTTCAAGCTGATTCTCCTCAAGTGTCTCTTTCTCGAGATCAGTGGGCTCAGTATCTATGCATCAAGAGTAATATCATCAAACTATGAATAACCGTCATGTGAATATATAAAAATAACAGCAGACATGCAGTATCAAATCGAAGTAAAGACAATGTAATCATCTTGAATTCCAATAACAAAAGTATCAAATATGTTAATCTCGATAGACAATGAATCAGATAAGACAATAATCTAATCGCAACATCCTAACAACCAGGCGGTCCACATTGGCTAAAAACCATGGAATATTATCACTACTCTCCCTACTTGTACCGAGTTGTGGTAGATAATACACATGGATGAAAAGCTAGGTAATATGGTACCCAAGGTAGCAAACAATCAAAATCCCTTCTTTTGCGGTTACCCAATGGTGTACGTTGATCTCAAAATCAATTTGTAGTCGCAAAACAATGGTCCTATTAAGGAAATACCCCAACTATGTTAGATGGTAACAGATGAGTGGTGCCTAACTCAAAAAATTCTATCAATACAATCGGTGAGGGGCTAGGCTTATTTTATGTAAACAAGATTTTTCAAACGAAAGAGTAACCACTCTTCATTAATCAATCTTTCATTCAAAGTTCAAACAATCCAAACAATACTAGTAGTCCTCCCAAAACCTTTACAATCAAAGCCACCTAGCATCAACACGTTGAACAAATCCAAACGAAGATATGAAATACAAAGGAGATCCTAAACCCATCTCAGTTCTCAATGTGATCCTAACAATACAATTACAAAGCTAAAGAACATACCCACGACATCTGGACATCAATACCAAAGTACACAATTCAATTCCGATCATGCAATAGTCAAGGGAGAATTAAAATCCAATCCTAAGTTAACGATTACTCTCTTTGATTGAATCATCACCATCCGGTCCCCTAGGATAATAAGGTCACCTATGTCCTCGTCACAAAACCTTGTTGCAGCCTATGGTAATTGACATCACATCACCTTACATCACCCTAACCCGACTTGGTTTGTAATTCGTATGTTATCTGGATAATTTGTAAGGGTAAGCCAACTCAAAATCCTTCACTAATGGCCTCCCAATTAGTCCTCATTTTACGATGCCAAGGGTCCCAAAACTAAGTCCACAAAGCCTAAGTTGAAGTCCATTCTCAAAAAGGCAACTGGGTTCCTACGTCGTAGTAGAATAGGGTTCAAAACTATGGGGTCTGTCTTTGTGACTGTTCAGTCTAACAGTAGCCGTGAATTACACTACGATTGGCCACAGCTAGTCGTGAGCTAATCATAGAATAACCCGTCACTCAAGTCATTCAAGGGTAGTCCCAAGTTGCCAAACATACCTGAGACTGGAGTTTTACGGCTAGCCGTGGTCGAATGAAGGGGACTTTGGAGACCCAAAATAGCTGTTACCTGACTGCCTACCACACGAGCTTGTGGGAGGAAGCAAGAGGAAGATTCGCCATGAGAAATAGATAGGACCCCCACAAATGGGAGGGACTACCGACTAAGAGTGTGTTTGGTTAGACTCATTTAAAGCTAACCATGCTTTTATATAAGTAACTTAAGAAAAATGAGTTATTCAAAGCAGCTTTTTAAAAGAATGGTTGTTTGGTTAGCCCAACTTTCAAACTTGCTTTTTAAGAAAAAACATCAAAACTTGTTTGGTTAGATATAAAAAAGGCACCTTTTTTTTTTTTTTTTGTAATAATTCCAGTGTATCTCCCACCCAACCCAACCCAAGAGCCTTTGGCCCTGAGCCCAAAGGACACTAGATTATGGACAACCGAAAACTTATCCCTATGGACACATGCAAATCCTCTTATAAAAAGGAGCTTTAGTATATAATAATTAGACAATATATGTTCAACGTCATAAAAATTAATTTATATTAAACTTCGCAAAACTAAATTGCACAATAAAGAGAAATCTTGTAGGTGAATAGGATCACCCACATAAAATCAGAGCGGTGCCAATTTATGTGGGCCTTAACACAAACCACATGATTTACAGTCTCTACAAATATAAATTTAAAAAAAAATAAATCAAATGAGCATTTTTTCCCAAATAGAATAAAACAGACTACACCACTCTATGTATGTGTGGCAAATATTGCATCAGCAGTGGCATCCCTCATTTCCCACATCTGTTGCCCTTTATCACCGTGAGCTAGGTTCTCCCCTCGTTCACTATGCATTATGTCCTCATTAACTTCATTTCATCAAAATCATTCTCATCATCAATAGTTGCTCATTCATTATCATATTGATTGAATAAAGTATCAATTATCGCTTCTTGACGGATAAAGTCATGCACTGCCATCGACAACTATACACATTTGAGTAGGAAATGGGTAAGGAGCCATTTTCCTTCAACATTGGAAAGTGCGTTTTTAGAACTCCAAAGCAACGTTCTATTACATTCCTGTGTGAGGAATGATAGAAATTAAATAGCTCATCTTTATCTCTAGATCTAGTACCACGATGGAAGTCTTGAATATGATAACAAAGATTTCTATAAGGCCAAGGAAACCCCGAGTCAACTATGTAATATTTACTCAAAAGATTTGAAAGGTTAATTAGTAAGATATAAAATAAGAATAAATAAAAATAAAGACAGTTTTCAATATAAAATCCACCTGGTGGAGCATAATGAAAGTTCCATTTTGGATTATATACAGCATCTGCCATGATACGTGAATCATTAGCCGTACCTTCCCAACCAGCATAAACAAATATAAACCGCATGTTAAAATTGCATGCAGCCATAACATTATGCGTACATTCTCTTTTTCTACCAAAACGATATGGAAGTTGTTTATCTTGAGGAATTATAGCACTAACATGTGTGCCATCAATTGCACCAACACAATCCTATAAATACAAATACAAAAGAGTAAATCAAGAGACATTCCAGAAGTATTAATAGTAAATTCAAAGTTAAATAAAAATATATAAGTTGTGCATTACCTTGAACCATGGCCAATATATGGTTTTTGCGAATATGATTAGGCGTCTCGTTGAAGGAAGGCGGCCTTATCAACTCCATTGAAAATTTAGCCATTGCCATTAACACCTTATTAAAGTGTCAGCTTATTGTTTATCCTGAGTGTTGAAACCGCTCTTACACCATTCGATTCCTTTCATTGTGACCAATTTCCATAAGGAATATAACAATTTGTTCTTCTACACTCATATTACATGTGTCCTTCAATAAGCTTCTCTTTTTAATGGCAGTGCATAACCTAAAGAACACATTTCTCCATGCGAAATAATTCATAGGATCGAGTGGGATTCCCAGTAAAAATATCCATAACAAAAGATTATCTTGTGTTCCATGAGTCCCTACATGGTTCTTTGACCAAATACAAACTCCTATAGTGGACAACTACATGCGCTGTGATAATAATAATGATATCTAAAGTATCTGGGTCCATCTGTTCTATCAATATAATAAAAATAAATTAGACAAATTCATCAACATACATATAACCATACAATATGATTGAATGTAACCATCAACATTCACTGCCTCATTAGAACATCATATAATGACCAGACACATTAAACAAACACTAATATTTTCGAACATGAAACATATCAAATACCATTTCATATAAAATTAAATAAAGGTCCAACATCTGTCCAATCAACATTACTATATATCATGTGCGAAAATAAAAAAAAATAAAAAATAAACAAATAATTATAAAAAAAAAAACTCCTTATTCCAGACTAATATAATCCACCGGAACCTTATTAAATATGCAAAATTAAAAATCACAGGCTCTACAGTCTTGCCCTAGATCAAAATCGTAGAGGAGATAAAAAAACATAGAAGACTCCAGCACCAACAAATCACTCTTAATGCACGTTTCATTGCATACATTCGTTGTAACCATTTAAGGCGGACATAAGACCTTTTGAAAGCCATGAACGTCACCCTATTGTTCTCCTTTTGGAATAGATCAGTGACATAGAAATATAATTCACTTCCTACTTCAATTGATCCATATCATCAAGAAGATGGATGCATTCCATAATGGTACAAATAGGAGCAGGAATAGTACCCTTATGAGCAACCAACTTCCTCGTAGCAATGACTTCAATTAACTTGTCAAGTTGGTTTACCATCTTTGCACTGGCTCCTTTTGCATCATTCTTACTCTTACGGGAGGATGAGGGTGTGGGATCCATTGACTGCTTCTTGTTGACGTTTAATCTTCTACGATTATCGTCATCTGCATCCACTTCAAGGTCGGCATTATTAGGTGATGCTAATACTTCGTCCCGGCTTTGGAGTATGAATCTGGGGTCCCTATTTGGTAGGAAAATGGGTCTTGAGAATCTTGAGTGATGTTACTAACGTCCACAACTTCATTATGAAAGATGCCATCTGATGGTGCCCATGCATTGTCCCCAGTTGCGGTAGTCCCTTTAAAAAATAATATCTAATTCATCTTCAAGCTCTAATGGCTAAGTGTGAAACTGTGAAGCTTTGGGGCATATTTGTGTAACACTTTTCCGTAGAAAAGTGGACGGTTTTCCACTAAAACTCCATTTCAGGCGTTTGGTGAGGGACAATTCCACAGAAAGGCTTTCCTGCCTCGTCAGCATTTTCCTTGCTAATGCTAGAAATGGGTTTTCTATGGGCGGGGTATGGGAAATGGATTTTCTCGGAAAACTTCTCACTCTTTTCCATTTCAACCCAAAACCCTATAAGTTTTTCGTTTTTTATTTATTTAAATAAATTATTATTTGATGATGAATAAATAATATACATTTATGTTATTTTTCTTCAAAAAAAATATTTCACCAAACAAGAAAATTTTATTTTCTATAAGGAATCCAGAGCTGCACCAAACAACATTAGCACAAATTCAACGAGGAAAAAAATTCGCACCAAACATGATTTTCTAAATTTTGCAGAAATCCCTTTTCCAGGTTTCCATTTCTATGGAATTTGTTGATGTGACAATTTCCACTTTTCGCGGAAAAGGCATGAGCACAAACGTGCCCTTGGAATTGCATGTATTCAAGGAAAACCTATCACTTATTTGTAAGGTTGCAATTATAATTAGAATATATTATTATTTATTAAGCATATAATAGTATCAATTTACCTGTATATATGTTTGCCCAAGCGTCATTTGAAGCAGTAATTGTGCAAAGGATAGGATCATACCCGATACCGCTTTTCCCTATGAGAGCTTTCCATGCCTTCCATAATTCTATAGTGGCATCAAAATGATTTCTTCATTTGCTTCTTGTCATAATACAATCCAGTCTTTTTGGTGAACCCTTTTATTATTGCATCCCACCCCGCACGATTAAAACAATGTGTAGGTTGATTCCCCTTATGCACTTGCTCCACACATAAATCTATAGACAAATGGTGATGTTGTGGACTCCAGTAGGCCTTTGGCTAAATGGGCTGTTGAGTATGAGAAGGCAAATGAGGACGTGCATGACCCACATGCCTTCATAAGCGATTCTCTTCATACTCTTGATGACTATGTCCTAAAAAACAACTAGATACAAGTTCAAGTCCCCAACAAAGTCAAGTCATCAGTACTATTTCTTTCAATGAAGTTACCCTCTCATGTTATGGCAATTGCTGAAAGTAATCATCAAATTGAGTCTCTGTATCACCCTACTTGAAGTTGGTATCTCTGTAAAATGATTTGAAATGTAAATGCTCAAGTTATTATATATTTAGTAGTTATCTCTCCCTACTTGCAGTCTCTATGCTCGATGAAGTGGGGTTCTCTATATGTAATCAATATTGTTCAGTGTCTCATTTGTTTATTTGTTGCATTAGTTTACTACAGGCAGAACTAGAAGGATCTGTTCAAAGCCTAGTCGAGTTGTCCTCAAACTTGTTTGAAACTGAACCAATAAGATATAATCCATGCTCTTTGTTTAACATACCCATCCTCACTCACACCATCTAATCATCTATATATCAGTGTCTGGACTCTGGATCCTTAATAAGGATAAAGAAAACAAAAAAAAATGTAAGATGCCTTGGTCAATCAAATTACTTTTTGAACAATCCAACTCAAGGAGGACGAGTCCCAGGTTCGAAAGTAATTCAGAACACTTGGATGGGATGGATGCCAGCACTACTCCAAATGTCTTTGTGCTTTGTTCATTCCAATATTGGAATGCTCTTCAAGAAAATTTTATTTTTGAATGTATTCAAGCAAATGATATAACTAAATTTCAGTTTTGTATTCTTGATATCTCAAGTTCTGTGAATAAATTCTCTCCTTTAGCAAAAAGGGGAAAAAAATAAATAAAAACACCCTAACTCTTGTAGCATAATATTCAGCCATAGTAACTCAAAAACTCCTTTCAGTAATTGACTTCGAAACTCAACTGTGCGCACAACCGTTAGAAGACTCTGTCTGACTTGAATCCTACTAGACCAAGTTGTTTAGGTGTTAGACACAAGGACAATCATATATTATGTTTCCTTAATTCTGGTTTGAAGCTGCTTCTTGTCACAACAATATGGTTGTGGGTTTGATTCATACTTGAAAGACTTCAAAGATTACATGTGAATTATCTTTTTGCCAAAAAGTTAAAGACTTATTTATAGAGTAATACAAGATAAACAATAAAACTAAAGCCCCACCATAATATTTTTTTAATACAATTATATAATGAGAGATTATCACTCTGTGTAAGTGATTATAAGGTCACAAGGATTGAAATTAATAAACTTTTTAGTAATTTTGTGTAAAACTGAGGAGATCCTATATGTGTCTTTCATTGCAACTATTGAATTTTTATATGGGAGAACCTATGAGTTGGTTTTATTAAATATTGTACTTTTATGTTGTTGCCATCTTCTCACATCTCTCTGGATTTCCATTAAAATATTGAGGTATGTTTGTGTGGCATACTCAAAACTAAAATTAGAAATTGTCACTATCCATACTCCATAATTCCATATTAACATTTCTGTGGTTTTCCTGTAATAAGATGCACAAGCATTTCTCAAGATTTCTGTAGAAATCAGATGCCCACCAGGATATAAAATAAAATAAAAAACCATTTGTTTCATTCCTCACACTGCTAGTAGAAATACATGTTAACACATAAAATGTTTAGCTGCACAAAAAAACTGAAAACTGAAATTGGAAAAACAATCTCGAGACTTCGATGTATGCAGAAAATGAAAATAAAACTTTAAAAAATGAAAAGAAAACCCCTCCACAGTCCATACCCCTGTTTTGTTGAACATGACTGTACCCTTAGTCTATTAATTGAATGATATCAAAACCATTAATGTCTATTTACTCACATTGTTTGGATTATGCTACAATAAACCTTACAACTGAGACACAAAAATATAAGACATGAATGGTGCCATCAAGCACCTGTAAAAAAAGCCCATACAAAGTGCACATGAAGGTGATTCAAATGCAATTTATAGTTTTGTTAGCAACTTGTCTGGGTCTGAATGTCACCTAATCTATCTTTTTTCTTTATAGAAAACAGAAACCACCAACCACAAAATAAACAATTAGATGAGCTTTGTTTCTTACATTTCACCCAACAACAACATAAATTAAATGGGTTAGCAAACTTAGTTTGATTTTTTTTTTTTTTTTTTTTTTGGGGTCAGAGAAGAATATCAGAAGACAAAATCATCTAAGTTAATCATAATAAAAGCATGGCCATTGACATTGGCCTAAGCAGTAGCCGCCACCATGTTAATGATAAGTCCCTTTTTTTTACTTGCTAGTTGGCCTAGTGGTTAGGAGTTTCAAACTAAACTGTATAATCAGGGATCAATCCTTGGTTGGGGCTATGGGAGTAGGCACCTAATCTACTGGGGCAGCCCTATGATTCCCCATCTTAGTCTATGTTATTCTTTGTGATTATTAATCTAAGCTGTAAAAATGTCATTTTTCTGCATTTTAATTTCACGATTATTTTATTTTTTGTTTTATTTTGTAGCAAAAAAAAAAAAAAAAAAAAAAACTACTATGGAGATAAAAAAAACGATGATGTCTGGGTTCTGATTTTCTACAAAACCTGCCTTGAACAAATATTTATCACGGAGAGAGATGCCAATCCTAGGATTCCTCCATGCATTGCCTGAGCTTGAATCCAAGCAACGTTGGTTCCCCATTCTATTATTATTTTCTTTCATGCTATTAGGTTTGACATAAACGGGAATGAGAGATGCACTGAAAATGAGAAGCAATCTTGAGACAAAAGGCAATAAATAGAGACGGCGAGATAGATCGTGCGTACCTTGTAACCGGAGTCTGAGAAGAAGAAGGGTCAATGTGACTGAGAAACCCTCTAACATACAGAATGATGATGCAGCGAGAAGAAGGCTATTTAAAGACAAGAGTGGGAATTGCTGCGAGGGAGATGCATGTCGCCAATGTGAAGCCACTGAGCAGTCACTCATCTTCTACATGCTTTTTTTTCCTTATGCTTTTCACAAGCCATTTTAAAACTATCCTAACCAAACACACTTTTTTGGGCTTATGGGCTTTTTCATAATTAAAAGCCCTTAAAAATGAGTCCAACCAAATACACCCTAAACCAGAGAGAAGTGCTTCCGGCTACAGCCAAGAATTGTAGGAGCCTGAATGGGATGGATGGAGGATAGGTGCGTCTCGTGAGGTACTAAACTTGTTACCTCTCATGCCACTCATAGGAACCGTGAGAGGCTTCTCTCACATGAAAGATTTTGAGACACACAGAGGATACTCTGCATGGGAATGCAACATTTATCAACCTTCCACATATACAAAGCTGCGCCATCCTTGATCATCTTATCTAAGTACTTACGAAAGATTTTGGGACAGTCGATACTCTGCATAGGAAAACAGCATTTATCAACCTTCCATGTATACAAAGCTGTGCCATCTTTGATCATCCTATATAAGTTCTTTAGCTCTTTACTAAGCTGTTAAAATTTCTTTCACCGACTCCATTCTGTTCAGCGTCTCTCAACCTCGTTGCTGATCTGCAACTATAATGTACGAATACTTCAAAGTGGGCAATGTATGATGTCATATCGTATTCGATACTTCAAACTTCATGTGTAACACCTGTGTCCTTGCCGTGTTCATGGTGTGACCCTGTCGTATCCATGCCATATCTGGGCGGCATCAAAGATCTGCATTTGCATATTTGTTTCTGGCCTAGTGCTGCCACTGTCCCAGCCCTGCTGAAAGCTGGAAAACAAATCATCCCTATCTGCATTAGCATCTACATCCATCCCTCTTTGCAGCAGCACTTTATGTTATCTGTTGCTCATCGCTCTCTCAATCACTCAATATCATCATTCTGCTCCGGTCAATGCCGCTTGCCATGACACCAACTTCATAATGTTTCTTGCAGAAAACAGATGCCATCTAGAATCTACAGGCAGCAGCCATTCAATCGCCTGCGGGAAAATCAGTCATTTTTCAATAATAATTCCGTAGGTACGGTACTTCCTCTGGAAACAACTAGCTTTGTTTGGAAGAATTTTTGGGCTGGATGCCTAACCACCCCATAATTATAGGTGAATGAAACTTCATTACAACTGGCCGCCAACCCTTCCTGTAATTATATGTGAAGGAAACTTCACCGTGGGACAATCCAATAGGCCAACATACACAATGAAGCTCTGTGCAGAGAGTCTTTGTTCTTTAATACATTCATATGCATTCACCTCCCTCATGTATGACATATATTTACACAAATATGTTTATAATCCTCAACAACCTTATCTCAAGCGGAAGATCTTTGCACAAAAGATAATGCATTTTTTTTCTTTCTATCAGCATGTCTAATGTCAGCTATCGCTACTTGGACAGAAAGATAAGTAGATGAAACAGTGACTTTTGGGGCAGGTCCATCACAGGGCCCAGCAAATGAAGGCCTTCCGTCAAATTGAGCATTAAATTAGCATTCCAACCCCTATAACAGTCCATTCTGAGAAATCTTGATAGCCATCAGCTACTAATTTCAATCAAACTACATCCTGAAGTCCTCTCCACCTCCCTCTTTTCCATCAGCCCTCTGATCCTGGCAACATCATCCCATCTCCCCTTGCTTGCATAAATACTCAAGAGAAGCTTGTAGTATCCTGCTGTCTTGCAACCAGATTCAACTAAGCATTCCTCAAATACTCCACCAATCTCAAAATCACCATAAATTTTACATGCTCCCAACAGCGCCCCCCATACACTGATGTCGGGTTCTATTGGCATCAGACGTATGAACTTAAATGCCTCATCAATGAATCCTGCTCGCCCTAGCAGATCAACCATGCTTGTATAGTGCTCCATCTTTGGCTGAATAGCAAAATGCTTGACCATGTAATTGAAGACATTGCAGCCTTCACTTACCAATCCAGTGTGGCTGCAAGTTGATAAGATGATAAGAAAACAAACATCATCGGGATCGATTCCTCTCTTCAACATTCCAAAGAAACCCATCAAGGAAGCTTTCCCATATCCATGCATACCAAGACCATAGATTATAGCACTCCATGAGTTCACAGTTCCTTCGGAGATCCCATCGAAAACCCAAGAAGCTGAACACAGTTTTCCACACTTTGAATACATTTCTACCAGCAGTGTTTGTACTGACACATCCAAGCTGAGGCTGAGCTTGATAACATAGCCATGGATTGTATCCCCAAACTGGAGAATCCCCAAATCAGCAGTAGCTTGAAGGACAAGTAGTAGTACAGTAACAATGCTAGGAGAAGTACCTGCAACTCTCATCTTCTGAAATAATTCAATCACGATTTCTGGCTTACCAATTTGTGAGTACCCACTAATCAAGGCATTCCAACTCACCACATCTTTAGATGAAATCTCATCAAAAAGTCTTTCAGCAGTGTTCAAGCTCCCACATTTTCCATACATATCCATGACTGCAGTTGTTAGAACCACATCTAAAGATAAACCTGATGTAATCATATGAGCATGAATAGATTTGCCAAGTCTAAGTGCCCTCAACTGACCACATGCAGGGAGAATTATCTTCATACTCACTTTATCCAATACCACACTTTCAAATCTCATTGAGCAACATAGCTCCACTGCAGTATTGGGAAATCCATTCAACCTGTAACAGGAGACAATTAGATTCCAAGAAACCAAATTCCGGTCGGCCATCTCATCAAACACTTGACGGGCAGATTGGAAAGAGCCAAATTTAGAATACAAATCTATTAAGGAATTTGCTACATAAACATTGAGACTGAACCCACATTGAGAAATCTGGGCGTGTATCGATCTTCCATCAAATATGGCAAGATCAGCACATGCCTTGAGCGTGTAAGGGAAAGTGAAATTGTTGGGTCTCAAGCCGGAAATCCAAAGCAAGCGGTAGATGAGGACTATTTTCTCAGATGACCCACTGATGGACAGATTTTTTACAGTGGAATTCACTAATGCCATATTGGTTTTGTAGAGTAACTTGAACAGAGATTGGGAAATTGAGATTTCCCCATTAACAAAGTAAGAGAGAAGAAGATCAGTGCAGAGGGAGATGTCTGACTTAAGTCCTCTTTTTACAAAGAAAGGATGAACAAGTTGAGGGCTACTGAAATATGAACATGAGAATCTACAAGAGGTACAAAAGGAGAGGGAGAAAAAGGGTACACAGAGATTAGCATTTTTGAATTTCAACATGGATAGAAGATAAACAATCAGGAAATAAAGGTCAATTGTGGCTTTTGAACTTTGAAATGAATAGTGTTGATTTTGCTCGGAGTTTGGTTTATATCCAAGTTGAACTCTGTCGTGTGTTGCTTTTACAATTGGAATTAGTGCTTGGTTCACTCGGGCATTCTATCAAGCATATCCTGAGCATAGTTGGATTTTTTGCCCCCTTCTCGTCTTTGTTTTTTTTTTTTTTTTCTGGTGGGGACCCCTCTCATTTTGTCAAAAGAGAGACAGAGAGACATCTCCAATGGATTGTGTAGCAAAAGCCAAGAAATACTTTCAAAGGGCCCCGTATTACGTGGAGGACTGGCTACAGTGCAAAGTCCGCCCAGTGACGGTGTTGCATGTGTACAGGGCATGAAACCAATATATTCACACGGTTCTGAGTGCCTTTTACAAGGATTGCTGCTATTGGGATGCAATTTTTTTTCTTTTCCCAAACAAGAAATTTGTCGTTTTTTAATTACAGTTTTTACCCCACAATTTTTTACTTTTCCTTTACAAGGAATTTGTCATTTTTTAATTATACTTTTACCCCTTTATGAAATGACCAAAATATCCATTATCCTACAAAAACGCAAAACATATTTTCTCTTTCATACAAAAGCTCATCTTCTTCCCTATCCCATTCTCCCACTCATCTCACTCTCCACTTCCGTCACACAACGGTTTTGGGCGAGTCATCTTCCTCCATTTTATGCTATTGGGCAACTCATCTTCCTCCATCTCCTTCATCTTTCTTTCTTATTATACTTGATATTTTTTCATTCCATCTCTAAGGCTTTCTAGTGCAATGAAAGAAGAAAACAACAATCAAATCGTGCCTTTCAATCAGAGCAAAAGTGGAAAGGTTCGTTTCTTTTTTTTTTTTTTTTTTGTATTTTTGCCACTTGTTTGAATTTTTTCTCGCTTGGAAAGAGTTGTAGGTCCCAATATGTACGGTCTTTTAGGTCTGAACCAAATACACATATTCGGATGTTTAGGTCTGAACATGTGTTCATCCGAATATGTGTTGTATGTTCAGAAGTTAATAACCGAACACTTGGTTTTTGTCTGGACATGTCAGACCGAATAGTGTTATTACGTTTGGAAGATGAGATGGTGTAGAGGACTTGGGATCCGAACATGTGTTGTATGTTCAGAAGTTAATAACCGAACACTTGGTTTTTGCCTGGACATGTCAGACCGAACAGTGTTATTACGTTTGGAAGATGAGATGGTGTAGAGGACTGGGGACGCTGGAGGAACACCGGAGAGAACAAGATGCCGGAGATGTTGGGAGGTCTAGTTGTGATTTGTGTGTGGGAAGAAAGGGAAGAGGATGTGTGTGGGCAGAAAGAAGGAAATGGAAGGATGGGTAATTTAGGGAATTTTGATGCGTGTGGAAAGAAATAATATCATTTTAAATTACAGTGATGTGTGTAGAGAGAATTTATGTAGGAAAAGGAAAATTATATGTGCCAGTAGAATTTCCCTTTACAAGTTACATCTGTATTAATTTTTCAGATGATTTCCAATAATGCCCTTAAAAGCACTGCCTTACCTGTTTTGATTATAAGTTGTAAACATGGCCCATGCCATAAAAATTGAAATATGGACCCGCCTTTGTGATTGCAAAAATGAGGCCCACCCTTTAACAATTATAACATGGCCCCACCTCTAGAAATACTGCCCTCGTAATAAAAATTGAAATGTGGACTGCGTTTGGGATTGAAAAAAATGAGGCCCACTCTTCAACAATTATAAAATGGGCCCCACCTTTAGAAATTATTGGACTTAGAGATGCAGCCTGGCTTTAAAAATTATAACATAAGGCTCATATTTATAAACTCAAAATATGGGGCTCACTTTTTATAGGAATTACAATAGGGGACCCACATTTAGAAATAAAAATACAGGGCCCACCTTCATATATAGGAATTACAACGTGGCACACCTTTAAATGAATAACTGTGTCACCCATCTTTGATGATTGTAAGCATGGGACCCACTTTTAGGAATTACAAAGTGGGGCCGCTTTTGTGATTGTAAACCCACGCAACCTTTTGGATTTATGGTAAGTGGGTTCACCTTTTTATAATATATATAACCCACCATTTGAATTATTTTGAAAATCCTATTAGTTTATTTTCATCCAATTTGCATTATTTATATCCATTCACTTTAGCTATAAAAAAAAAAAAAGAAAAAAAAAAACTCTACTTGAAAAAGGTGAGCCTACATTGTAATTCCTATAAAGGTGGGGTTATATTTTAATTTTTAAAGGGGGTCTTATTTACAACAATCCCTACGTAGATCTTTATTGGAATTTATACAGTGGGCCCATGTAAAGGCAGGCCAATGTTCTAATTAATATAAAACTGGGTCCCATGTTTTAATTAATAAATTTGATTTTCATGTTATAATTTTTAAGGTGGGCTCTATATCCAACAATTCATTAAGATAGGGCCCATGTTATAATTGTTATTGAAGGGCGGGCCTCATTAATTTAACTAGTGCTTGAGGGCCCGCACCCAATGCGAGCCTTTAATTCATTGAAGGCTCCCAATTTAAATTGAAAGTAGACACCTAATAAACAAAAAAACTACATTTGATACAATTATATAGAAAATTCAAAATTGGTCACCATCTTTTGGAGAACCTTGTATACGTTTATGCCTTCCCATTCATGGAGCGTGGATATTTGATAGAGAGAGGTTAGTTGAAAGTAAATTTAAATATAAATAGGAAGTAATTGTTGGTCAAATTCATATGGGAGGCATGATTTTTTATTTTTTTTTATGAAGGCAAATATTTTAAAAGAATTTTATATATAAATCTAAATCAATTGTCGAAAGCAAAACATCGAACCATGTTTGAGTCAAACTTACCGTGTTCTTTATGCATGGTATCAGTGGCGACGATGCTAGAGCTATCTCTGCTATATAACATATCATGGGATGCAATCGGAGAGGAGGCAGATGTTGACGCCCCATCCTGCAATGGAACAACTAAAATTCCTATTTCCATATACTATGCATGAATGTTATATGAATCTTATAAGAATGAAAAAGAGAAAGCAAAATGGAGAACAAAAATAAGAAATAAATTATTTAAAAGAAAATATTTTAAGGATTTAGTAAGTAGAATTAGTATATAAAAAAGCATATAAAAGAACTACGGTATGAAGGGCTAATGTATTAAAATAAAACAAGAATAATGTTTATAAGTGTCCGTCATTCAATTCATGATATTTCTTCTATCTATCAACTCCTTCGATTCATGCAGTTGTTTTCCACTTGTGTCAATTATGTCACTTGTCTCATCTCTTGCACTTGTTTCAGCACATTGACTTGTCCCACCACCTAATATTTTGTCAGCACCTACACCTGTCTCAGCGCGCACCTGCACTTGTCTCACCAATATTATTTCTATTTGATATTGCTTCCAAAGTATTTGCTCCAACATCTTCACTTGTCCCAATTTCTTGCTTGTTTGATACTGCATGTTCAATTTTCACATTATTAGCAAATGTTAATGATATTTCATAGAACAGTGCTTAAGATGTCTTAATAAAACTTACATTTTTCAATTTCTGCCAACAAAAATGTCGATTCTTTTTTGTAATGTATTTCTTCTATTTTCTTGACAGTGATTCCACTTTCAAATGTCAGTCTGTTCATACTTGGGTCTATTTTTATATGAAATAAATATTTTTTCCACAGTGCCTTTTTTATTTCAGTTGCCAATAGATCATACCAATTAATCTGCAAAATAGTTTAAAAGTTAATGTATACATATACATACATAATGTTTATATATAGAAACATTTAAAATAAAAAAAACATAATTTATTTATATGCAGATAAATTTAAAATACCTTATCCGCATAGTCTTTAAATGCTTCTTCAGTTGCATTTATGAAATTCTTTAATATTTCATCTTGCATAAATAACGTTGCTTGCTTGGTGTGATCCTCAACTGTTACAGTTACAATGTATCAGAGAATATAAAAGGGAATATTAAAATTAATTGTGCCATAATATTTGCAGAAGGTAGATATGTTATTATTTTAATGTATTATCTATGTACCTCATCTTTGTTGGTATCGTTGAATCATTACAACGAACAAATTTACCATTGTTGACAGTTTCATAAATTTTCTTATCATATTAACTGCAAGAAACTTGTGCCAAATGGTTTTCATATGTAACATTAAAACTGTTGCCTTTATTGCAACATATTTGACCTGTAGTTTTTATAAAAGATAAATAAAAGTTAGTCTACACTACAAACTACTCAAAATTATTTTTATCAATTAAGAGAAGATGTATTTGAGTTTAACTTTACCTCATTGACACCATTTTCCAATATTAAAAATAACTCTTGTAATGACAATTGATAGAGCTTGAGTCATTTAACAATGAAAGCTCATTACTGTAATTCAATGTTTCACAAAGATGTTAGTATTAACAAATAGAGATAAAAACTTAGTAATGAAAAAGTTAATTGCTTACCATAAAAGCAAACGTCTTGCCAATGGAATATTAGGGTCGATTTGTAACTTTGTTGCAGTCGATTGACTGAGATAAATGTTTCCTAAACACAATTCATGAAGTTTGAATCAGCTGCATATAAAATTAATAAAACTATTAGTGATCCAAAACAAATATTTTTACCATTGTATTGCTTAACTATTAGAGATGTTGCTATAAACACTCGCCCTGTACTTGAATTTAAGGAGTAAAAATTGTCTAAAGCAAAGTTTCCCCAAAGAGTAAGATTCATCCTCTTGTTACTACAAAAGAAAAATATAAGATTAATAATCAATCTATTTGATCTGAAAAATAGAAATACTTTATTACAATTCATTTTAAAATACCTTTCATCACATAGTGTGATATCTAACTTCGCAAGCTCTGTTTGATCTTGTTTTCTAATGTGTGATATGCCATTTAAATCTTCGATAACTCTAATGACGTATGTATCATATTAATGCAAATGAATAAACTTTTGAAGAGATTTGTAACTTTAAGAATATAAATGGTTATGAGAGTTGTAATACCTTGCAGATACTTAAATCTATTGAGAAATAAAGGCATTTTATCGAGTGAAGTGAAGCAATACGCGTAGTGAGGAATATCTACACATGTCTCTGTTATTTGTGAAATAACTGTATCTCTTGCTAATGATAGTTGATATTGATGAGGGATGACATTATATGTTTCTGGTGCTTCTTTAACTCTCACATTTCTAATCGTATAACAATTTGCTTCCATTATCTCATCGCCAAATTTTGGTATCTCATCATTAAACAGTGTGAGAAGTATTTGATTTCCCTTAAAGTTAAAAACAAAGAAAATAAATATAACCACCATGTATTCAAAAATTATTTGTAAATAAAATTGTATTTAAATTGAAAAGGTCACCTTTATATCAATAAGGATTAATTTATTGATTCGCCCCGAACCTCTAGCATTATTGTATTGTCTATCTTCAATTATTCTGCTTACTCTTACTTTAATGCACCATATGTCATTATAAGGATGCAGCTCCTTGAGATGATGAAATCTGGTGGACGTCATTGATGATTCCTTGATAATCTAAAGATGAAAATTTCAAATTGTCGTTAGTCTCGTATTTATTCTAATTCTGATAGTGACCATTTTTTAATAGTATTGATAGATGTTTGAGCATATGAGGTTGTTACATAAAAATTATTTATTATTTATAGTAAAATGCAATGAGAAATTTGTAGCACAACTCATCCGTATTACATAGGTTTTAATGAGAAGAGAAGGAATCATTTATACCTCTAAGAGTAGTTTGTGCAATGGCTCTTCACTTCATTTAGGACTTCTTTGTATGCAACGTTTTTAGTATATCCAATTGGAATGGTAGTATTCCTCTTCAGTAAAATTTTCAGCCCTGATTTATCCGTAACTCTAGATAGAGCAACGTAAAGTTGTCCATGCGAGAAAACTAGCTTTGGGAGATAAAGGCCTATTTTTTGTAGGGCTTGCCCTTGACTTTTGCTTACTGTCATTGCAAATGCCAATTTAATTGAAAATTGTCTTCTTTTAAGGATGAATGGTAAATTTGTTTCAGCAGTTGACATCACTATTCGTGGAATGAATACACGCTCGCCCGCATTTGTCCCTGTGACCACATCTGCTTCTATTGTTCTTTGTCCCAATCTACTGATAATTAATCTCGTTACATTGCATAATCCAATAGATTGATCCAAATTACGTAAAATCATAATTGGCACCCATTCTTAGTTCTTATGAAAGATTCGACAATCCGGCAAATTTAAGAGTGTTTAAGTGCTCTGTGGTGTATAACATATCTTGATTGGTTTCTCTGCCCTCAACCTCAACCATTGTATCTACACTTAGATATGTCTTCTTATCAAGCTCATCAAAAAACATATTAAGAATTTCATCATTAATCTAGTCAACATAGTCATTCAATGGAGTCAATATTGCTCTATTACTAAAATATGAACGATTCTTGATATTGACATTTAAGTTATAATAGACAAAGTTGATTAAGGGTGAAATGGCATCATCATCAGCATCTTTTCGCAATTCACTTGGAATCTGAATCCAATCATCATCTGAATCCATGTTGGTACATAAAGTAATGCAATCTCCATCTCCTATTTTCAATACCCAGCTCGCAAAGTTTGCATTATCATCATTATTAGATAAATTCTGTAGACGCATATTCTCCGTAAGGTTTAAGACTTCACGATATTTTCAAATTTCAGATCTTGTCAATGAAGCAGCTACTATAACTTCTCTTTTCCCCCTTTTAACAACAGAAAATTTTTGTCTAAAGTCACGTCCCAATGCAACAATTAGCCCACCAAATATTTTGCTTTCGCCAGTATTATCAGTAGCACTCACTATATCGCATAGAGTCCTGTCAACGGCATCAAATGCATTGTTATGCATCATATATATAAGTGTTTCATCCCATATGATCAAAGATGTTCGTTGAATTACCTTAGCCAAATTTGATTTTTTTTCCAATAGCACAGCATGATACTTCATGAGTCTGTAATGCTATCTTAAAGCCCGAATGTGTAGTCCGGCCACCTGGTAACAACAAAGATGCGATTCCCGATGATGCTACTGATAAAATAATTTTTCCTTCACTTCGGAGTTTTGTAATTAGTGTTTTCCATAAAAATGTTTTTCCCGTTCCACCATTGCCATTGACAAAGAAAACTCTGCCTTTACCATTTAGATATGAATTAATGATTTTGTCAAACACTATGGTTTGCTGCAAGTTTAGTCTCAAATGTAAGACATTAAATTCATATGCAAGATCATCAATATTGTATGACATTTCTTCATGTAGCAGGTTATTTGATATAAAATCATCATGTTCATATTGTGGAAATGACATATCTTGAAACTCTTTTAACGATCTACCATTTTTATTTAGGATTGACACAATCTTTGTAAGTGCTTAGTTTTATCTAATAAATTGAGACTGAATGAGTTTTCATGCCTACATAGCCTCATCTCGAAATCATCAGAAAGTGAGTTCCAATGTTTGTTCCATACATGCAATGGATTTGATACTTTATAGAACATAAGCATCTCTGCAAACATGTTTCTCGATTGATATGATGTCGCCCACTATGATGTTTCTGTTAATGCTATGTCTCACTCATTGTCATCATCTAATAAGCCAAGTGTTATGCATGCTGATTTTAAAGAAATGTGTATTTCTCCATCCACAGTTCTTAAATCTCCATAGGATGTGGCACCTCATATTATATGAAGAAAATTCTTAAATAATATCTCTCACCTGAAGTTGGATGCGCATAATATAATCCTCCAATGCGTCTTCCATGTTTCCTTCTGCTACAAACCTTTTGAGTGCTTTTCCAAGCCCATTTTGTTGGAAAGTCAAATATCTTAAATCTATTGCATCAGGATATTGATGATTTATTTCAAACCACAAAGTGAACAGAGTAACCTCTTATCCAGATCTATTTAACACAGATGCTAAACTATCATAATCATTGAAAACAACGATTTGCTGATTTTCAAGATGATATTGTAAATGCTCAACCAATGGATTTCTACTATGAAGGTTGAATTCAAATATTCTCCAGCATGCTTCTGGAGCTGAAACATAACGACAATCAAAGTACTGTTTGATTTCATCAACCTATTGATATCTCTCATTCGGCCTGTTGCATCATGTGACTGTGTGCTTTCCTCAATAACGATAGTTGCTCTATCTAGGCCTTTGTGAATATATTTGTACAAATACTTAATGACACGTATTTGGCTAGAAATCTCAATGTTTAGATGTGCATTATATTTTCTTGACAAAAAAGGATTGTAGGAAACTACCCATCTATTATCTAGTTCAACATACCCTATTTTAACCGTCCTTCCATCATTTCTCCGCCTGTACGTCGGATAATCATTATTGTCAAGTGAGGTTTGTTGGTCGAAATGTTTTGGATGCGTTTTACTGCATTTATGTCAACCATACATGAAGAATTTGGATTTAACGGACCACATGGGCCATGCATCATACAATGTTTGATTGTTTCATACAGCTTTGGATCTGTGTCAAGAGCCAGAATTTCAGTTGAGACCACATCATCTATTTCTTTAGTTGTAGATATCTTATCACATTTATCCAGTGTTATCAATATATGTGCACGCGAAAAGCCCCTCTTTTGAAACTCAATGGCGTATATATATCTATGAATGAAATAGTGAGATACTTTAGTAATAGCAATTGAGAATTAAAAAAAATGAGTTATTTTGCATTGGAAAAATAAATTACCCGCAATAACTCTACCTTAAATCTTTCTGTCATTTATCTCGTCCATTAGTTCTTTCAATTTTATATTAAATACCCTATCAACAACGTCAGGACAATCTTTTGCCTTTTGACCTAGGAATAAGTCTAAAAAGTGTTGGATTTCCTTCCATCTTGGATTCGACGTAAATGTTAAAAAATTATCTGGGCATCCAGCCAATCGGCAGATCGCCATTGCATCTTGATACTGTTGAATCATGTAACGCAGGCTTCTTGTAAGTGAAGAAGGTACTGTGTAGCGTTGACCAATTGCTGATGCTCTTGTATCTCCTTGAACTACTACATCTGAGACACCTTGAAAAAAATCATATCTAAATGTACTCTGGTTATTTCTGACGTATTTTGCTCTATATTGCTCAATACATGCAAATGCGTCCACAATGAACTGGTGGAAGAGATAATGAAAACGTCTTTCCTTCATCATTCCTTTGCTGTAACCTGTAACAATAGTACTCTCTCATTGACACATTAGGTTTTGACAATCGTGAAGGATGATTATATAATATGTTGGCATGCCATCCATCTTCCCCATATGGAAATAGCAATGGGATTGCAATGCCATATAGCTTGGATGTAGTTCACTTATTCTTAGTAAAGATCCCGAGACAGTTTCTAAGATGATATCTCGGTTACTATTTTCTGAATACCCTTCACCAATTAATAATGCAGCTACCTCATTTGTTGTTGAACGATTATATTGCCTTGGGTTCTTATATCGATCATACAGTATTCTCATCTTTAGATCTTGTGGATATTCACGTCCAAATCTATCTCTTAGTGATCGGAAGCAGTCTACATATGGATTGACACCATCTAGTTCATTTTTTAATGCTTCTATGATTAAATAATCTAAGCCTTCAGATTCTGTATGTTGTGTAAATGCAAGATTCCTATTTTGAACATCATGTTCGGTGTCATATATATAAAGTTAGGCGAATTTTGGAGTTTCCCCTGGCATTGGTAACAACGATCGATCCAATCTTGCGGTGAGCTTGACCATATATTCTGAATGTAAACGGCATCACTCCACTTGCTACATTGTAGTCAATATTTGCTCCAAATGAAGTAAATGAGAATGCACTATTGTATGCTTAGATGGGTTTTTTCGAACTTAGATAATTGTTGAATGTTAGAGTTTTCCATTAGTGATCTCAAATATATAGGAGGATGTTCCAAGAGGGGTAATAGTATCTTCCCATCTCTACAACACTTATTGAAAATATATCTTCGATCATTAGCTCCTCTTTTAGTTCCTTCTTGTTTCCACATCAAAGCACCACATTTAATACATGTCTCACTTAGAGGGCCAAAGTCTCTCCTTCCAACATTGTTTCCTACATAATAATATTAGGTTAGCAACATTAAATTGACAAACTTGATTGAAGAATAGGAAAATGTTAAGTATCACTTTGTTTTAGAACGTCCACATACTTTTTTGCGATGAACATCTCGAGCTCATTGATGAAACACGTGGTTCTTTGTCATTGACTCTATCTTGTAATACCGAACTCTCCTCATTTCCTATATCACAATTTATGGCACTTGACACAGTTGATAAATCTCAGCGACTTGATGCACGACGATGTCATAGCTTCATAATTATTTGTCTTCAAGCAAGTTTATAGACATAATGTTGATTTTGGGACGACAAACATTGTTGATTGATAACAATTGGATTATGGAACTCACGTTGCCGTGTCAAGACTTGATGACTACGGTCATAGACGGACGATAATAGTAAACAATATATTAATAAGTATTTTTAAATAAAATGTAATTCTCTAATTACATTATAATAAGGAAATAATTAATAATATATCTCTGGAAACTTCCATCTGGCTCTTTATATTTGTCTTTCTTGTGCTTAGATCATTTTGGAGCATCTGAATGCGGCTGTTTGAAAATGGGGATTGACATCCATTTGGTGCATCTAAACGTTGGGAGTGACATCTTGTCATTCTTCTCATCTTTGAAAGTTGATATTCACTTTTATGTGCATCTATTTAATGAAAATTTTCCATTGAACGACTTATAAAATTGTTCAATGAAATAATTTTATTTAATATAAAATTAAAATAGTATTTATTGAATAGGTTTTCACCTGTAGATGTTTTTGTTTTTTCATTTTGACGTAGTCTTTTCATCCGTAATAGTTGAGTTTGACGTTGCCTTGCAATCTTAGAAGGATTCATATCTTTTTTATGTTTTCCATTCTTAATTAAAGATAATTAAGAGAGGAAGATATTTATTTCTTAGTATCACAGTTTCATAGTTTCTTCTCATAGGATCAATATTGCTATCACAGTTTCATCTGATAGGATCAATGCTTCTAAAATGTATCAAATGAACGGTTTAGATTTACCCAATAGGTTCCACTTTAAGCAGACCAGTAGCTACATCGCACATTGGTCAATTGTTCATTTGGTGACTACCATTGTGCTGTGTGAGTGGAGAACTTATTAATAAACCTGATGTGTTTAGGAATTGTGACAACGAAAATGAGGAAAAAAAACCACAATGGGTTCACATTAGCCTGAAAACGAACTTTTTTTAGAGCAATTCATCCTTGGATTGAAGTCATCTTGGTCAATTTATTTTTTCACATTTAATCTTGTGATAATGAACCTTATTTCATTCCAACAACAAACATCACAATGTTCTCAATGGTTTATTTTGCTACAAAAGGAGACTAGGTTTATTGCTCGATTATCAGGAGGAGACCTTTGAATAGATTTTAGGGAATGTATGTATATTGGTTTTCCATGCAAAACACAGTCCCTTTGCCCACGTTCCCCGACAAAAAAAAAGGTACTTAGAAACAAAACTAGTTGGAGAACAATAATAACACAAAAGTATTGACCTCTACAAAATATCAGATTCTCATTTTCGTTATAGTATTGAACCCATTGACAACGAAAATGAGGAAAAACAGTATGTTGATTTATAGTAAATGTCGTTGCTATAACCCGTATCAGATTCTCTATTTTCAAGGAGATGTGTGGGATCTCCAAGAGAAAACAACTAGAAACTCTAAGCATTCCAGAAGAGAACTAGAAGGAGAGAGAAGAAGAAGGCGTGCAACTCTTGCACAACATAAGGGTGGACGTCCAACTCTATGGGATTAGGGGTTGTGGGCGTCCAAAGGGGAGAATCCCTTATATAGCCTTTGTAACTCCTATTACTAATTAAAATAGAAGTCCTACTTCCATTTAGAATTAGTAACTTTCTCCTTTTCCAATTATTATAGAAGTCTCATTTCTACAACAATTAGTAACTTACTATTACCACTATTAGAAGTCTCACTTCCAATAAAAATTGTAAATTTCTATTTCCTTTCCTTCTAGAGTTCAACTAGAATTAATATTTTACTAATAGTTGGGCTAGCGTGGGGACCACTAGGGATTCCATAAAAAACTGGCTCCAATTGGGACACCGCGACCCCACATCTCATGTGCAATCCGGACCTACAGTTAATTGCAAATAACTCCACTATATAAAAGGCAATTGCACTCCAATCTTAGGAATAAATTACAAAGAAGACCCTAAACTTCCCTATTACCACAAGTAGGCCCCTCCATCTATATCCACGGATCAATTGGACCTGTCCACCAAATTGGATCCATATCTTATTATCCTTAAGCCCCAATTAATTATAGTGATCATCAGTACCTATCCAATTAACTTTTAATTGGAATGGGTGCACACTTATCATTGATAATTTCATTAATTGGCATGAGGGGATAATTAGGATAGATTTCATCTTGACCATTGAATATTCTCACAGTCCTTCTACTGTATATCCAAGACACCGAGGCGTTGACCTACAATTGGTCTCACTCATTGGTGACTCAAAGCAAATGAATAGATAGAAACTCGAATTCATTAATGTCTCAGTATTATGACCATATTGTTAGGGAATTATAAGAGCAGACCTTAAAGTAAAGATAGTGTACATAAGGTGCTTCTCATGGTCCTTCAATACATCCAATGTACCAGCAACATGATTCAGAATCTTACATTCTGATGATCGAGACAAATCACACTATCTTATAGAGATCAAAGTGCTGCAACCTTGTCAAATGAGATGCCTAATCTCATCACTAGTTGTGAAGATATTTAAGTATAAGATTTGCGACACATGTCTCACGTATATGGATCTCATCCATACACATGTATTACATCTTGTATACTTGTGGACTCTAGTTCATCTCATGAACCATTATGTCATTCGTATTGGTTACGTGCAAGTAAGTAATAAAACACCATTCATCTCATGAAAAAAAAAATATAATTATATTGATAAATAAAGAAATTAATCAATTTATTACATCATCTAATGGATTGAGACCATACAAACTAACACTTGCTTCTCATAGCAATAGGCTTATATCGGCAATTAGGTTTTGGTTTCAAGAATTGTTACAACTAATTGCATCAACTTTATATAAGTGCCCATGACCATCTGCACTATTCAAGTAGTTTCCACTTCCACCATTTGAAATCCACTAATGAGCGATCAAAGCAATGTTGTTATTCACTAAGGCTGCAATGTATCAGGTTGGTTTGAGCCAGTTTCGCATAGGATTTAGCACCATATGTATGTATATGTTGGGTTTTTTTATCTCCATTTTAAGTTGAGCATCAAGTTCTTTTAAAATATATATATATATATATATATATATATTGGGGCATTATACATATGCACATCAGTATATGATGCCACTGATTTTTTTCCCTCACTTTACAATTCCAAGTTGAACTTGAAGTGTTTGATTAAATGTCCAATAGAGATCAATTATGCTTTTCCATAAGGTTATTCTGATTCTGGTTATTTTGGGATACCTATATGGTTTCCGTTTGTTTTTTGGCTGACCCATATATAGGCTGAATTACACTTTGTTTGCAATTTATGGTGAATTTTTTATGAATTTGTGAATTTTGAGTATGAAGAAATTGGGGTGATTTGAGCAACCTCTTATGTGGTCGTCATTGTTAAAATTCTACATTTAGGCTTTTATTAACTACTTTCATATGAGAAGGTTAGGTGATTTGCTAAAAATGCATGATGTAGAGAAAAACTATAAGATGTACCACCCATCATCGACATTCATGAACCAATGTTTACAGCAATCATATGACGCTTCAACCCCAAATTCAATGCTAAATGTGTAGGCTCTCCTGTCTGGGAGAAGCATTATTCTGTTCATGAACATGTGCATCATGATGTGCTATAGGCAAATGGTTTTAGGGCAGCTTATTTACTTAAAAAAACTAGAAGCTGCATTGTAGGATTCATCACAAAATAATAATAATAATAATAATAATAATAATAAAAAATTTATGAGGCCACTAATTTTGCTCTCTGCTATTTTTGGGCATCTCTGATGCTTCTAACCTTACACGAACCTTTTTCTTTTATACTTATATATTGACTTTTGTTGGTTTCACCTTGCTTCTTGTAACAATTTTTGAGGGCTTGTTGAGCTCCTGTACTTTCCCCCCCTTTCTCTTTCAATGCAATTTCCCTTTAATCAATAAAAAAAAATAAGGGCCCATGTCATGACTCTTTGAATTGTGATAAGGTCTTTACTCTTCCTTTTAAGCTTTTATGGGTATGCTCGAATGAAAACTATGATTTTGATATCACAACTCTCATGTCCTTGGATTCACCCTTCTATGTTGATTAGAAGTAATAGTTTTAGTAGCAGTCATGGAGGTTAATGCATCCGGTCTGATTCATATATGTTTTGGCCCAATGTATTTAGTTTTCTACGAGGAATCGTTGTAAAAAAAAACACTATATCCGTAATTATTTTTACTTTGATTCTTTAATTAAATTTGCACCTTGCTGAATTAGGTGTTCTCAAAAACATAAACATGTCTAATGCTTCTTCTCTCATGTTACAAGGCCATATGATGGGGAGTTGAGAAACTATGGGGGTTTTTCAGCTGCTCAAAACAATCAAGTGGGTCATCTTTCTTTCTTTTTTCAATGTTTTGCATTTGTTTTCTCAATTCCTTGAACATTGTTATTGAAGTATCTAAAGGTTAGTTTATTAGGGCTTTTGTTTATCATTTTATTTTGTCTTCGCGTGACTGAGGAATTGTATGATAATCTCATTCATGGGATGATATTGGCGAAAGGTGTTGGCTATGATTGAAAATGTATGGGAGGGTCTAGCAATTAATTGTAGCATTCTCCAGTATTTGCAATTGGACCGATGAATTGATAAACGCACATGATACTCCCACACAAGAGATAAAATACTACATTCTTATATTAATTTTAGTTCATAAATCCAGAAGGTCTAAATTCATGTTTAAATTGATAGACATAAATCACATATTCACACATGAATATCGTGTAAATGACGTTTAGATACAAGAGACTTTAGTACCCTGAGAGAGAGAGAGAGGGAGAGAAAGTTTTAGTGCTTTTCTCCAATATCATCCCATGAATGAGAATATGAAGCCAGCTGATTTCAGATTCAATTTTGAGGCTAATTTTTTATTTTATTTTGACCATCTCTTGGAACTGGGGTTTGGGCTTTGCTCTTATTTGGATATTGTTGGGGTATTTCTACTTTTTATTTGATGAAACTTGGGTTTGGGATTTTTCTTTTATTTTTGATGGATTAAAGATTGCTTATTTTTTCAATAATTTCTATATGTGCAAAGAAATAGCATATTTTAAATTTCTTATAATTTTTTATAATTTTTATATTTTTATATAATTAATTATAATGCTCGTGCTAAGCACGGGGCATGTTTTGCTAGTTCTTATATATGAAGCGAACTGGGTTTCAATTCCCAATTCCATGCCAATTTGAGGTTTGATTTTGACCAACTTACAATTTTTGCATTCCACCAATATCAGCCCTACTAATTAATGGCTCATTCAACCATACTAACTAATTGATCATTTAATATTAATTCCATGTGACTGATTAACTATTAAATTCTAATTACAATTCTGGAGCGATTTGATTGGAAAATTGAGGGTGATTTGGAGCAATTTCACTCTCAATTTCGATTTTAATTTGACTTTTCTTTAAATGCGAAAATTCCTATAGAGATAAGATACGAAGTTTCATTTTCAAATTACAACTGTTTTATCTTTTCACTTATCTTTTTCAAATGAGAATAGGCTCATCCAGTATAAAAAATAAGTCTTAGTCTTGACAACCCACTACTTACATCTTCAGGTATCTATCATGGGCCCCGCATAATGATAATTTGAATCGCTCAAAATGAATGTCAACCTATTCTATGATATTTAATAAAGTTTCATTTCAATAGACGTCGATCCACCGTTCATTGAACGTGCTAATCACGATCACATAGTTATTGATGGCTACAAACTAAGCAATCATCTAATAAAATATAAACTAAATACTTAAAACCTAAACAATAAATAACAAAAAATGATATCATCTTGAATTTGTATTATTCTAAATGTTTATATTAAAGATTTATTGTATTACTTGAACAAAAGGAATCAATAATAGTATACGTTTTTTTCTTCATTGGCTTAGTACTTGGCCCGACCCATCTAAAAAAGAAGGCCCGAGCCCAAGTGGTTAATGATGAAACAAAAATATTTTCACTATGAGCTCCAAGCATAGCTCTACTTGTTAGAAAGTGTATGCATGTGAGAAAGTGCGTGTGTTTGAGCCTCCATCCCTTCAATAAAGATGTTTTATATTAAATTGTGTATCTTTTTTGGGTCGGACTTGGCTTCGAGCTCTATGCCATTGAGTCCGAGCCCGGACTGTATCTGAAACCTATACAGATCTTAGGTCCAAGTTTGGCACGTATACCAAAACCTAAGGCCAAAACCCGACCTAAAGCAAGTTGGTCCCTCATTGAGCTCGGGCCGGCCCGGTCCAAGAGCACCCCTATATGGATCAATCAATACATCTATGCTTAGGATGCTCAAAGAATCCATACAAAAAAATATATCATTTAGTTTTTATAATAAAATTAAATAATTAACTTGATTTCGTCTGTGTAAACTATCCGAGATCTAAAACACAACATTATTTCTTTAAAAAAAATCAATGGGGTTTAATATAGTCATTGATAGGCAGGATGCTATGAGCATGTGCAACAATCACAAAACAGAGTTTCTATTAATTTTTAGGTAGAAAATGGATTTACCAATGTGCTAGACTTCATCATTCTTTAAATAACATTTAAATCAAAATTTCTAATTAAAAAATACAAAAGGAAATCACATATTTTCTAATTTACATTGATTTTTAGATAGAAAAGAAATGGAAAATGTTCTAAATTATAACATTTTTAAAATAAATCCAACATTACCAATTGAAACACCCTATTTCCAATCATATAGAACACTAACTATAGATTTGAGATCCCTGACCTCAAAACTAAAATATTCCTAATTCCATAATCCCTAACCCTAAATTGAAATTCCTAATCATAATTGAAAAATCTCTATTCCGAATTTCAGAAATCACTAGCCTTAGATTTGTAATCCAAAACCCCAATCAAAATATTTCCAATTCTGAAAATCTCTAACCCCAAATTGAAATCCCTAATTAGAAATCCAGAAATTTCTAATCCCAAATTTGAAATGTCTATTTAGAAATTTATGAAATTTTAGAAATCTTAAAAAAAAAAAAAAGCATATCCAAATAAAAACCCTAATCCCATTTTTAGAAAAGTATAAACGGAAAAATATAAAAATTCAAATCATATAATAATAAAATAAATTGCAAAATGGAGGTGTAAAATGGAGGCTTATTATACTGAATTAAACAATGAAAAGAAATATAAAAAAAAAAAGATGTCAAATACCTAATGGATTTGGAGGCTTGATTGCTGAGATGATGAGCAAGATCTTGTCAAATTTCAAAACAGAAAAAATAAATGAAGTAAACAACATTATATATAACAGGAAGAAAAATAATCTATTATACATAGAGAGTCGAGATTATGAGAGGTTTTGGTACTCAAAATTGAAGTACAAAAGGCCCAATTAGCATTTCTCGTTGCATTGAGACCGAGACTTACCTTGTTATCTAGATCAGACTATTTTCATTTAAAAAGATAAGTTAAAATCAAAAATCAAAACCACTAAATCTAAGCTTGGCCCGGGCGACAAAATCTAAGGATTAAGCTCGTCCCATAGTGGGCTAGCCCAGTTGGACTCAAGCTGGTCCGGTCTATGATCACCCTCCTTGATAAGGATTAAGGAATCCAAAGATCATAGGACACTTCTTATTTAATAAGATAATGTAAAAACTGATTCAATATTAGGAGTTCAATTGAGTAATCAATTTCAAATTGCACCTCAATTTTCAAATCAAATTGTTGCGATCAATTGAACGGTGGATCGACGTCTATTGAAATGAAACTTTGTTAAATATTATTAGATATGTTGACACTCATTTTGAGCGGTTCAGATTATCATTATGAGGGGTCAATGATAGATACCCGAAGATGTGAGTAGTCGGTTGATTGCATTGAGACTAAACTTATCTTGTTCTCTGGATGAGATTATTTTCATTTGAAAAAGATAAGGGCCCGTTTAGATGTTTACAGAATAAAATATTTACATATTTAAATATCGCAAGAATAAAATAGTATATAATAGAATAATGTAATATTATAATATTATAATATTTTACTATTTGGCAATTTTTCAAGAATATTATAGATTTTAAATTGAGCTGTTTGAAAGGTGCTATGATTAAAATAAATTATATTATTAGAATAAATTTTTATTAAATATTTTAATTTATATGTGATTTACCACATATGGATAAAAAAAGTAGTGTGGTAAAAGTAAAATTCAAGTGTCATGTTTTTACCATAACTGACTTTTCTTTTATCACATAAAACCATGGTAAAATCCTAGCCAACGGGATAGATTGGACTTAAAAAGTTGAGCCCACAATTTATGTATGAAAGGATCAATTCGCAACCTCATTACAGTCAACTAGCAGATCCGAGTCTGTGATATTACTGATCAAGCAAAGCAGTTCCAATTATTTAAATGACTAATAAGCAGCAGATGGAACACACCTGCTATAGCTTTTTGCGTGATTATGGTAGTTGACGTGATCAGATGCAGATGCGGCCTTCTAATTCCAAACTCTAGAGAGGAAGGAATATGACATTATGACGAACACTTTTACTCACCTGCGCACTAGTAATTGGTAACGTGACCTCTGACCTGACCCCTTCTATTCTAAGAAAACGTACTTTATAAAGGTGACAAGTTGTCACTTTTGAAACCTTTTTTGTGTTTGATTTTTGTTATGAGTGCTATAATGATTTGAACCTTTAAAATTGTGGGACCAACTATAAAATGGTCACATGAAAGTGCAAACTTACTTGATCCATCTCATAATTATTTAGACTAGGAATAAGAATTCTAAAATTCCAGATTTGGTGAGGCTTTACGCACGGATGGCCACCTTTGGTGGACCGATCATCATCTATTATGTCACTGTCAGCAGCCTATTCATGTTCAAGGAAAGGGTGGCCTACGGTGACATGACGGAGCGTAATTGGTCCACCCACGATTACCGTGGGTCAAATTCCCTAGAGGAACTCGTTTCTTGATAGTCCTATGGCCATATTTTAAGAGGGCCGCATTAAATTGTTTATTAGGCTTGGTGGTTGGAATCAATGGATTTGTCAAATATCATTATGCGGGCCTGCAATGGAGTTTCAGATTGATGCCCACCTACTTAAAAATAAACTGCTCAAACTAAACTCCCTCCAGGTATATGATGTATGGTGGGATTGTAAATCATTGGGAACTTTTTATTATTTTTTTTATTTTGAGAATATAGGGTATCTCCCGCAGAGCCCAACTCTGTTCAAAAAGCCTTTGGCTTGAACCTAATGGACACTTGATTTTGGACGGCCAAGAACTAATTTCTAGGATTGCAAACCCTCCTATCCACATGGACCTAATAAAACTATGGGAGGTAGCCAACGAGGGTTTACCATAAAACACAAGACCTCTCTACTTCCTGAATTGCAGAGTCCTTCACCAATTTAACTACCATTCATTGGTTGCATCACTGGGAAATCCTATTACCATCGGATTGAACATTTGATAAAAGATATGATTAACACAATCTCATGCAAATTCAAATGGGCATACCAACATATAATGATATTGGTCCAACCGCCCTCGCAGGACTTGGGTCTACCTTTAGAACTCGTCTAAAACATTTATTTTCACTTCCAAAATTTATATAAAAATTTTGGATCCACAGCCATAACCCATGTTAAAATTTTGGGTACCGGATTTGGTCAGCCCCATCCAAATGAAAATTAATTGGACAGCCGTTGATATTCATTACCACGTTGGCGGCAAAAACCCAAAAACCCTGAAGAAGGTTGTTTTGAAGAATTCCAATTTAAAATAGGTGGGTCCTACTGTGCGGTTATTCCTAGGGCTTTTAAATTATAAAAGAATTATTGATTAAACCTTTCTGGGCCGCCATGTCATTGGTCCTGTAAAATAGGAAACTTCAAATTACAGCTTCCTATTTCCCATGCTCTGAACGGCCATACCATGGAGGGCTTCTGGCGTCGTGGCCTCTTGAGAACTGTTGTGATCTCTCTCTCTCTCTCTGCATGTAAGGATCGAACAACCCAAATCCTCCTGTAGCACCCACAGTCAAGAAACGAATTTTTATCCTTCATTTTTTTTTTTTTTTTTTTTTTTTTGACTCTTTTGATAATGTTAACTTTTGTGTATGATTGATTTTTCTACCATGTGGTAAAGATTTAAAAAAATGACCTTTTTTTTTTTATTGGTGTGGGTTGTTGTTTGATTGATGATTTGATTACTTTTTTTTTTTATTGGTGTGGGTTGTTGTTTGATTGATGGATTGATTACTGGATCGTTTACATTTGTGTTGTTTGATCATCCCCGTCTCTTTTTTCTTTGTTTGTCTGGGCTTGGTTTCCTTGGAAATAACAGATATTCGCCCATTCTCTGTTTTATTCATTTCTTCCTTTTTCCTTGGTAGTAGCATTCAGTTCGATGAAGTATGAAGGACATACTAATTAAAGATGAAGAAGGAGGGCGATAGAGAGAGGGAGAGAGACCATTTTGGGCATGGGTGTTCGGATGCTATGAAGTAGGAGAGGATGGAGTACATGAAAACCAGAGGAAGAAGATGATGAAGTAGGTGAAGGTTGTGTAGGAACAGAGAGGATGGGTTCTGAGGTTGGGTCTACCTGGGCATGATGAAGAGATGAAGATGGGGCTGTTGACATGATGAAGGTGATGATCGGAAGATAGAACGGTGATATTGCTAGAATGTTACGTGTGAGAGAGAGAATAATAGGTCTAGTATTTGATCTTGGTGATGGTGGAGTAGAGGTTAAACTGATATGGAAAATTTACAGAGATCGAGTGGGTCTGTTTGATCTTGGTGATGGTGGAGTAGAGGTTAAACTGATATGGAAAATTTACAGAGATCGAGTGGGTCTCATAATGGAGACAAGAATAGAGATGGCTTTGTTTATGAAATTATGGAATTGAATAGTGATGAAGGAAGAAGCCAAGTGGGAGTCTGGGTACAGTGAACTGGGTTGAATGGCTATTGGCAAGTGGGATGTATCTATGTAGCGTTTATGGTTATGATAGAAACAAAGGGGGTGTGTGTGTGAGTGCGGTGGGTTTAGGTCTGGTGGTTGGGTCGAGTGGACTAAAGTGGGTTTAGGTCCTGGTTTGATCCCAAGTAAATGAGAGCATGAGATGGTAAAAGTAATGATGTGGGTCTCGGTTCAATGGTGCAAGGTGATGGAAGAAAGGGAAATGGTGACTCGGGCTGCGAGTTGGCATTCGTCCTGAGAGATGGTCTGTTCAAGTGGGTATGGAGGGGGGTACTGTTCTATTTGCGTGAGTTCTGAGAGGAGTGAGTCATGTTTTGTAATGGTGAAGAGAATGAGAAAACAGAGATGAGCAATGCAACAGGCTGAGTTAAGTTGGGATTAGTTGATTGGCTTTTGAGTTTTGGGCTGGTCTGATGGGCTCTGCAAGCTATTGGTGCCTGATCTGATTTGAGTAACTGAGTTGAATGGGTTCTGAGTGAGATTTGTGTATGCTGGGTATTGGTTGGTCAGTTTAAATGGGTTGAAATAATGTTTTAGTCCTCAGATGATGATGAGTGAGGATGGGTACTGGACTATGTTGGCCTGAAAGGGAAAATCTATAAAGGAACTGGAACTGATTTAGCCTGAACTGTGTTGGCCTGATTAGCATGTTGGACTGGGTTCAATTGAGGATAAGGACAGGGCAGTGTTGTTGTGGCCCTATAAGCACTTGGGTTTCGTTTAGATGAGTCGAATTGAGAAGTGGTTTGAGGTCTCAGTTGTGTGTGTTTGTGGTGATGACTGAAGAGTTAAAACATGGGTGCAGAACAGCAAAAAAAAAAAAAACAAAAAAACAAAACATGAATTGATTATCATGAGTTAAATATACTTTTTATTTCTTAAATTAAATAATTATCATGAATTGCAAAATCTATAAAGGAACTGATTTATGAAGACTTAGTTTTTTAAAGTTTTCAAAAATGCTACATAAATCTCTAGTAAAGAAAATAAAAAACAGAATATACATATTTTCAGTAAAAAATTATAATTTAATTTAAAATTTCTTAAGTAATATTACCTTTTCGGTAAGACTAAATTTTCACAAATAATATTACCCGATTAGCATGTTGGACTGGGTTCAATTGAGGGTGGGGGACAGGGCAGTGTTGGTGTTGGATTTTACAAGTTATGTCTTATCAATCGAATAACAAGGCTAATTAGTATTTCTCTGATTCCTTGCATCATAGAATCCTGACAACACTGCTCTGTCCCTCACCCTCAGTTAGCATCATTTATATAACTTGAATTAGCATCATTTACATAACTTGGACCAATAGTTATGTAATCTCTTTTCCTACTTTTTTTTTTTTTCAAACTAAATTCAATAGATTTTTATTTTTCTATTAGCTTATTCTAAATTACATATTCATTATCGTTGCATTAATATATTTTTTATGTGTTAAAAAAAATACAATTGTGGCCCAATATCTCTTTCACACTTATTATGTGTATTAAATAATATACCAATATTATCTCCTGTGCTCCTGTTTGCTTTGTTGGGGAAGCTTGTCAGAATGGTGATAAAGCGAGTAGGGCTGTTTCCCATAAACGAGGCCTGTGCAAAGAAACCTCTCCTTCAGAGTTCAGCTCTGTTGAGTTGAGCTTGAAGAAAGTTACAGTAGTTGGTGGCGAAGGCTCTTTCGTGCCAGATACACGAGTTTCTCAACAGGAGTTGTCGGGTGGGCTTTTTGAAGTCGAGTCAGCGCCTGGTGAGCTGGGTTCTAATTGCGGGCTTTCTCTACAGGGTGGGTCCATCGTGGTGCCGGGCGTGTCTGTTGTTACCAGCCCTATCCAGGCCCATTGCACTCATAACTTTTTTTCTAAAGGGGGGGCCCCTTTTCAGGATGGGTCCCATTTCTTCAAACAGGGATATGGAGGTGAGAGGTGTATCTGTATCAAAGAGAAGAATGCCCGTCAAGATGTTTTTCAAAGAAGGGATCGTCCCGGGCACGCAGTCAGGTCTATGAGCGTCCCGATGGTGACGGCTAAGCATCGGAGGTTTTTGGGGAAGCGATGGAGGATACCTTCTCGTGTGCTCTCTAATGGAAAAGGGCTTCTCAAGAAACCTCTGTACTCAAGTTCTAAGGACCAAGGAGGTAGTTATGAAGGCTCTAACATCCTCCTAAGGGACGGAGCGCAGGAGGTCAAATCAACAGCAAGGGATGAGGTTTCAATGGACTTGAATAATGGATCCACGGGTGTTCATATGGCAGCAAGGGAGACAGCCATCAAGACGGTTGAAGTGGCCAAGCTGTTGGGCATTTCTTTTGGAGAAGATGAACCAGAGATTATGCAGAAGTTAATCCAATTGGAGTTGCCTGATTTAAGAGGTAAGTCTACTACTGCATGATTCGTTTCTCTTTGGGAGTTCCTTTTTGTTTGTGATGATTATTATCTCTCTAAATGTGAGGGGGCTTGGTAGGCCTCAGAAAAGATTGGCCGTTAGGAAGTTGGTAAGGAAGCACAAAGTTGATGTGCTGCTGCTTCAAGAGACTAAAGTGTCTACTGATATCCATAGTGTTGTTCGTGAGGTTTGGGGCAGCTGCAGGTGTGCTTGGGATTGGGTTCCTTCAGCTGGTGCTTCAGGCGGTCTGATTTCTATATGGAAGGAGGATGTTTTGCAAGTTGAGGCTATTTTGCATGATCAAAGAGCTCTAGCTGTCAAAGTTCATGGGGCTAGTGATAGCTTTTTTTGGGCTATTGCTAATGTATATGGGCCTAATGATGTGGCTGACAGATCCTCTTTTCTAGATTTGTTAGCCAATTTTAAATCCCAATGGCATGTCCCTTGGGTGTTTGGGGGAGATTTCAATATGGTCAGGACTCCTTTTGAGAAGAAGTGGGGGAGGTCCACTACCAGGTCTATGACTTTATTCAACGACTTCATCAATGCTAATGAATTGATGGACTTGCCTCTTCAAGGGAGGAAGTATACATGGACCAACAATAGGGATCGAGCAGCAATGAGCAGGATTGATAGATTCTTGTTATCTAAAGAGTGGGACGATCACTATGAGGGCGTTATTCAGCTGGCGCTCCCAAGGGTGATTTCAGATCACTGTCCTATCAAGTTATGTCCTAAAATCTTAGATTGGGGCCCTAGGCCGTTTCGTTTTGACAATTGTTGGCTTCTTCATAGAGGCTTTCTTGACCTGGCTAGATCCTGGTGGTGTCAAGCTAATGTGGAGGGGTACGCTGGATATAGAGTTTGCAAGAAGCTTCGATTCCTTAAAGAGAATATCAAGGGATGGAGTAGAGAAGTTTTCGGTCGAGTGGATGAATCTAGAGACAACTTGGCTAGTTTGGTGGAAGATCTTGATAAAGAGGGTGAAATCCGGGAGTTGAGGCCAGATGAAGTTGCTTTTAGAAAAGAGACGGTGAGAAGGATATGGGAGTTAAATCGCATGGAAGAAATCTCATGGAGGCAAAAATCAAGAGTTACATGGCTAAAGGAGGGTGATAAAAATACCAAATTTTTTCATCAGATGGCTAGTATGAGGAGCAGGGTCAATTATGTGGGGAAGATTCGGCGTAATGGTATTGTTTTTGATAGTCCAGGTGAGGTCAAGGACGAGGTGGTGCGTTTCTTCGAAGTTATCTATAAGAGTGATGTGGGTGCTAGGCCCAAGCTTGATGGCCTTTGCTTTCCCTCAATTCCTTCTGATGTGAAGAATTGGATGGAAAGGGAGTTCGAGGAGGAAGAGGTGTTTAAAGCTTTGGAGGAGTGTGGTGGAGATAAAGCTCCTGGTCCAGACGGTTTCAACTTCTCTTTCATCAAAGCAAGTTGGAATTTTCTGAAGGAAGACTTTGGTAAGGTGATTTCTGAATTTCATCAAAGGGGTAGAATCAACAGAGAAATGAATACGTCTTTCATATCACTCATTCCTAAAGTGCAAAATCCTGTAGAGTTAAAGGACTATAGACCGATTAGCCTTGTGGGATGTGTTTATAAGCTGTTAGCTAAGATGTTGGCAAATCGGCTGAAAAGTGCTCTTCCTCATGTTATTAGCCCTTTTCAAGGGGCTTTTGTGGCGGGGAGGCAAATTCTTGACGGAGTTTTGATTGCTAATGAACTTGTGGATTCAAGGAAGAAGTCTAAGAAAGAAGGAGTCATTTTTAAAATCGATTTAGAAAAGGCTTACGATCATGTGGAGTGGGATTTTGTTGATTACATGTTATTTAGATTGGGCTTTGGGGAAGTGTGGCGTGGTTGGATCCATCAGTGTATTTCTACCACATCTTTTTCAGTGTTGGTGAATGGATCCCCAACTAAACTATTCAAAGCTTCTAGAGGAATTCGTCAAGGGGATCCGTTATCCCCGCTCCTTTTCACAATTGTGGTGGAGGCCTTGAGCTCTCTTTTGGTGAAAGCTAAAGAGTTGGGATTGATTAATGGTTTTCAGATGGGGCGGAGTGGAGAGATTATTACTCATCTTCAATTTGCAGATGACACAATTTTGTTTAGTTCGACTAAGTTGGAAGAAATTCTGACCCTTAGAAGAATCCTCCGATGCTTCCAGTTAGTGTCAGGCTTGAAGATTAACATCTCTAAGAGTATGCTGGTAGGAATTGGGTGTCCAGACGAAACCTTGCAGGCTTTGGCAACCATATTAAATTGTAGATATGATAAACTCCCCTTTATCTATCTCGGGTTGCCTATTGGAGGAAAGGCAAGATCTAAGACACTTTGGGATCCGGTCATTGAAAAATTTAAGAAAAAACTGTCTTTTTGGAAGAAGAGGTATTTGTCTATGGGCGGAAGGATTACTCTTATCAACGCTTGCTTATCTAATCTTCCAGTCTACTACATGTCGCTTTTCAAAATGCCAAAGGCGGTGATTGAAAGGTTGGATCGAATTCGAAGGGACTTCTTATGGGATGGTCAGGGTGACAAGAAGAAATTACACTTGATGAAATGGAGTGAGGTGATTAAGCCTAAATCTAGTGGGGGTTTGGGTTTGGGCAGTCTAGAAAATAAAAATTGGGCTTTGTTGGCTAAATGGTGGTGGAGGTTTGGGGAGGAAAAGGAGGCTCTTTGGCGCAGGTTGATTGCTTCTAAGTATGGTGAGGATAAATGGGGGTGGTGGCCTAAGCTTGGGCCTAAGAATGGTAGATCGGGCGTTTGGAGTGCTATTGCTTCTATTGGAGATGTGTCTAATGCTAGGGGCGAAGCTATGTTCAAAGGAGTGGGCTTCAAGGTGGGTAATGGTAGGGATGTTAGATTCTGGTTGGATGACTGGGTGGGGGTGGGGCCCTTATGTGGATTATTTCCTAGACTCTTTAGATTGGTGGCCAATAAGGAGTCATCTGTTAGTGATTGTTTTGAGGTGAGGAATGGATGTAATGTGTGGGGTATTCTGTTTAAGAGGGATCTTCGTTCTTTGGAGGAGGAATTATATGAGGAGTTATTAAGTTTTCTTGCTAACATGTTTTTTTGCAGGGATATTAAGGACTCTAGGATTTGGAAGCCTTCCATTTCCGGGGAGTTCTCCGCCAAAGCTTTCTACTTAACTTTGGAAGGTAACCCCACCCACTCGACTCCTTTGACTCATGTATGGTTGGGGTTGGTTCCTCCTCGGGTTGAGGTGTTTTGTTGGCTTGTGGTTGCATCAAAAGTGGCCACTGTTGATAATCTAAGAAAGAGAGGAATGACTTCCACCAATATTACAGACATATGTACAATGTGTGGTAAGGAGAATGAGACGATTAATCATCTTTTCCTGCATTGTGAGGTGGCAGTCAAAGTTTGGAATGACTTTATTAGGAGGTGTGGTATTGCTTGGTGTTGTCCGAAGACTATAGCGGAAGCGGCAAATGCTTGGCGTGGTGGATACTTCATTGGTTGTGGGCGTTTATTATGGAGAATGATACCTTTTGCTATTTTATGGTCTATTTGGAAGGAAAGAAATGAGAGGATTTTTAGAGGCTCTTCATCTTCGGTGGTTGATTTGATAGATAAGGTTGCTTTTAGGATTGCGAAATGGGCTTCAATTCGGAAGGAGTTTACAAATATTAACTTGAATGATATTATCTATAATTGGGAAGGTTGTATGAGGTGTTTCCCTTTTAAGGATAGAAGATCTGTCCCTTGGTCTCCCCCTCCTTTTGGGGTTTTAAAATTCAATGTGGATGGAGCTTCCAGGGGTAAGCCAGGGCCGGCAGGAATTGGAGGTGTGTTGCGTAATTATAAGGGTGAGGTGCTCCTTATGTTCTCTAAGAATGTGGGCATTTGTGACTCGAACGAAGCCGAGGTGTTAGCTATTTTGGAGGGTCTTAGATTATTTGCAAGGAGTTATATTGGTCCTCTTGTGGTGGAAAGTGATTCCTCAAATGCGATCACTTGGGTATCCAACAAAAAAGATTGCCCTTGGAAATTTCAATTCCATTTCAATGAAATTAGGGAGCTTTCGGCCACTCTAAATGTCTGTTTTCGTCATGAGGTTAGATCAGCCAACTCGATCGCGGATGCTCTAGCCAAGCAAGGGATTGAGAGGTCGTCTCTATGGGTGGGTGTGATTATGTAATTGGGTTGGGATTGGTATAATACTCTTGTACCCTCTCTTTTATCTTTTGTCTTTTTTCCTTTTTCAGCTTTGTACTTGCTTTCTCTTTTAATAAAGTTGTGTTACCGTTTCAAAAAAAAATAAAATAATATACCAATATTTAATATATGTTATTATAGGAGCACGGGCCTTTGTTGCTAGTTGAATCTTTAAACAGGAAGCCAATCAAGTTTATCCTGTAAGGCTGTAACAACGAGAGCAAAGAGCCTACTTTTGAATTTCAGAATGGAGCTATCTCTTTTTCATTGAGAATGCTGAACTCGTGAATCATGATTCTTACTTGAGCCTTTCAGATTTTTCAAAAGATCTGTTACTGTCTCTAAGGTGTTGTTTAAGTTGTAGGCCTGTTAGCATTGTTTCTTTGCATTTTCTTTTTTCTTACTTTCATGACTGTTGGTACTTGGATTAAAGTGAAGGCCATTGCATTGAAAAAGGATCTAGATATGAAATGGGTTTTGATTATTTTCGTGTTTTTCTTTGTTTTTAATCAAGATCTGTTGTAATGGAATTAGTTTTCTCTGTTCCTGTGGTTTATGCTCATTATGGTTTAAAAGGATTCAATATATGAACTGGGGATTTGATTATTCATGTTTTCTGTTGTTTCTTATGAAGATCTGTTGTAATGGCCATTACAAATTATGAATAAAACCCAGCTCCCACAAATACATGTAAAGCAATAACTCACAACCCAAAAGGGATTCTAGAGATTTGAATGAAACCCAGTTGAGAAAACTCAAGATTCAAGACAAAATACAAGTAAGAAGTAAATGCAAGAAGGAAATCTCACATACAATACCCAAAGAGGAAAGTAGCCCAAAACCCCAAACACCTTGAGAAGAGCTATATAGAAAGGAAATGAAAAGATTTGAAGTGAACCTTACTTGGATTAGCAGCTGGAATTGCCATTGATGGAAAGGAATGAGATGAAGAGAGAGGAGACAAAGAGGAGAGGGGAGAGAGGAGAAAGAGAGCCATCTCTCTGTGGCATTTGGGGTCTCTGCTGTTTCTCTTGTTCTTCAGGATAAGTATACATGGGGTTACAAGGATAATGGATGATGTAGACTGTTTATCTTCTGATGATGATAATATTACTTCCAATAACATCTTAGTTTATCAATAATGATATAAAGAATCAAGCAAACTTCAAAGACCCCTTCCATCTCTACTATTTCCATATCAATGTTAAGAGGAGCAAAATCATCTACCAAAAAAAAAAAATGTGAGGGGAAACAAGTAGTAGTTGGAGACGTAGTTAATAAAGATGATGATGTGAGTGGGAGGGCGTGCATATGTTAGGTTTGATGGTGGGAGGAATGCGGGTCCATGTAGAAAGCAACATAAGGTGCAATCTCATAAAGAAAAGGCTGCAAAGACTTTTGAGGTCAAAGTAATCATTCTTTCTCCAATGTTCAAACTTCAGTTTAACTAATAATGTAATGCCAATGATGATTAAATCCTTTCAATGTGCAACCTGTAAGGAGGCTAAAACTACAGATTTTTAACCTGGGGTTAGAACAACACATTTGTAATTTGTGTAAGCTGGCTGCAACTTATAACCTGTAATGGTTCACCTGCAAATGAAATGTATGCAACTGTAACATTGCATCATCTATTTCTATATATACAACTCCACATCATCTATTTGTAAAAGCATTGGGAATCATCCTCAACTGTAACAATACATCTGAAATTTGAAGGACTCCACCCAAATACAACTGAATGCATTAACTGAATACATCAATCATAAGAATATTCCGTAAGTCAATACACTAATCATAAGAATATTATATATCAAATGGTCAGAGACATTCTGCAATGATCACTTCAATTCCTGTAAAAACGAAACTACATTATTATACTGCGATGACTTTGCTATGACAGGAAAAGCACTGAAGCTGCAGTAAATATTTAAAGTTAAGAACACTGAAAAGGAAACCATAGCACTAAACCCTACATTAAAAAATAAAATAAAATCAATACAACAGAATCAAATTATAGTACATGCAACCTGCTTTTTTTGCGCTAATTCTTCATTTTCAGACCATTTGAAACAGAAACTATACTAGTCCAAATTATTTAAGAAGCAGTATCTAACTGTGTTATCTAAAATAAACAACGATAAAGCGAAAATGATAATTAAAAGATGAATACAATCTGAACATCTAAAACACTGTTAGGAAAACCACAATAAAAAACAACTCCCCATGAAAAGTCTCTGAAAAGTAGAAGCAAATTCGGGAGAAGGAGATAATGGTCTTGGTTAAAAAACATTCCAACAATCACAATGACAAGCATATAAAAAACAGAGACTTTTTTTTTCTTCCCAACACTAGAATGAAGAAACAAAAAGAGAAGCAGCATATGTAATGACTAAATTTCAACCGACCCACAACCCACAACCCACACCAAAGAAAGAGAAAACCTGATTAAGAAATATTATCAAAAGGAAAAAAGGGAGTAATCTTATATCCAAGTAAATTACCAAGTCACTAATAAAAAAAAATAGCCACTAATACTAAAAGAAGCATCAAAAGCACCAAGAAGAAAAGGAGAACCCCAACATCTCTAATAGCACAATTATCATTTCAATAATCCACCAAAGAAACACCATTACAATAATAATAATAATAATAATAATAATAATAATAATAATAAAAATAAAGTATGAAATGACCATTCAACATCTAAAAGAGCTGTCTAAAAGAGAAAAATCAAATGATATGAAACTGAGTAAAATTCAAAAAGGATGGAATGATCACAGTCCCACTCACCCACCAAAAGAGAGAAAATAAGAAAGAAAAGGCTTCTCTTTATCCAAGTAGAAAAGAAGAAAAAGAAATATCTCATAGAGATTTTTCCCATCTCTACTAGCAGTTAAGAGGCTTTCAAAATTGAGTCGTGGAGGGTTTTCAATCTCTGGGATTGACCTAACAATGTAACCACAGTTAGATATGGAAACAGAACATATCATATCCTCCTTATGATTGCATAATAGATCATGATGTAAGCCCAAATCTGCTTGATAGCCGATGTTTGAATACAAAGGAAAGTAATGAAAAGAAAAGCAGCTGGTATCCACAAACAAATATCCACAAAACTACAGAAAAAGAAATGCAGAATCGAACACAAACATCAAAACCCATATCGAGAGCTTCAAAACAAATGAAAATAGGCCTACAAACAAATGAATACAAACCCAGAACAGAAATAGGTTCAAATCAAACCCTGTCAAAACCAGAAACCCTAATTGAAGTAAAAAAAAAAATGCATAATCACTCAAACCAAAACAAACCCTTTAAAACCTAGATCCAGATCTTAAAACAAACAAAAACATAGAAGAGAGAGAGAGAGAAAGGAAGAGAGACGGAGAGGAAGACAGACCTGTTTGGATTTTGGGGATGGTAGGGGAAGGTGTTGGCTGTTGCCACTGCGAGGAAGATGGAGAGGGCGATGCTCTCAGCTGTCGCACATATCAAAACACAATCAACGATTCCAGCAAAATCAGAAAAATGCAGATCCAACAGAATCACTATGCATGAAAAAGAATCCTTCCAACTTACATGATCAGAAGCACAAAAACACCCAATTCTAACGATTCCAAGAACCGAAAGCTCAGAGAATGGAATCCGAACAGCTTCATGTAAATCAATAATAATAACAATAGATAAAACCCTAAAAACGGAAGACATGAAGACGCGAAGAAGATCGAGACGAGAGATCCAAACCCTGGAAAATCGCATGTAAAAGCAAAAAAGGGGCAGAAGATGTCGTACCTTGGAAGATCGATGAGGAAGAGAGGGATCTGTTTTGGCATCGAGCAGAGAGAGTGATGCGCGAGCAGGGAGAGAGCAGAGAGGGATGGGGTGAGCAGGGAGAGAGCGAGAGAGGGATCGATTTCGGCGTCAAGCAGAGAGAGCGATGCGTGAGCAGGGAGAGAGCAGAGAGAGCGATGCGTGAGCAGGGAGAGAGCGAGAGAGGGATCGATGAGGAAGGGAGGGATATTAGACGCCAGCGCACTTCATCGGGACTTCCATAATTCTTGGTGGTAATGTCGTCTTATAGCGTCCAATTTAAGTGGCCGCCGGTATAACTTTGACGCCAAAACTACATTTTCTTGTAGTGTGGATATGGATTGCTTTGCTTTTGTTGAGCAGTGTTTCAGTTCTTTAACACAAGCTGTTGTTTTCATGAAACCTAAGTAACAGAACCAACAGAATGGGGGTTACCATATGAACTCGTTTCTATATAAATTTGCATGTACACAAAAGATCAACCAGTGTATCAAAAAGAACTTTGGTCTCCAATATATTTCACTATTGCTATAACCTATTCACACTTCACATGGTTTCTCCTTTTTTTTTATTAGCGTTTCTAGCTTCATTGATCGATTTAAGCTTATTATAGTGTGAAAAATCTCAATATATGAAGCCAATTTATGATGACTCCTGCTTTCCTTTGTCAATGTTGTTTTTTATTTTATTGAGACGTGAGATATGGGTTCCTTTGTTTCTGTTGAATGGTGATTGGTGAATAAACTTTCAGTAATCATATGGCCATGGTATTTGACTTACTTGAAGATGATGACTAAAAAGAAAGAAAAGGAAATGGGTTTGGTGATTAGATGATGTACATTACCACAACGGTTCTATGGTCATGGCTATTTCTCTTATAGCAGGAATTTAAAATCTCTTCAATCTTCTATTTATCATTCACCATTTTTTTTAAAGAAAAAAAAAATAAATTGAATTTTATAAGTGCATTTAATGATAGAAAAAAGATCTAACCTGTGGTCCTTGCTCTCAGTAGTTTGTAGTGGAAAAACCCCACATTGAATTAAGTCATGATATTGATTTTGTGGTTTCTCGTCAATTTTCGTTCTTTTTCTATCATTCATCAATCTTTCAAAGAAAGACTTCCTCAATACTAGTTGATTTTACACCAATGATTCATGCTTCATTGTGTATAGAATTATTTTCTGATTTCTTATACTTCTTTTTCTCAATTAGAAACCTTAAAATTTTCAAAGTTATTCCAAGCATAAATATTCTCCATCGAATGTCAGGAAAAAGAACATTAAAGTATGATATGGTCTTATTCTTTGTGCAAATATACACTTGTTAAAATTGTAGTGGGAAATTTCCTGCTGAACACATTACTATTTGCATATTAGTAGTAGTTATTTTCTGATTTCCTTCAAAAGAAGTCTGCTTCACAAAAGCCATTAGTGATCTTTTTAGTACTATCATATGCTTCTCTTCTCATTGTTGCAGGTTCATTGGTGGGAAGTAGCCATGACTTCTAATGATGAAAATGTCGCAATCAAGGTTTGAGGCTTAAGTGTTTCATGCAAATATATTTGGTAGGATTTAAAAAGAATCTTAGTGTCTCTTGTGTGATCAACAGGGGAAGTACACTGCAATGCTTGTATGTTGGATTTTAGGAACTGGTAGCCTCTTTCCATGGAACAGCATGTTGACAACCTTAGATTACTATAGCGCCATATTCCCGGTAATGTATTCATTTTCTTCCCCTGCTTTCCATTCTTGGTTTTTGCTCTTAAGATATTCAATGATTATTATGGTTGTGGTCTCCAGTGAAACCTCATCTCTATCAATTATCAAGCCAACTCAAAACATTCATTCATGAACAAATTATCAACCTTGATCAACCTTAAATCATTGCTAACTTAGGCCAGTTAAGTAATAGATACTACTTTTATAACAGTTGCTTTCCTTGCCACTATGTATAGATTTGAAGCTCGCAAGGTGAACCCCCACAACATCACCCACCGCCCCGCCCCCGCCCCCCCCCCCCCCCCCCCCCAACCAGCAGCCCACAAATAAAAGAAAATAAACACCTTTGCCCCTTTTTTTTTTTTTTTTCTTCTACTGGGAAGAAAAGACTGGCCCGGCCTGTATAAGGAGTGCATGTAATTTAATTTAATTAGGCCAAACATTTGCTAGAGAGCCCATAAAATTGATCAAAAGGCCGGTTCAGCCCAGCCCGGTTGGTTAAATAGGCAGGATTGGGCCTAACTTTTATAGCTTGTTTCGGGCCTGGGCCTGTGTTTATTGAGTCTGGCTGAGCCTGGATACCGCAGCCCAGCCCGGCCCATGAACACCCCTACTCAAAACCCTTCAATTAGCAAGGAGAACTAATTGCTTTGTCTTTCTTTTCAGAATCCTTTCAATGAACTTATAATATCTTTACCCTGTTTCATATTTTTCTGCTTAAAAATAATTTTCAGATGACATGGAAATGTGTAACAACATCTTGATCATTGTAACCACGTAACCAATCATATTACTTATATTAAAAATAAGAGAAATTTGAATGAGTGAATCTACTGTTGTTTATTTTGTTGTGCAGAATTATCACCCCTCAAGGATACTTACTATTGCAGTTCTATCTTTTGCATTTGGAACTATCATAATAATGACATACTATGAAGCGAAGATGAATACAAGAGTTCGCAACTTGATTGGGTTTAGTCTTTACTTCATAGGCTCAGCATCAGTTATTGTTGTAAGTGCTATTTATACCCTTCCAATATTTTCTTCAATCTTATTAGTTCTTTTTACTGTACATTAGTAATGTACTTCTTTAAGCTATAGTCATTTTCCATTTATGAGGCAGACAATCTATTTTCTAGGCCCCATTTTGTTCACTACTTTTAGAAAATTCTCGTAAGTGACTACATCTGAGATGCACAACTTGTGACTTGCAAATAGACAACTTACATTTGTGGTTGCTAGATGAACTAGTAATGTCATTTTATAGTTCAATCAAGTATTATATATTTCGTCTTACAGTACATGTTTCCATCAAGATTAACATTGTTTTGTTGTTTTTCCAATCATAGTTGGATTTACTAACATCTGGAAGTGGAGGGATTGGACCCTATATTGGCTTGTGTGCCATATGTGCTACTTTTGGAGTTGCCGAAGGTCATGTTCAAGGTGGAATGATTGGTGATCTATCTCTCATGAGTCCTGAACTCCTTCAGGTAATTTTCTTATTGCTACATGTGCATATTCTCTTTGGTAGTGTTTGGTTGTGAGACACTCGTTTGCAAATTTAAAGAAAAAAATATTAAATACAATAGGAGCACAACATTTGGATTACCTTTAGAGATTTAAAGTAGTGATGGTTTGAAACTCTTAGAGAGGAATCAAACTCTTGAGATTTCCAGACTTAACAGGTACCCCTTTTCTTAGGATCTAGAAAACATCTTTCCAAGCTCTTATTGAAATTTTTTTATTCCTCTTGATATATTTTTTATTTTGCTTGTTCTTGTGTCATTGCAGTCATTTTTGGCAGGTTTAGCTGCATCTGGGACTATAACCTCTGCACTTAGACTTGTCATAAAGGCAGCATTTAAAAATACCAAAGGTGGCCTTCGGAAAGGAGCATGTATATTCCTTTTTGTTTTGAATTATTTTTAATTATCCATTATCTTTATTCGTTCTAGATCTATTTCATAAATAATTACTAACGTGACAGTTTATAACAATTACAAACAAAAATTGAAAATAAGTGTCGAAAAAAAAAATCATTCCCTAACAACGATAAGAACATATAAATTCCTGTCAAGGTTATTCAAGAATATGTTTCAACATTTAGGTTCAGTTTTATGGTGTTCACATGTCGGGCCAGGTCAATGCTTGCCCAAGCTCGGCCCATGTAGTTATTGACCATAATATTCTGCCTGGCTCCTGCCCATAGGATTGAAGTTCAAGCCCTGGTAAACCCATTTGCAAACTACATAAAACCCTTTGTGTTAAATATGTTGGGTTGTACTGGTCCCCTTAAGCATATATGTTGGAAAAATAGATTTGTGTATTGCTCACAGAGCTAAAAACATACCATCCCTTAATAAGTTACTTGTGGATTTTATTTTATTTTTTAGGTGATTAAAGCTCTCACCTTGAGAAAACTTTGCCAAACGACTATATCTCCCCTTTAAGTTATTGTAATTAACACTTGAAAATTAATTGGGATTTGGTTATATCTATAGGATTAGAAAATTAGAATCTTCAACTGACATTCTTCCAAGATTATTGGCTGCAAACCTTACTAATAATCTATGCCAAACACCCCATTAGGGTCTACAAGGTTATAATGTAAATCAAATTATAAATTTGAGTTTTGGCAGAAATGATTTATATTTTACATTTCGAGATTGCAGAACAGAACACATTAAGTAGGATATATGTGTGAATGTTCTTTCGAATTTTATGCTCCAAATATGCATCAAAGAATTACCATGATAATGATTTGAGGCTGAAAGTTAAAACAAAATAAGTATGACCTGATTTTCAAGTCCTACACAGCAGCTACTATACACCAAATATGTAATAGATTCATCCCTTCTGCAAAATAAATAAAATGTATATACTTTTGTAGCATGCCTTTTGTTTTTTCCAAATCAAGTTATGCAAATTTCAGCAAAGTATTGTCCAATCTTTCATGTCATACAATTATTCTTTTATGCCTCAAAATTCAAGATGTTTCTCTAATGACTATTCCATCTAATTGCCAATCACAGTGTTATTTCTAGCACTCTCAGCATTTTTTGAACTAGTGTGCGTTTTCCTTTACGCGTATTTATTCTCCAAACTACCGATTGTTAAGTATTATCATTCAAAGGCAGCTGCTGAAGGTTCTAAAACAGTTTCAATTGACCTTGCTGCTACTGGCATCCAAGTGCAGGTGTATGCATCAAAACTACAATTTCCTGTTTTTGCAAGTCACTTATGTTTTTTTTTTTTTCCTAACTTGAATGTGGATTATTGAAGGATGAAGAAGATCGCAAGCGATTAGAACGCCTGAGCAACAAGCAGTTATTACTAAAAAATATGGATTATGCAATTGATATTTTTCTGATATGTGTGCTAACATTTACAATATTCCCCGGGTTTCTAGACGAGGATACTGGATCCCAAGGTTTAGGTTCTTGGTAAATGTTCATTTCTTATATCTTTTTATTTGATATTCAATAGTATAGTTACCTGAAATTGATATTTTTCTGATATGTGCTAACATAATTAATCTTTGTAAAGTTTCTTTCAATGTTTTAGAACATCGAAACATGATTGAATGGTTCTGGTTTCCCAAATCATGGGTGTAAAAGATTCATGAGCACGCCTTTTTATTTAATAAATAATGGAAAATTCTCTGAATGCCTTCTTCTGTAATCCCAATTTTAGTTTTTAACATAGGAGGCCTACTTATGATCATCAATCCAATCCCTTCAAAACCTCTTCATCTTCCTCATCTTGATGAAAACCTTGTCCCAACTATGTTAGGGTCAGTTACCCGAATTTTGTTTCTCCATTCTAATCTATCTTTCAGTTAAATCCTCTGATAACTTACACTTCTTCATATTTATTTTTACTACCTCCATCGACGTCCTCAATAAGCTAAATCTCTCCGACTTGTTTTGGGGTACATTTTATTTACTACTCTTTTTCTACTTCAAATGCAAGCATCTAGAACTACTAACCTATGTTGTGTGCTTAAACTCTCTCCTAGAATAATCTTACAGTCTTTAGAACCCAATATATTTTCTAACTAGAAAAAAGTCTATCTGGCTCCTGCTAGTTCCATTTTTTTAAGTAATTAAATGCTCCCCTCTCTTTTTAATGCAAGTGTTTACTATTACAATCTCAAATGCTAATGCAAAGTTCAAGACAGTGCCTCCTAACTCATTATTTTCTCCAAATCCTCGTCCTCCATTCACTGTCTCATATCCTCTATTTTTCTTCCCTACATGTCCATTTAAGTCCCATCTTGGAACTATCTTTTTACTAGTTGGGATCAAGGATGAAAATAGTTGTAGGCTCGCCGCCAAACCTCTACGAAGAGGGCTATATGTAGCGTAGCGGGGATACGTAGCGGCGTAGCGGTGCGATTTGAAAAAATCGCCAAAACAATCTGAAAAAATTCCAGAAAATCCATAAAATTGTAAAATGAAAGAAAATGTAGTTCTTTTTCGAAAGTAAGTAAGAAAAGAGGGTGTAGCGGTGCCCTCAATACATGAGGTCCTGTATTGCTGTATAAATAGAAAATAATAGTAATGATTAGTTTTTTCACATGTATTCATGCTTCTTAGTCATGCTAACTTAAAAAGTAATGAAAAGCTCATAAGTCATAAAAATAAAAAAAATAAAAATAAAAATAAAAATAAAAAAACTAGAACATGAAATAAAGGCATAAGAATTAAGAAAACTTAAGAGTTAGGTCATTAGTCATTACTCAATACTCATTAGTGAACATTAAACAATCAAATATCAATACTTCAATATTCAAGGTTCAAATTCAATCAAGTGAATGAATTATAAAGTGATCAACAATCAACATTCAACACCAATTTAGAAATGACAAAGAATAGAGAGTTAGTGAAAGAAATAGGAATACCTTAATCACCGCCAAAAGGAACGTCTGTGAAGATTCAAGGGGCTGTGGTTATCCTCATCCCCATCAGTGTTATCATTTATAGTGGCACCATATGGAATTTGATATTGATGAGCATTGGGATCCACAAATCCAAAGAAGGCAGCCGCACCCGCATCAAAAGAACTTGGAGGAGGTGGAGGTGGATATCTACCATATTGCGTTTCACCATAGTCACCATATGAGTAGGACCCTGAAGTTGAAGACTGTTCTTCTCCTTCTTGTACTTGACCATATGGAAAATAGTTAAAATACTGTGAGGGTCCTTGTCCAGTGTAACTAGGGTTCCATGATTCAGCCCATGATGCCGCTTGTTGTCCTCCAACACCTCCACCCATATATCCTTGTTCATTACTACCTCCAGGAGCAGGTGGTGAGACTCTCCGACGCCGTTGATAACTACGGTTTCCTTCCATTCTTTCTGGAAAGTCTTGTACCTCCTCTATAGGAATGACATCTTCCTGATCATGTTGGTAGTATTCACTAGTAGCACCTGTCCCACTAGTGTCTCCTGCTCCATCTCCCCCATCTCCTCCACTATGGCTACTCGAAGAGATGGTGGTACTCGTCCTCTCAGAAGATGACACAAAATGAGCAGGTTCTTTCCCTTTAGGTTGTGGTAGCGGGCCTTGCGGCTGTGCACTTGAGCCTTCTCCTCCAAGTGGGGCACCCTCTGCCTCGCCCATATCTTCATCAAGAAAATCTCTAACCTCCTCCTGAAAGCCCGGATCTGAATCTAGCAATGGATCCTCTATCTCAGCTATCCATGGGAGCAAGGGATCGTCCTTTCTAAATATGTGATTCAAACTAATAAGACAATAGCTCGGATCATCCCTTGCCCTCCTTTCTCTTGTTCTGTTTCTCAACTTCAAATTGTAATGGCAATATACAAGCTTGTTGGGTTTTTGTATGGTAAGCCGATTCCTGGACTTTGTGTGGATCAAGGAGAAAGTGCTCCAATTCCTTTCACAGTTTGACGAAGTTGTTACTTGACTAAGGATGCGAACAGCCGCTTTCCTTAGAATTGGAGTATCATCTCCAAAATTTATCCACCAATCAACTGAAATTCAATGTAAACAAATAGAATTAGATATTCTTTAAGTCCTTCCAAGTTCCAATCAATTGAGAGATAAATAACAAAAGCCTAATAGGTTGGGTGGTTGGGTCTTTTGTTCATACCAGGTGTCATCTTTCCAATCGCCCTTATTACAAGAGGGTCAGCGAAGCCTCCTCTCCTTTGTGTGTATGTAGGTATCTACAATGTGAAAATTAGGAATAAATCAATAAACCACACATGTTTAAGACCTATCTCAAGCATATACATTTGTCACTCAAATCTCAATCACTAACTCACCTCTTGGATGGCTTTGATTGGATCATCAACTCCCAACAATTTTTTCAACACTTCCCTTAATCCTACCCTCAACTCCGTATCTATTGCATCGCTGTGCTGTTGGGCATTGGGGTAGTAGAATTCAGGATTAAGAAAATAACCTACTTTGAAAACAAGTTGAAATACAAAATGATTAATTGATTAAACATCAATCAAAGAGAGCTAGATTGCTTTAAAATCATCAAATATATTGAGTACCAGTAGCATGCAATGGATGGTGCAGCTGGTCGTTCCACCGAGCATCAATAATCTTTATATATTCATCATGATATCTAACATTTTCCATGATAGCTTGCTTAGCCCGATCCATTGCTTCATATATATATATATATATATATCATTGTTGGCTTGTCACCATCTACAAGCCGCAACACTCTAACTAAAGGCTCATAAACCTTTAATAAATTAGACACTTTCTTCCAAAATTTATTGTCCCTCATCAAGTTAGGGATCTCAATTCCAGACCACTTGTTGCATTGCCCCATTTCGAACGAAGTCATTCCTCTGATGCAAACATCTGAATTAGCTCTGTTCTAAACCTTACAATGCTTTCCATCACAATGAAATGGGTAGCAAACCTAGTTGATCCCAGACATATCAAGGCATGGTTATTTGTGAATCTTTTCATCAAGCTCAAAAGCCATGAATGATCATAAATAAATCTAGTAATGCCTCTACATGCCTTGATAACTTCAGCAATTTTCTTCTTTTTTCCAATATCTTCCATAATGAGATCTATACAGTGTGCTGCACATGTAGTCCAAAACAGATGAGGTCTTTTATTCTCCAACATCTTACCAGCTGCCTTGAAATTGGCGCCATTATCTGTAACAATCTGTACAATATTCTTCTCTCCCACACTATCTACAACCTTATCCATAAGAGTGTATATATATTTAGCTGTCCGTCTATATTCAGATCCATCCACGAACTTCACAAAGACATACCAGCAACTGATTGTACCAAAAAGTTTATTTATTGTGTTTGTTTGCCGCTGGTCCACTCATCACACATAATGGTGACCCCATTCTGTTGCCACATGGGCCTAAAGTTCTCCACCCATGCCTTTATTTCTTTATATTCTTCTTCGAGATATTTAGTGCCCACATCATAAACAAAGGGCGTCTATATTCCCCGGCCTGCTTCGGCGGCAACATAAAAAATTGTTTGGAAATAGGGGGAATCTATTGTTGTAGGTGGTATGTTCTTGTGAATTAGCCATTTTGTTGTAACTTTGGCTAACCTATCTCTTGCACCCTTCATCACCCCCTTCATAAAACTTGATATATTTGGTTGTTTAGCCCCCTCTTTTCTATGTGCTAGAGGATCAACAGGGAGAGGAACTGCTCTTCTAGTAGAAATAACTTCTACATCAGCATCCCGTTCCCGGGTGCTAAATGCCCTATGCATGGCCCCCGCAATGCCCTTGCCCTTGCTTGGCACAACAGATGAGCCCCCTGCTACCAGCAAATGCACGACGTTCATATTCTTCTTGGTGACTCATGATGGACTCTCGGTGTGTAGCCTCCATCTGTACATCTTCATCATCAAAACCTTCATCCCCAAATACATCATAACGGGTAGCATCAACATCTTGCTGCCTCTTTTCTTTTATCTCTATTTTTCTACCTTTGTTTTGGCCAACCAAAGCTTTCATTTGTTCCTTGACTTCCCTTGGTACTTCGGTATAGCCAGCAACATTGCCAGAAATGTGGTCAAGTGGTGCTTGAATCTTGTAATGCCCCCGTTGGTCACTTTCCTACAAAACTTGCATTTCATTTTCAACCTGTTGTTCTCAACTGCCTCATCAAAGCTCCATGCGAGATCAATATTATGAGGCATTTTCAAAAATCAATTGGCAAACACAATCGCACAATAGAAGACTGAATACCTATAAATATGAACAAGTAGTATGTTAAAAATTAAAAAAAAAAAAAAAACAAGTTAGAAGACAAATATATCTAACACTTAAGAATCATTCTCTTGACATTTAATTGGCATTCCATTACTAAAAATATTTTTTTTACAAAAATAAAAAAATCAGAAAATAAAAAAAAGGAAAAAAATTGAAAAACAAGCAATATATGTTGGAATGATCTATGAGAAACATAGATCTATAATCTAGGAGCCATTTTCAAGACATTTGATTGGCATTCAATTACTAAAAATAATTTGCTTTACAAAAATAAAAAATCTGAAAATAAAAAAAGGAAAAGAATTGAAAAACAAGCAATATATGTTGGAATGATCTATGGGAAACATAGATCTATAATCTAGGAGCCCTTTTCAAGACATTTGATTGGCATTCAATTACTAAAAATATTTTTTTTTTTAAATAAAAAAAAATTCAAAAATAAAAAAAGGAAAAAATTGAAAAACAAGCAATATATGTTGGAATGATCTATGAGAAACATAGATCTATAATCTAGGAGCCCTTTTCAAGACATTTGATTGTGCATTCAATTACTAAAAATATTTTTTTTTTTACAAAAATAAAAAATTTGAAAATAAAAAAGGAAAAAAATTGAAAAACAAGCAATATATGTTGGAATGATCTATGGGAAACATAGATCTAACAATATGAAGCTATTTTCAAGTTGTTTCATGAGTTTTCCATAAGTGATAATGGTTTTTTTTTTTAATAATAACATAAATCTGAAAATAAAAATAACAATATTTAAAAAAAAAAAACCCAAAAGATATGCATGCAAGATCAAAAGGAAGCATGGATCTACAATAAAACAAGACAATGATGAAAAACAATTATATATGTGTGATTCATCTAGTGACACAGTGATAATCTCAAAAGTTGAAGCTATTTTCAAAAAGTTCATGAGTTATCATAGATAAAGATTCTTGTTTAAAATCTTTAAAATCCTGAAAATTGAATAGTAAAAAAAAAAATGTTGGATTTGGTGGCAAGAAATCTACAATAAAAAATCCACTTAGCCATTACACTTGGACCACTTAGAGTGATAAGAAAGAGGAAAAAAAGTCACATATCTAGAGGAAAGAATCTTGTTTAGAATCTTTAAAATCCTTTGAATAGTTAAATGTTGGTGATTTGGTGGCAAGAAATCTTGAAAAAATCCACTTAGGAAACACTTGGGACCACTTAGGAGGAAGAAAGGAGGAAGAATAGCAGTAAGAGAGGAAGAAATAGGGTTTTTAACCCAATCTCGTCAAAAGGGGGGTTTTTTATAAACCGCCCCGGTATCGGCCGCCACGGATGTGATGGTCGATATTTCGGCCGTAGCATTGCGGTAATGCCCGCTGCGGCCGATATATTGGCTGCCACATAGTTTTTTTCATCCATGTTGGGATCTCATGTAGTAAACCATCCATCACCTCCCAAAATTGGCTCTTGACAATGACATCTAATCCTGCTTAAGGAGCATATTTGTTAATGATATGCATTATGTCTTCCTCTAATACTAGTTTAATTGCGACAATTCTATCACCCAATCTCTTTACCCTACACAATTTTCTCTTTCAAATCCTTATCTACAACTATACTCCATTTCATGTTCTTTCCTACATAAAAAAGTTTATAACCATTATCAGGCTCATTAGCTTTATCCCCTTTCCGCTTTGTCTCCTGTGGACATGCTACACTAACTCTTCTTTTTTTCATTACCTCGACTAAATTCATGCTCGTCTGTCAAGGTTCCTATATTCTAAGTAGCAAGTCAAATCTCCCTTTTCTTCTACTACTTGACTAACTTCTTTAGCCACACTCGTCCAAAAGGGTGCGGTAGCCCTTGCCCACTTTCCACTGTAACCGAGCAACGCTGCAATGCGTTGCTTAGAGCGGAAATGCCCTAGCATGATCTCGGAATGTTGTAATCTCGGAATTCATGTTTGGGCTGTGATAAAATTTGACACTGGCTATCAACCTACCTAACGCATCCCTCATTTACCCGGGCTTAGGACCGTCGATAAAAAAAACTTTCATGATTTGATAAAATCTCGGAATGTAGGTAAAGAACTTTCACCGTAAGATATGCTTATCAATTTCTTTATCAAGTGATCAATCCAATGGTGAAAATAACTCAGCTTGATGTAAAACTTGGGGATATCCCATCTATAGAGAGGAAGTGTATTTTTAGCCGTTTGGATTTCAATAGATTGGACCCATTGTAGATTCCCACTCTTTTCAACTCACGATTTCCCAAGAAAATTACTTGGGTGGAAATGAACTCAAAAGGAAAGGGAAGTTGCATGGTACGAGCTTGATCTTTTTACACGTGTATTTAAGTACATATTCAAATGGCAAGACAAGTTGGAACGAAACGAAATGTACTGGAACACAGCATACAATGTATACGGGCCATGCGGGTAAGACGGTCAACCCTAACCCGACCCGTTTTTTGATGGGTCGGGAAAACTTGACCCATGACCGACCCATATTTTGTGCGGGTCGGATTTGGTTGGTCGAATGTGGGTCGGGTTTATATCGGGCTGGCAGGTCAGTTCAAGTTTTGCCACCCCTATGTGTGATGCATTCTTGAGAAGCTCTGTTCGAGGTATACAACTTAAGCATACACATATGCCTTATGGTAAAACATACGCCCCAATGTTAAAAAAGACTACGACTTTTTTCTTATTTGCTCTAGTAAATACGTACACCCCTGACACTACACGAGTCCCACGCCATCAGACTACAACTGGGGATCAATCCTTGGTTATTCTCATGTAAGGGATGTGCCTCACCACCACTTGAGGCACGGAGTGTTTTGGGAAACCCAACCTCGACACTAATATAAAAACAGACACATATGCCCGATGCGGAAAAATGTACACCCCAAATACATGACATGTCCGTTCAAAAAATAAATAAATAAATACATGACATGCTTTGGACTTGAGGTTTGTTATTAGGAGACCCACCCTGACATGAGTCTCAAGGCTCAAGCCTTTGTATGTACAAATATGCCTCTTAAAGTGATAAGTATGCCTCAAACGCCAGCCAAACCTTGGGGCTTAGGAGGAACAGAGCGTGATTTGTGGAGTGTTTCTGAAAGTCCTTTCTTGAAGCGAGCCTTGAGCAGAGGCCCTGAACACCTTTTTAAGCTCCAGTCTAAATTTTAAAACCTAGATTTCTTGGTTAAATTTCATAAACTATCAACTAAATAGAACAGAAACATTGGCACTTTTGTTTATGAATAATGTCCTTGCTTTAATTTACTTAGCCATTTGTAGTAAAAGATCTGGTTAGTATTATTTTTGTGCATTAACTAGCTTCATTTTTGCACCATAACATGCTCTAGATCTCACTCAAGTCTCAGTTGCATGTGCTCCCACATGTGATGAACTCATTTATCCTCTTTAAGTGCTTTAATGTGCAGAAGATCTATTACTTTCTTTCAGATGAACTGTTTATTTGTGCTTTAGTGGAGTAGAAAATTAATTCCATTCTTTAAGCTTTCATGTTTTTTTTTTGGGTGGCTGTCAGGTATTCATTGGTTTTGATAGCAACGTTTAATTTGTGGGATCTCATTTCGCGGTACCTTCCGCTAATTAAATGCTTAAGAATCACATCAAGAAGTGGCCTCATGATTGCTACCCTTGCGCGTTTCTTGTTCATCCCTACATTCTACTTTACGGCCAAGCATGGTGACCAAGGATGGATGATCATGCTGACTTCATTCTTAGGGTTAACAAATGGTCACCTTTCTGTTTGCGTTCTTATGGCTGGGCCCAAAGGTTACAAGGTCAGTTGATTACTAAGGTATGCAATTGCTAAGTGTGAACAAAAGGATAGCATATGACCCTTGAATATGGTTGCCAGGAGCAAGTATGTTGATACCAGACATGGACCCTAAGAGTCTTGACTTGAGTCTCTTGACATAATAGACCCTGAAAACCATGACATGATGTCATGTTCGTCTGACTATATAGCAATATCAAGAATGTAAAATTCTGTCTTGAATATGTGTACCAAGATGAGAATGCTTATAGCAATCCAATGACCTTGAGTTCAATCCCGTCACCTTTTCGTTCTCCATCAAGCACCAAGGAAAGAGATCTTTTCTAGAATCCCTTGGTAGAGAGCCCTTTTTCACATTAGTGAATGTATAGCGAAAGAAACTTCAAAGACACCCATTCTAAAGGCTCCTTAGGAAAACACAATAAGTTGCTCATTACATCATCATCTCTTCTGCCAACCCATTTTGGGTTGATAAAATTCACACATAATAAGAACTTATTTGGGTTGATAAAAATGCACATTTTTAGTTTTGAAAGTCTGGCCTCCAATGTAATACCCAAAATGATCAATGTGGTGAGCGCATGCATAGATGATGCAGGATAGACCTCAGGCCACACATGTAGGGCCCAAGTCAATTCAGGACTTTTTTTTTCACTAATTATTTAGTCATTAGTATTTAATTTTATTTGAAGAGTTGTAATTAGGATTAGGTTTCCAGTTTCATTAGTTTTCTATTTTAAATAGTTTTCTTAGGGCACAAGTTTTATTTCTCATTTATATGGTGTTATAGACATGAATTTTTAGAGTTGATTAATATAAGGGACGTTTTTCTGGCACACCAGAAATCACTCTTCACACACAGAAAAAAACCAAAGAAAATAGAATTCCTAAATTACCCCTCCACCCTCCTCCACCTCCCCCTCCCCTCCTAGTCGCCGGCTGGAAAGGAGACAAGGCGGCAAACCCGGCCGGCCTCCCCCCCTGCCCCCTTCCTCCACCATCCTTTTTGTCTCTTCTTCTTCTTCTTCTTCTTCTCTCTCTCTCTCTCTGGGCTTCTGCAACAAGAACCAGAATCTCCCTCCTTTCGATTTCCGGCAACGGAAGGACGCGATGAAGTACCAAAGACCACGACGGGGTCGGCATCCCTCTTCCTCCGGCGATGGTGCAAATCCGATAGCCCCAGATCCTCTGTTTCGCTGCAACCATGAAGCCCAGGTTTGAGCCTTCTGTAAATTGCCTCCTTCTTCGGCAGTCTTCTTCGACTCCGATGAAGGCGTGTAGTAGCACACCCTCTCCAAACTCCGGTGTCGATTGACCGCAGCACCAAACACGGAGAACTAGATCCTAACAGAAAAATTCGATCGGGCCAGCCCAGGCGTTGTTGTGGGAGGGAGAGGAAGAGGGAAGGAGGCAGAGAGAGGGAGGGTGGAAGAGAGAGAACAGAAGGGGAGAGAGGGAGGGAGGAAGAGAGAGAACAGAGGGGAGAGAGAAGAAGAAGAAGAAGAAAAGAGGAAAATGAAGGTGGAGGAGGGAGGAAGTGGGGGGGGGGTGCGACCGGGGTTGCTACCGGGGCCTACAGGCGACTGGGAGGAGGGAGGGGTGGGAGGGAGGAGGGGGAAGGGGTAATTCAGGAAAAAATCTTTTTTTGTTTTTTCCTGTGTGTGAAGAGTGGATTCTTGTGTGCCAATAGAAGGTCTCTTAATATAATTGGGTTTTCTCTTTAAGGTGCGTCCTCGTTTATGGTCTATGTGGAGATGTGTAGTATTTACGGAGACGTGCTTTCAGCACTTCCTCACAAGCCCTAACCCTAGGGACTGCATCATATCAGAGGGAAAATCCATGTTGCAAGGCATATCCATCCATCAATCCATCATCAAAGCCTTCAATTGTCCTCATCCACCCATCCGTAACCCAATACTCCACTGTCAAAAGACCTAAACCCGTCGAAAACCATGCCTGCTAAAGCCATCTTTACCGCCCGAGCCTCCCAAAACCCTCGAACCTCAACCCTAACCGCTCAACCCAAATCCCAAAACGACTTCCGCTCAACCCGAGCCCCAAAAACCCATTAAAACCCTACACCCGAACCTTCATCCTCATCCCTTGAACCCTGCTGTAGTGCCGAACCCATCCTCCAAATCCTGTCCACTGTCCAAAACCCCACCTAAACCAAAAGCCACTTAACCCAGACAACCCCACAACCATAACCCACTTTCAATCGAACCCCATCAAATTCATTACCCAAACCAAAGTCATTGTGGAGAGAGAGCTTAGAGAAGAGAAGAAGACATCGCATCTAGAGAAGACCACCATCCCTCTAGCGATTGTCGATAGTAACACCACCAGAGATCAGGGGCTAGAGCCCAACACACATCTTGTCTCTTCTTTCTAGAGAAGAGAACGAAAAACAAAGCACAACACGTGCTTCGGCACTTTCTGGCCAACCCTAACCCAAGGGCCTACATCAAAAGGCCTTGAACACAACAAAATAAAAAACTTCCAAGATCTACAAATCCTAGTCATTAAACAATTCAATCTTCTTTCATACTAAAGTTGGGTCATAGCCCAATTTTTATGATGCCTATTTTCATTGACTAAATTAAGGTTGGGATTCTCTCATCTAGGAAATTTTTAGTTCCCAGCTCATCCACCATAATATCAACTTTATTTGAACCATTGGCCTACTTCAAAGCAAGTTGTACATCTTTAGGAATCAAGTATGGCATTATTCTTTACTAGAAAAAAATGTCGTTCCCGGATAGTGGCGGACCCAGGTCTTTCATTTAGGTGGTGCTAAAATTTGTAGATGACTCTAAAATTAGAAAATGCAATTAGAGATTTACCAAGCGCTCTAATAAGTAAATAAGCTCTAAATCACAAAATAAGAGCTTATTTAGAGTTACCAAGTGCCCCCTAAGTAAGAATTCACATTTTGATGATATGTTGATGAACCTTTTTTTTTTTTTTTTTATACTAAATATCTTGATCAATATTGAGGAAATCCAGAGCTATTCACCAATATATCTGCCATATGGGAAGATGTTTGCAATCCGGACTGGTTTCTATGTAACAAATTAAACAATTAGTTGAGAATGAAGTGCTATATCTAAACCCACTATTGAGTTCACACCATTTTCCGTCAACATCTTCTTCCAGTGCACATCCAAATGAGTACAGACCAAAAAAAATTTAAAACTAAAGAATAACTAACATTAAGTTTGTTGAATCAGACAATAAGAGACAGAAATCTGAAAAAAGCAGAGAGAGAGAGAGAGAGAGAGAGATGGCTGGCTAGAGAGAGGGAGAAGACGCTGTTGATGCTGATGCTGCCACTGCCGAAGAAGGGGACCGACCGCCTGACTGGATTCCTAAGCCAGAGGTTTGCGATTTGGGGGTTTCAAATGTGATAGGAAATAGGAGATGGGTTTCGTTTCGATGGGGAGGACGTGCCCCATGTGGCTCATGACCCTCTAAAGACATTTGAAAATCGGCTTGTTGCGACCACACCCACATGATATAACGTAGGTGCGCCCCTATTCCCATATCACAAATTCAACTCAAATCGGAACTCAGAAGGCTCCAAAGGGGTCGGCTTAAAAACTCGCTAAAGTCTTAAAGCCAGCCTAATTTCAATATTAGTATAACTCTTTAACTAGCATAAGTGAGTGACATTAGAATGAATTCCAATTTTGTAACTGTGGTCTCTTTTCCTTTTTCGTTTTTTGTTCTTTTCTTAGGTTGGTGGACTGGTCAGGAGTGATCCCATCAACCTAAAGACCCAACGATTGATCTTTGGGCATGTGTGTAATACCGAGGTGCCAACACCCTCCACCCAACTATGAGTGTGTTGGCAACTGTGGTCCTTTTGTTTCTTCTTTCTTCTCCTTTTCAAGATACTGCATTTTAATGGATTCTGCTCTGTTTCTGTAGGGGCCTGAACAAAATGCTTTGGGGAACTTGCTTCAGTCATTTCTCACTGGAGGTCTCTTTGCGGGCCTAGCATTTGGTTGGCTGTGGCTCATAGGTAAAGGTTGGTAAATGGTGAGGTTTCATAACAATTGATTATGTCCATACTTTTTTTATGCCTTCCTACTTACACATGTAGAGAACTTAAGTTCCTCTGATTTTGTATCCCAAATGGGCATCAAAATGCACTTCTGTGAGCATACGTAGAATATGAACTTCATTTGCAGAGTACATAAGATTACTATATTGTAAAATTGTGTTAGCTGTTGTGCTATTTGGAATTTGTGGACATTTTTTGGGCACTTGGTCAAGTGAGACTCACTGTGAACATGACTGGGAGAAAGATAGGCAGATCAATCCATCAATCAGGTAACCAAGTGCATGGTGCTTTAAGTAGTTTTCCATGTATTGTCATCATCATTTTCATCAAAGCCTTATCCCATCTATATAGTCTCAGCTTGGCGAATTCTGCTTTTCCAATCATTCTTCTGGCTTTGTTCTCTTCCACTGCATATTCTATATATATATGGGGCCTGAGATGTGGACCCTAGCTTGACCCAGCTCAAGTTATACCCCTATACTATCCATGATCTTTATACCCTTGAAAGTATGGTCTACAGCTTTGTCGTGTAAGGAAGTTAGATGGGAATTGCCCACCATGGATAACATCACCTTCAGTAACAACCCTTCAATTTGGATGGATCCATCTAACTTGGGCCAACTATCCAGTTTTTAGATTCTCAAGGGATGGTTGTAAGGTTGACTGGGCGCGATCCGATTTATAATTTATAAATAAGTTACATGTCAGTTGATTCTTTTCTTGCACTTTTTCCCACCAGCCTTACTGTACCAGACTCATTACACGTTCACCTACTAATCCAAACAATGACCCTGCCTGTTTGGCCCAGGTTGACTTTTCGGGTTGGGTTTGGGTTGAGCCTATATAGTATATATATGTTGCCTACAATGTTCAGACTTGATGAATTGCTACCTTTAGATTGTCTGGGTCATCTGAAGTAGTTGGCAGATGTGTCATGGCATCCAAACCACGCAGATTTCATTGGTAAATCCCCCTTCAAACACAAGATCAGTGCAAAATAGAAATTAACCTTGTAATTCTAATTACAAAAGGTGGCTTTTCTGTAGAACAAAGTTGGGACGTGTCATATTCTATGAAAATATTACGCTCAAAGTAGTGATATGAAGATCCAGACTTTGACCACTTCATTTTTTGACACTTCACATAAGAGTCCATCCCAATTCTCCCAACCAAACGGCCACCTTCTTCATCCATCCATCATCACCAACATACACCCTGACTATACAATTCTGCACTCTAACCAAACAACTCAACCCACTTCCCTAACTTGACAAACCAGAACTTGACTCAACCCACTCTCGGCCTACTTTCTTCTCAGCCACCATCACTTGCAAACTCAAAAGCCGTAATAAATGGGTAGAGAGAGAGGCTGGAAGCAGACAAAGAAAAAGAAAGGGAAGAGAGGGATCATGTGGGGTGGCTGGGCCTGGGTGTGGGAGAGGAGAAAAGAAAAGAAGAGAAGAAAAGAGAGAAAACTAAAGGAAGTAGGTCGTCTGGGGGAGAGAGGGAGAGAGTTGTAGGGACTGTAGAAGATTTGGAGGGGCCGAGAATCTGAGAAGGGAGACTAAGGATAATTGTTCCAGCAAGACAATTAAAACAAACGGAGCCTTTCTTCCAGCAGCTTACCTCTAGAAATGGTTTTTTTTTTTCCTTTTCCTTATGAAAGTATAAATATTTTTCCGACTTATATTATTGTATTTGTGGGTAGAAAATACAGTTTGGTTGAAATGTGTATAGCATTATTATTTAATTGAGAAGTAGTAATCTAACGCACGTTCTATTATAGTCTTTTTACATCTTAGGGCCCATTTAGATATATACCAAACAAAATATTTCTAGATTTAAATATTAATAGAATAAAATATTATTATATTCTAATATTGTTGTTGTTTGGCGATATCCAAAAGCTTCAATAGATCTTGAACTGAGCTATGACCATCCCATATTATAATATATGCTAAATTCAAGATTGACATCGATTCTCAAGTCGAATAAATGGTCAATAACTTTTTTATTTTGTTTCAGTGTCTTTTTTAAATGACAAGGTGACAACAATATTTTTTAGGAATTTAATTCCATGAAAATAAAAAAATATCCAATTTTATTTTCAAGATAAGTAATTCATGATAAAGTGGGTTCATTTGATTTCTAAGAATTCTATTTATGCAAACAAACATGTTATAAATTATCAAGATAAGGAAATTCATGGCAAAATGAGTTCCTTTGAATTTGTGGAAGTTAAATTTCATGCTACACAAATAGGTCCTATATTTCATGGCATCATGGGTTCCTTTGAATTTTTAGAAATTCTGATCTATAATAATAGACTAGCTCAATCATATTTTAATAATAATGAAATTATGTTAAAGTGAGTTTCTTTAAATTCCTAAGAAATCAGTTCCATGTAAATCCAATGATCATTAGGTGCACACTTAACGAGACCTAAATTTGGACAGTTTTGTCATTTCCGAAGGCATGGAGAAGTAAGGGGAAAATTAGAGTTTTTGGAAAGGAAGAAAGAAAGTCATCTATAAAGATAAGCTACAAGAAAAACTCAAAAAAAAAAAAAAAAAAAAAATTATTGTTTGCACTTCCTTACTCCAACATGTCATATATTTTGGGATCCTTCCGTGGAGAATTATATTACGAACGGTAATTATGCTTACCAAACATGTTTTATATAGATTTATCATGTGGGAACATTGGATCGTCCCTTTGGCATTTATGCTCCTGTTCCTCAAGTAAAACTCTGGAAGTATCACTCTTATACCTGTAGCCCAATATACAGCAAAATCAATAAATAAATGTACATGTGATGCAATAAATATGTACAAAATGGAGCACTCGACTATGTGATTGACTTTGATTCGAGTGAAATTTGGCCTGACATGATTAGTCACGGAGACATTAATTTTGTAGTGGATTTGTGGGTGTGGAATCAAGAGATTTCAAATTCATCTCTAATCTATTTAGGTTGCCAATTTTGTATACCCAACCTTTTACCCACATTGATCTCATCCAAAATTTCCATGAAGGTCTGCTGGGCCATGCAGCTTTATAATGCCTTTTGCATATTTTCTTTTAACCAAAACCTGAACTTCAATGATATTGAGGCACACTACTGTCGGTGTACCTGAAGGAGGCATTTGTTGGTACTAATAATAAACAATATCATAATACTGTGGGCCAGGGTGGCCCAAGCACTTGGAAGGTGGGATCCAATGGGGTTTTCACCCATATCTTAGGGCTTATTGGATGAAGTGGAGGATATAATCTTTCAATTTTTTAAAATAAAAAAGTCTTGGATGTTTGGCAAGCCAAGAATAAATAAGAAGAAAAGATTATTTTCTTTAAAGAAATTCAATATTTTTTTCCTACACATCCTTTTTGTAGAAAGTTTTCTACAAGATAAAAATATTTCAAAATATTTACTATCTACTGCTATTATAAAATAGGAAAAGTTGCAAACTTTTTTCACTACATCATTGTGGGGCCCAACCCCAAATATTATAATGCAAACGTTCTCACTACACCATTGTGGGGCCTATCCCCAAATAGTATAATATAATATAATAATATATTATTTTGAGAAATTGCAAACTTTTTCACTACCCATGGTGGGCCCACCCTCAAATATTATAATATAATATAATAATATATTATTTTGAGAAATTGCAAACTTTTTTACTACACATTTGTGGGGTCCACCCCAAAATATTATAATGCAAATATTTTCACTACACCATTGTGAGGCCCACCTCCAAATATCTACTATCTACTATCTGCTACTATTATAAAAGAGGAAAAGTTGCAAACTCTTTTTCACTACACCATTGTGGGGCCCACCCCCAAATATTATAATATAATATAATAATATATTATTATGAGAAATTGTAAACTTTTTTACTACACCTTTGTGGGGCCTAGCCCCAAATTTTTTTTTCAAACTTTTTCACTACACCATTGTGGGGCCTATCCCCAAATAGTATAATAGAATATAATAATATATTATTATGAGAAATTACAAACTTTTTTACTACACCTTTGTGGGGCCCACCCCCAAATATTATAATCTATCTACAATTTTATCTTATCTTATATCTTATATATATATATATATATATATTACTATTATACTATGATAAAAGAAGAGAAATTGCATACATATAAAATCAGAAATCTATATATACCCTTATTATAAAAGAGAAGAGAAGTTGCATACTTTTTCACTACACCTTTGTGGGCCCCTTTCCCCCAAATATTATAATATAATATAATATAATAATATATTCTTATTATATTATAATAATAATCATATAATATCTATGCCTTTATTATAAAAGAGAAAAAAGTATCATGCTTTTTCTCTACACATCTGTGGGCCCTATTTAGTATTATGATATTATATATATACAATTTCTCCTCTTTTATAATAGTAATAGATATATATAAAATAAAAGAGATTTACACATATGTGGGCCCCAATAAAAAAGAAGAACTTGTCATGCTTTTTCTCTACACATCTGTGGGCCTCACTTAGTATTATTATATTATATATATATATATAATAAAAGAGAACTACACGTCTGTGGGCTCCACTTAGTAAAAGAACTTGTCATGCTTTTCTCTACATCTAGATATAGGTGGGCCCCACTTAGTATTATTATATATATATAATACAAGAGAACTACACATCTGTGGGCCCTACTTCGTATTATTATATTATATATATGCATAAAATAAAATAGAACTACACATCTATGGGCCCCACTTCGTAGAAAAACTTGTCAAGCTTTTCTCTACATCTACACATCTGTGGGCCTCACTTAGTATTATTATATTATACCACTTAGTAGAAGAACTTATCATGCTTTTTCTCTACACATCTGTGGGCCCTACTTAGTATTATTATAATATCTATATGCTCCACTTAGTATTATTATATTAGATATATATAATAAAACGAGAACTACACATCTATGAGCCCCACTTAGTAGAAGAACTTGTCGTGCTTTTACTTTACATCTACACATCTATAGGCCCTACTTAGTATTATTATATTATATATAAAATAAAAGAGAACTACACATTTGTGGGCCTCACTTAGTAGCAGAACTTGTCATGCTTTTCCTCTACAAATCTGTAGGCCCCCCTTAGTATTATCATATTATATTATATATATAAAAAATCAAAGAGAACTACACATCTGTGGGCCCCACTTAGTATTATTATATTTCGATGAAATGCTTAGCTCAAATGATCATGAAAAGGGTTGTGTTTGAAGAATTTGTTCATTCGCTGCAAGAACTCAAATGAAAAATTCCAGTTGAGATTTTCATATGTAGAAAATTTCAACTTCGATCCCAATGGCTGTAAAGATACAATTTGCTTGTCAGAGGAAGAGATGAGAATGCCAAAGATTGCTTGGAATCCTTGTGATTTGTTGTTGATTCGTTTAAAGCTATGAGTTGGGTACTGTTTTGGTTGGTTAGAATTTTATTTCATTGAATTTGGTATGTATTTGGCGCTAGGTTTTAGACAAATTTTAATGGGAAATAGGCCGGACTATTAATCTATATTGAAATTAGTGAGTGTTTTGCCTAATCATGTATGGCCAGAAAATGTTGGTTTTCAACTGTTTTTTTTTAATTAGTTTCCTTCCATATATTTTGTTATTTCATCTTCTTCTTACTTTTTTCTATTGAAGCTTTTACTAAATTTCATAAGAACATTGAGTGATTATTGTAAATTACTTAACTTGCTAAAAAAAATGAGCTATATGTAAACTGGTTATTCACCATTGGGATAGTTAATATTGAGTTTTTAAATTACTTTATTTTTTCAGATTATCATACTGAAAGAGTATGTTCCTTGTGCGCGTGCACGGCTCCACTAGTATTTTATAAAATGGTAAAGTAAAGTCTTTATTTCACTGAATTTACTATGATGTATTTGTTTACATGTGTTATAAAGTAAAGAAAAGATAGATGTCACATCAAGGTAAATATGAAGTAATGTAAAAATAGATGTCACATCATGATAATTTGTTGTTATCTTAAGGGTTTTTTTTTTATTATCATATATTATAATCAGTAGCACCTACTAAACAACTCAATTTAAATTCGATTACATTATTAAAAAATTGACAAATAAAAAAATTATAATATTTAAATATTACACTATTATATCTTATACTATTTATTGCTGCACTATTTAAGTCTGTCGATACTCTATTTTGTAAAACATCCAAACAGACCTTATCATTTGAGGAAGATGGATACCTGATTCATTATCTATGAAATTTATTGAGCCTAACACTATGTTTTAGGAAAATTTGAAAAAAAAGTGAAAAAGAAAATTAAGTTACCTCCTGTTTGTTTGCGAGTAGAGATAAAAGTGAACAAATTTATCCTTGTTTTAAGGTAGATAGAAAATTATCAATTTATCTTTACTTTGCAAAAAAGTCAAAAAGTGAAAAGGGCAGTTTAGTAAAATGACAAAGATTCCTCTCTTTCCCTCCTACTTTCCCCCATTTTTGAAAGGAAAGTTTTAGGGTGGGCCCCACACGAATTTTACGCCCACTTTCCCTCCCCCCTTCCCAAGCACCCTCAATTTCCACTTTCCCTCTATTTTTCCCTCTTTTTTTTTTTTTTTTTTTACTTCCCCTCATTTTACCTCATTCCCAAACAGGGGGTAAATGCTTAGGCCGTATGTGGTTTTAAAGCTGTCCAGAGAGTCGTCCTCCCTGGTTAGTGAAAACCCTAAAAATGGGGTCAACAAAGTCTAAAACACATTGTATGATACTTAGCCCATGGGCATCTCTATTTCACTATTTCTCTATAGTCTAACAATTAGAGCGTTTGGCACAAGATTTTAGACTCTTTCCGCTTTAGACATTTAGAGCCAAACTCTAAAATCCAAATGCTCCAAAAGTAGGCAGATGAGAAATAGAGCTTTTGGGATATAGAGGCTAAAATAAATACCAAACGCGTTTTTTTTTTATTCTAGTCTCTTTTTTTTATGGCTCTTTTTTTAATGGATCTATTTTAGATGGATCTATCAAAAAAAGAGTAGAAATACCAAATACTCGATACATAATTAAGTATTTAGGCTTATCAGGAGTACTCCCTCCGATTTCAAAGGCTTCTGAGGGATATTTTGGACCTGTGATCAACGGGCGGCATAAAAATTGATGTTAGCTATTTAGGGTCCAAATCCTGTAAAATTCCGTAGACACAAACACCATGCAAAACTTAACAGGGATTACCACACCTACGACTAGTAATTCTTCCAGTCCATGGGTCTATATGCAATGCGACCATCAACAATGCCTGAAGCTGACTGCAAGCAGGCACTACAACATAAGCTGAAGCACTCTATTACATAATCTAAATTAAGTTCTCAACAGATCAGGGACATTTCCTTTTTTTCTTTTTTCACTTTGATTCCATTTACTTCATTTGTTTAGACAAAAACTAAATTGGTTAATCTTTGATTAGCCTAACCTTAGTCGGATCTATACTAAATAGGATAGATTTGAATAACACAAGCATATAATTGAATGTAAAAAAGTACCTGATTTGATAATAAAATAAAGTAATAAACACTTATATCTTCGAGAATTCTTGATCGCACAATTACCTTTTTCAAGGATTTTTAACACTTCTTCTTCTTCTTCACCCTTTCTTGTGATCAAACGATGAGGTGGATAATCAGTGAAGAGTAGTAACCATAATACCAAAGATAGAAAAAAAAGACAAAAATGGATAGTCACTTCATTTGTTCAATAATATGCTTTCTTTGTAGAGAGGAAGAGAGGGATAAGATAAACAATTTTTTTCTATGTGCAAGTGATCTACTACAACTACAACCATGTGGTTTTCTTGGCAAAATCATCTAAAAATAATGATCAAATCAAGAAAGAATAAAAGAAGAGTGGTCAAATAAAAAATCTCAAAATAAAAAACAATAGAAAAAAAAAACAAAAATGCTATTAGGGAACACATGCTCTTTCGTCATTTAGCAGTTTTTAACTTCAACGTTCTTTTTTTATTCATTCTTAATTTGACTCTTCACTTTGTGATATTACTTTTTCTGCCCCAAAAAATAACTTAAATGATCAATGACCATAAACAGATCTGGCAAAAAATAAAATAAAATAGAAAAATAACATTTTAAAATCTTGATTTATTATTATTATTATTTATTATATAATAACCTAATAATAATTCAAGGAGCCAAACAGATCTTTGCCCCATTTTTTCAGGTTCAGGCCCGTCAAACCGAATTATAATTTTGACCACGGTTGAAATAAAGTACGGAAGACTGAAGCCATTGACCCCTCGAATGTACGAGAGTTGCAGACCGAGTGAGAGAAAACGACGTCGAGACCAATCTATCCACCTGTCTATCCCCTCCAAATCCAAATCCAAATCCAAATCCAAGGCGATTTCTCTCTACAACAAGGGGCCTCTTTCTTTCTTTGGAGGAGCTTTCGAGGAGAAATTAGGGTTTCATAGCTCGAGACATCAATCGAATCAGCTCCTGCGATGAAATTCGCCTTCGGATTCGGCGTCTGGAGCTGTCAGGACTTGCGATTTCTTCTTCTTTTTCTCTCGCGATGATGAATCGTTTCGAGCTGCTTCGATTCTGACTTCTCCCTCCATTTCTCGCTTTCAATCGGTCTGCAGAATCTACTAGGTGAGATAGCTTTGTTTCGAATTCCTTTCGATGTGTTGTTTCTGTCCTTGTTCGTGGGGATTTTAGAGTTTTTATTCTTTTCGCAGGGCGAAATCGAGTTGCAGATGTGAAAGTTTGAGCTCTTTTTTTTTTTTTTAGCGTTTTCGCTTCTATGGCTTCTGGAAAAGGTGAAGTCTTTGAGCTTTTCGAAGTCAGAATTTCGGTGGTTTTGCAAAAGCTGACCTGATTTTGAAACTAGGGTTTTTTCTTCTTTGCATTTGATTGAATGTTCCAGGTTTGGAAGAAGCTCTTTTTACGGAGCTTTGGCACGCCTGTGCTGGTCCTCTTGTAACAGTTCCACGTGAAGGAGAGCGAGTTTTCTACTTCCTGCAGGGGCATATAGAACAGGTAATTCTACTTAATTCTTTGCTTGATTTTATGTTATCTTGTGATTTCTCGTGGTTATCTGTGTTTCTTACTTGATTTTGGTTGTGCTGTTAAGGTAGAGGCATCTACGAATCAGGTAGCGGACCAGCAGGTTCCGTTGTACAATCTTGCTTGGAAGATCCTCTGCCGTGTGATCAATGTCCAATTGAAGGTATGGATTTGAATTCCTCCTGATTTTCTGGTTGGTATTTAGGGTTTTGAAGGGAATTGGATTGTATGTTTCCTTAAATTGGTGTTCTTTTGTGATGGTAGGCGGAACCGGAAACAGATGAGGTTTTTGCCCTAGTAACTTTGCTTCCTGAGAAGGTATGATGAATTCCTTGTCAGTGGTGGTTTGTTTTTGCTCCTTTTTATTTGGATCTTAAATTTAAGTTTGCCGAGTGCCTTCTTTTATAGTCTTGAATTTTAATTTTAAGTTTGCTCAGTGCGTTCTGTTGTTGTCATTACCGATTAGTCTTGTGTTTTGCTCAAGTAGTAAGGGCCTCTGTTTTTTTTTCATGGAATTAAATTCCCAGAAATTCATGGCAATGTGGGTGCCAACATTGGATTATTAAAGAGGTGAGGCGTGAATGAAAAAAAGTGGAGAATGTAAAATGGGTGCTGATTCATTCCACCTTCCCTTAATTCATTTTCCATGAAGGTGGAGATCATTTGATAGCCATTTATGGATCTTCAAAATTTTCTTTTGGTGCTTTACAGTAGACTTTAACTCACACACTCATGCATGCTACACTATGTCCCAAACCTCCTGAGTGCAAGCTAATGATCGTTGATCTTCAACAGTTGGTATGCATATTCTATCTCCTTAATTTATTCCCCATTGAAGGAGAGATTATTTGATAGCCATTTATGGATGATCACCCTTTTTTTAAGACTTGAATTCATGCACGCCACACTATGTCCCTAGGCAGCAAATGGATCTTCGCCTTTATTTCTTCAATTTTAGTCACTTTCAGGAATACCTTTCTTAGAATTTCTAGGACTTCAATCCAAGTGAACAAATGGGCCCGTACCACACAAAAATACACATGTATAATTTTACATTGGCAGGAACTCATTAAACGCACCTCATATTGAAGGGATAAGGTAATGAGATGATGACTTTGCAATTTTCCAGGAAGATGAGAATGCTGTGATGAAGGATCCTGTGTCTGCTCCGCCGGTACAACCACACGTGCATTCCTTTTGTAAGACTCTGACAGCCTCTGACACAAGCACCCATGGTGGTTTCTCTATACCGAAGCGACATGCAGACGAATGCCTTCCGCCACTGGTTGGTATAGCATGTGTGTTTTTGAACTTACCATTTGATTCGTGGAGGTTACCTATGTTAATTCTTACTTGTTAATTATTGGTTATCAGGACATGGCTCGCCAACCGCCAACTCAAGAATTGGTTGCTAAAGATTTGCATGGGGCAGAATGGCGATTCCGTCATATATTTCGGGGTAATGACTGAAGCATGAGAACTGTAGGATACCTGAATTTGTTGGAGTTGGGACCTTTAACTGTGAGCTGCCAATATGTCATTTACGTTTCTTGTTAGTGTTACTACTATAGGGGTGATATCTTATCGAGTTCGAGGAATATGCTGCCTTCTTACTGTTGCATGGTTCAGAATCAAATTGCCTGTCTTGTGCCTTTAGGCTGCATTAATTTTGGTGACATTATGAGTTAAATACTCACGGTTGATTTATGTATTTATTTATTTATTTAGTTTTTACATTAAGATTGATAATATTTTTTTTTTTTTTTAAATTAAACTTAAGATATTGTCTACTTTTGAAAATGCTAGGACAACCAAGGAGGCACCTCCTTCAAAGTGGTTGGAGTGTGTTTGTCAGCTCCAAACGTCTTGTGGCAGGGGATGCATTTATTTTTCTCAGGTTTATTATTTTCATCATCTGTACTTTCCAATTGACATTATCTATTTATTTTTTTCACATCTCACTAATAAATGATTTGTGGCTTTTAGAGGTGAGAACGGCGAACTCCGCGTCGGGGTAAGACGTGCTATGAGACAGCAGAATAATGTTCCATCTTCTGTTATATCTAGCCACAACATGCACGTTGGTGTCCTTGCAACAGCATGGCATGCCGTATCAACTGGGAGTATGTTTACTGTCTTGTACAAACCTAGGTAACTAGTTGGTGCTCTCAATCCATTTCATGCTGTATTGATATTTTTTTTAAGATCCATCCCATATGGTTTTGAAAATGGCTTTGCAATGATTACTTCTACAGGCATGCTTTTGGGTTATCTTAATGTTGCATATGATATTGGCATGTGTTAATGTCTCAGCTTCACAGAATTGGACTTTCCATTTGATAGTCCCATCAACTTGCAGAAAGAAGTGCATGCTGCATGGATATGGATTATGTGTATTTTGAGTTAGTAACATAGTGAAAAGTTCAATGCTGGGCTTTGCTTTGGATGAGGGGTTGCTTCAATCATCAACATCTATGGGCTTTACCTTGGTTTCATTTCCATTTGCTTATCTTGGACATCACCTAGGAGCTTATTTGAGATCTACATCCATGTGGAAGCCTTTAAAAAAAATTCAAAAGCGGATTGGCCTCAGGGAAAATATCATATATAATGGAAAAAATCATATATACCCCTGGGAGGCCCTTTCTCTCCAATAAAGTAAGCACTAGCAAATCTCCCTACTACTATCCTCCACTTTTCAAAGTTATGGTACAGATGGCAATGACTCTTGAGAGGATATAAAATAATTTTTTGGAGGATGGTAAAGTAAGCAATAAGAATATCTTATAAACTGGGACATGGTATCTTACTGATAGAAATGTGGGACTAGGCATTGTAAATATCAAAGAAAGGAAATGGGCTCTACTAGCGAGATGGTGGCAGAGATTTGGAGAAGAGGGAGCATCATGGACACAAGGTGGTTGGTTGAAACGAAATATGGTGAATCCATTGGGGATGGGAGCCAAGGGAGGTGGGTGGAACCGGAAGAGGGATTTTGGAGATATGGAAAGATTGATCGAGGCTATTCTCATCTCATGCTTTAGGCTGGATGCTAGAAAAATGAGTTTTTTTCCCTTTCTGTGTGTCTTGTGATTATGTTAATATTAGTTTCTTGGGAAGACCTTTGGGTGGGAGATTGCACCTTGTGGGGGCACTTGCTAAGATTGTATTTGATACCATCCCAAAAGCAAGAGCAGCGCATAAATAATTTTATGGAATGGAAGGTAAGCAGGTATGGGCCCTCACCCTTAGAAATTTCTTGGACCACATGAGGACAAATTCCCTCTGCTGGTGGAGCTTCCACAGGCACTGAATGAATTGGTTGTACTCAGAGAATATGGGGTGTTTTCCATTTTGTTCCCCTCACCAAGCTTGAGGCTCCCTAGCATCTAATCCGGTTTCTATTCTTGCTAGGGTCAAAGCATCCATCATCAAGTTAGGCCTCCAAGCCAAGGAATTTCATTGCACTGGGGTGTTAGATCTGCATAGGAATTAGGAACTGGATTATCCCTATGGGATTTGAGTAGAGTGATGGGAAGATCTGCCTGGTGAAGAGCTAAGGATAGTGCCTTCATTAGCCACTATCAGTGTTCAAATATTGCATATCTTGTTTATTTTAGATCCATGTTATGGTTTGTTATTTGCTTAATGCCGGTTCTCATTATCTTGATGTCTAAAAAAATGAAATAAAAACTTTTAAAAGAGAAGAAAACGTAGCTTAGATTGTGCCCTTTCCTGTCCATAAAACACTTGAAAGTTTCACGTGTTTCTGATATAGAAGGTTCTTTTTGTTAAATTAAAATATTTGATATATCAGGACGAGTCCTTCTGAGTTCATTGTTCCATTTGATCAATACGTGGAGTCTATTAAAGCCAACCATTCTATTGGGATGAGGTTCAAAATGAGATTCGAAGGTGAAGAAGCTCCAGAACAGAGGTATACCTCAGCATTGTCTGTTGCATGGATGTAAAAAATTCTCTGTGATGCAACTGATGATGGCCATGGGATTTTTTATATGATGCACATATTATCCTTGTTGTAGGTTTACAGGTACCATAGTTGGCATCGAAGACGTTGATCCCAGGAGATGGCTTGAATCAAAATGGAGATGTCTAAAGGTTGTATTTTCTACTATTCCTCTTATTTTGTTGCTCTGTATGGGTCATGGCTCATACCATTATGCTCAATATCTATTTCTTTACCTATTTCTTGAGAACTTTTATGGTGTTAATAAATGAAAGTAGAACCTTTTGAATTGCAGGTGCGATGGGATGAAGCGTCTTCTATTCCTCGCCCAGAAAGGGTTTCACCTTGGAATATAGAACCTGCTTTGACCCCCCCTGTCCCCAGTCCTCCACATATTCCCAGATCCAAAAGGCCCCGTGGAAACGTTGTACCTTCTCCTGATTCATCTGTTCTGACAAGGGAAGGTATGATTTATATTGCTCCAGAGATGTTTCATTTTCTTGATTTTATTTTTTAATACTCATTCCTTTTTGAACTTGTATGATTTTTGTGTAAATTGAGCCTCTCAATGTAATCTTCTAGGTCCATCCAAAGTTACAATAGAACCTTCACAAGTGCATGGATTTTCGAGGGTCTTGGAACGTCAAGAGATCACGACCTTGGGAAGCTCTTTTGCTGAAAGTAAAGAGTCAGGCACTGCTCGAAAGCCTCTTGTATGGCCTCCTGCACAAGATGATGAGGAAACTGATGTAGTTTCTGCCCAGAGAAGATTGGGAACTGAGAATTGGATGTCAGTGACAAGGCAGGAGCCAACATGTACAGATTTATTATCAGGTTTCAGTTCTCACGGTGGCTCACATGTGTTTTGTTCTCCAATTGTCGAAAAATGTCCAGATGATTGTACTCCTTTGAAGAAGCATTTTCAAGATCAGGAAGGCAAATTCAGCTTGCTTCCAGGTCAGTGCCAGTGGTCCATGATGCCTTCCAGCCCCGCTGTGAACATGAGGGAGTCTACCTCTAGCCTGAAAACACAAGCTGGTGAGTCGGCTTACAAAAAAGTCAGAAATGCTGGATATGATGGGCTGGGCAGCTACTCTTTCCAGCAGACTCTTGGAGTTGGTCAACATTGTGGAAAGTGGTTGAAGCCTTCGCTGCCATCATCTCATTCGGAAAACAAATCTCATCGAAAGGAAGCAAAATCTCAACCTCCATCATTGTTTGAACCGGCCATGAAACCCAATGAAGGCAACTGCAAGTTATTCGGGATTCATTTGAACAGCAATCTTGTACTATCTAAACCTGCACAGTTACATTGCACCACAACCAATGAGTCAAAGTCTGGTACTCAACCTGTGCCGAGACAGCTACAGTCTTTGGAACCCAGCCAACAGTCATATCTATCAAAAGGAACAAAGTCAGCAGAGACTGCTCTTGCAGGAGGGGAGCTGGAGAAACCTTTCCAATCATGCACACAACTTAACAGAGATGTTCAGAGCAAACTTCAGAGTGGTTCAACAAGAAGTTGCACGAAGGTTTGCCCTTTCTCACCTCTCTTCCAAGTAAATATGGTAAACCTTCAATGCTTGTAGTTATTTTTTTCCTCAAAAACTCTTCGTTTGTATGTAGTCAAGAAGTCTGGTCATCTATTGACTTCATTTCTTCTCATTTTCGAAAACTTCCTACAGTCATCAAAACATTCGCTGCTAGCTGACAATATTTAACCCTTCTTTAAAGTAATTTTACAATAATCAATTGCCTCTTGTAAACATGGGCTTCTGATTTGTTCTCCATTTTAAATCCCGTTTTGGTTTATCTATTTGGAAGGACATCAAACTATTCCATGTGAATTATGCCATCTTCTGGATTCAGCAAATGTATAGGTACCATTTGATTGTTAATGCCTTTGCAAATTGATTTCTTTTACCTTGTTGTGCTATGGTCTATGGATATTGCTCGAACACATGTCTGTGGATTGGCATTTGTTTTGGAGCTCCCATCATATACTTGTACATTGTATACATCGTTTTTTTTTTTTTTTTTTTTTTTTTGTTGTTTTTTGGATTATAATGATTTACCTTTCAAAAAAGAAAAAGAAAAATGGTTATTCAACAAATTCAGTAGAAATTGATTTTGATTTTACTGTTTTGATGTTGGAACCAAAGGACTCAGTTTACATGGTTTGGTAATCAGGTTCATAAGCAGGGGATTGCTCTTGGTAGGTCTGTTGACCTTACAAAGTTCAATGACTATGATGAGCTGATTGCCGAGTTAGATCAGATGTTTGAATTTGATGGTGAACTTAAGGCTTCAAGCAAAAATTGGTTGATTGTGTATTCGGATAATGAGGGTGATATTATGCTCGTTGGGGATGATCCTTGGCAGTATGTACTCAAACCTCCTTGCCTTTTCTTCATGCCTTCATTAGTCAGTCTTGTTTATTGGATGATGCACAATCTCGAACTAAACAGGAATTATGCTTTCATGATTCAACCCTTAGGCATGCTGTTAGCACTAGATGCAATGTTGACATCTCAACAAATTGCACTAGATGCAATTTTACCCACTCAACCAATTACTGAGCACTTGGAGATGTCTGATTATGCCATAACCTTTAAGAAGTAATTGTGAATCAGCACTTGTGCATTGTTGATTCTGGGTGTGTTTTATCTTCTATAGCATAACAGACACCAAGATCGAATAGTAACTAGCCTCAGTGCATCTACTATTTTATTTGAATATTTGGCTACTACTTGCACATTTTATTATTCTACAATTCTGCTTCCTCATCTATTCCAGGAGTTGACAGCTTTATGCCTTTCTTATTTTTGTATATTCAGAATTTCTTAGAAGAATAATATTGATGAAATCTGTCTTTGTTGGTAAGATTGTTGTCTGAGTGCTGTTTCTGTAAATGAAGGGAATTCTGCACCATGGTTAAAAAAATTTTCATCTTTACACGTGAGGAGGTCCAGAGGTTGAACCTGGGGATTTTGAATCCCAGGATTAGAGAAAACCTCAGCGTATCTGATGAGAAGTCCACTGCAAAAGAAATGAAAAGCCTATGGTCTTCACCATCAGCTGATCTAGATAACTGCTAGCTTTAGCTCTAATGCCTTGGTGAGTATATTACAGCACATTTCTGTTCACATGTTGAGAATTCATCTGGCTTCACTTTTATTCTTTTAAGACAGTCAAGCCCTCTTAGGTGCGAGAAGTCTATTTTTATCTTGTTTTTATGGGGTAATTTCCGCCTATTGATGCAGAATAGACCTGCGGGCCACACGCATAGGGCCAAGACAGCTTACTATTTATTTTATTTCCCCAAGTATTTGTCATTAGTTTCTAATTTTATTTAAAGTTGTAATTAGGATTAGTTTTCTAATTTTATTAGGTTTTCTTATTTTTATTTCCAAGTTGATTATTAGATAGTTTCTAAGTTTAGGAGTCTTAGACTCTTAGTCCCAAAGTTTTCTCTTCTTATTTATATGAAATAATGTAGAGATGGATTCTTAGAGTTGATTGATCAATATAATTGGGTTTTATCCCTTTTGAGGTGCTCCTCGTTGATTGTCTCTAGGGAGGCTTCGTGATAGTGTTTGCGAACACGTGCTTTAGCACTGTTATTCTGTTTCCACTTTCCGCACTTCCATGTGAGCCCTAACCCTAGGACCAACATCAATTGGTATAAAAGCCAAAACGGTCCTTCCAATCAATTTGGTTGGATGTCACCATCTTCGTTCCATCCATTCCATCACTCATCTTCCACTGACACTATCCTTCCCCTTTAGATCTCCAATCCCATGACAAACCACATCCAAACAGTGTCGGGAACCCCAGCGGAACCCCATCCATAAATCCAACTCCCACTCTACCCAACAGTCACAACCATCCCTTAACCTTAATAGAGAGTAGAGACCCCACTGTCCAGAAAACCCTACACCTGAGCCCATCCTTTAGCTCTCCACAAAATCCAAAAAAGCCCTTTGTCAAACCCTTTAACAACCATCTCAACCTCTCCAGGAACCCCTTCACGAGAAGGAGAAGACCCTGCATGAGAAGGAGAAGTGCAAAAAAATAAATAAATAAAAAAATCCAATCTGCTCAATGCTGAGCCCAAATCGAAACCCAAATCCCTCAAACCCAGCAAAATCCCTGCTACCCAAGAATCCCTAACCCTAAATCTTATCACATGTCCGGCCATGGCCCATTTACCAAAAAAAAAGAAAAAAAAAAACCCCTCAGAGAGGGGAAAGAGGTTGAGGGCATACCTGGTTTGTTGCTCTTGATCATCGTCTTTGCCCTGCTTCGCTGACCGCACCTTCCAACCTGTAGCCGTGGTCATCTCCACATCATGATCATCATCGCTGAACTGCTCGAATCTTCGTCACCATCACCCAAAGTTCCTCAGTTCATCTCCCAATCTCTATATCGTCAAAGCAGCAAAAGCAGCAAATGGCTTCAACCCTTTTCTCTTCCTTGTGGGTGTTGGAACATGGCAACAATGAAAAGGGCATCACGTGCCCTTTCTTTGACATCTGCCTGATCTACCTCAGGTGGGCCTGGTTTTCATATATGGGTCAGGTCAGGTCATTTCCAACCCAATTGCAGTTTAAAAGACCAGCCAACACAATTACTGATATCAGCAATGACATCAATAGAAGGGGAGGGCCAGATTTGACCAGATTGAGGGCTAAGATCTGTTTTCGCAATATCAGAGCCATCTAAACTCATATTTCAGGCCCGTTTTGCCTATGTGTTCGTGGAAAGAAGATCTACTCAGCATGTCAGTCAGTTTTTAATTGAAAAAAAAAATGCCTCTTGAAAAGCATAGAGATGCAACATTGACATCCATTAAGAGATTGACTGGAGCCATTGCTCAGTTATCCACTTTGGTTATCAAATCCGAGCAACTCTTTAAAGGATGGAATCTTGATTGATCAATTTAGAAAATGATCCCCCTGAGAATAACTATCAATGTGTTGGACAAAGAGATTGGCACAGGTTCTTGCAAAAAAAGATGGCTCAAAATGATCTCAATGAGAGGCCCTCGCATCAATGGTTCAAAATAGTGGCTGCTATGTAGTGTACTGGCCGCATTATCAGCTGTAATGGTTGAGGCCGCTACGATATTTTGAAAATAGTGACGCTATGGTCTAAAACCTAGTAGAGACAATTAGTTTTAATTTAAAACATTGTTTTTCCTATTTCTTCTCATCAATAGCCTTTTATAAAGTTCTCTACCCTCGTTTGGTTCCAAATCACTAAAAAAAGCGTAAGATTGACTGCTACACAAGATTTATATTCTTTTGACCACTTCAAAAATTCACACTGCTATGCCGCTACATAACCCCGCAACCGCTACATATCGTTTTAATCACTGGCTGCTAGACCTGCCGCAACCGCTATTTCTATACCTGCTGCAACCGCTATTTTGATCCTTGTTCACATCTTCTCAAAAGTTTTCAATCTATAAAAACTGACATCAAAGCAGATATTTTGAAATTTCAAGATAAGTCTGAACTCGAATCCGAAGTTGATCAAATTGAACATGAAGATATGTAGAAGAACAATCTTATGAAATGCTAATCAAACAGTAGCAATTTGCAAACCAGGAACTCATGACGACAGTTGTGAAGATATCTGGAAGTTGGAGTTACTGGAAACATGTGGAAGGCTAATGACTCGACGATCATATTCATCTCGAATAAAGTGACAATCCACCTCAATATGTTTTGTCTGGATTCTCAGTGACCCAAATGGCACTCGTATTGTCAGCATGGAAAGGTGTAGCTAATGCCTGAGAAAAGCCAAGATTTGAAAGTAAACCCCGAAGCCATAGGATTTCTCAACATGTAGAAGACATATCACGATATTCAGATTATGTGGAAGATTTTGAGACCTTATTTTGCGTTTTGCATTTCTAAGAAATAAGTGCTCCTAAATAAGCACACTAGTCGGTAGTAGATTTGGGAGTCTCTGGGCAACCTGCCCATTCTTCATCAGAATAAGCACTCGGTACAAGCGGTGTACCTACCAGCTGGAAAGAATAATCCACGAGTAAGAGAACCAAGAATGTATCGTATGATCTGTTTGACAACCACCAGATGGTGATGGCGTGGTGCCTTCATGAATTGACTTGCCACATTTACTGCATAAGTGGTGTCAGGCCGAGTTATAGTCAAGTAGACAAGACTTCTGACTAAGTGTCTATAAGGTGTTGGGTCCGAGAGGAGATCGCCGTCATCTTTTTGGAGCTTCATATTGGCATCTAATGAAGTGTCCACAGGTGTGGCTCCATGTAGTCCAGCAAGTTCAATGAGATCAGTAACATACTTATGTTGATGGAGAAAGAGTCATTTTCGGGATTGCTGTACCTCATGACCAAAGAAATATGTTAATGGGCCAAGATCCTTCATATGGAATAAAGACTGAAGTTTCCTTTGCAGATCATGAATCATGTTACTATGAGTGCCTGTGATGATGATATCCACGTACGCTAGAACTAATGTAGTACCTTGAGGAGTAATATTTGTGAACAACGAAGGATCATAAGGACTTTGAGCGAAGCCAAGATGAAGCATAGTAGATCGAAACTTCTCAAACCAGGCCCTGGGTGCTTGTCTGAGACCATATAAGGATCGACGTAGCCTAGCCACTTCATTTTTTGAGGTAGAATTATAACTCAGAGGGAGGCGCATGTAAACCTCTTCTTTAAGATCCCTATGGAGGATAGCATTTTTCACGTCCATTTGATAGAGCGGCCATGACCGTGAAGCTGCAAAAGCAAGGATGACTCGTACTATTGTCATTTTGGCAACCGGAGCAATTGTCTGATTGTAATCAATGCCATATTCTTGACTGGTGCCGAGAGCCACTTTATAAACGAGCCAAGGTCCCATCAAGATTCAACTTGATAGAGTAAACCCATTTACATCCAATGGGTTTGACTGATGGACGACAGTGAACAATATCCTATGTATGATTTCCTTCTAGTGCCTCAAGTTCACTCATGTTGCACTGCCTGAGAAAAATGTTAGGCATTTGAATAGACAAAAGAGTAGTGAGTAATGTTGTGTGGGTGAAACCAAACCTATCAGAAGGCCGAGAAATGCGAGAAGATTGGTGAAGTTGATGTTGGGAAAAATATTGATTAAAAAAAAAAAAAAACATCACATTTCGAGAAACCTTGATGCGATTTACTTTGGGATCATAACATAAGAAGCCTTTTTGGTCATTTGCATAACCTAAAAATGCGCATTTGGAGGATTGGGCAGAGTTTTGTTTGGTTTTGCCGAAGGTAGAAGAACCAAACATATGCGACCAAAGGTATGTAGATGAGAATACATGGGAGGCTTCTGAAAAAACGTAAATAAGGTGTTTCATTTTGAATTCTAGGTAAGGATAGTCTATTCATAACATGAATAGTTGTGGAGAGAGCCTCAGGCCCAAATTTTGCGAGAACCGATGATTCTAAGTAGAGTGAACGAACAATGTCTAACAGGCGTCTATTTTTCTTCTCAGACACCCCATTTTGTTGAGGTGTACAAGGGCATGTTTTTTGGGAAATTATCCCTTCGTGTTGTAAGCAGTTCTGAAAATCTTTTGAGATACATTCACCCCCATAATCTATGTGAAGTGTTTTTAATGGAAGTGGAAAATTGATTCTCAACATATGCCAGGAAATTTTTAATAGTAGTCGACACTTCAGATTTGGAATGTAAAAAATAAATCCATGTAAAATGACTATAATCATCTATAAATGTGACAAAATACTTAAAATGAGAATGCGATGTCACAGGTGTTATTCCCCAAACATCTCTGTGTACAAGATCAAAGCACTTCAATGCTAAGGATGCATGAATGGGAAAAGGAAGAGTCTTGGTTTTGCCTAACAATTGAAGGAAACATCTTTAAGAGGAACTTTATTGTTAAGTAACAAACCAGATGTAAATAAAGAAAGCAAAGTTCGTGAATTAGGATGGCCTAATCTATTATGCCACATCTGACATTTATTAAAACTAGAATCCGAAAACAAAGCAGAAGCAGCTAAATGCCCATCTTGTGTAGACAGTTGCAATGGAAAAAGACGTCCACGCTTAGGTCCCTTCGCTACTACCTTCCCCAATGCTTGATCTTGTGCAACGCAATCGGAACGAGAAAAAGGAGACAGAACAGTTATGGTCAACTAGTTGTCCAACAGATAATAAATTTGTAGATAATTGTTTTGAAGAGTTTGTCATATGATTAGAAGCCCTTGAATCCAATTACCATGTGGTGGCTAATTTTTTGTGTTACTTGAGAGACCAAGTGCGGAGAAAGCATTTACTATCATTTGCTGGACCATTTCTAGGGTAAGAGATGAAGAGGAGGAAGCAGGTATAGTAGGCATTTTGCTTTGGCATTAGGCATTGCAGGCATCACTGTGTTAGCAGAAGAGGAATCATCTAAAGTTGCCATGTGAGCTTTTTGAGATGGACCCTAGGGACGTTGCCTGACATTTTGGTAGGACATGACCTTTGTGTTTGCAGTAAGTGCAGAACTTTTGATTACATTGCATGGCTACATGTCCAAATTTTCGACAACAACAACACTATACTTTGGTCATATCTCTGTTCTACTATTTGGGTTAGGCAGCAGTCGTTGGACCGGTTGAAATTGCTTGTTGAATAGCAGCCTGGGTTGCAAGATGTTCCTCACGAAGGAGCTCTCCTAAACTTGTATCAATAGATTTTTTATTTTTTTATTTTATTTTTTATTTTTTATTTTTTATTTTTATTTTTATTTTTTTTTGGGGGGGGGGTTAGATTTGAACATACTTGTTCAAATTCAAATTTAAGTTTCATCAAGAACTGATCCCTTTGACTAGTGGAACGAATGTTTTGAACCACCGCAATTGAGGCATCAGGTAGACTTGGAGTAAATTATCTCAGTATAGTACGTCAATAAGCGAATAAAATGAGAATAATATTCTTGAATGGACATTGTCCCCTGAGTAAACTGAGAAAACTCATGTTCCAAGTGGAACCGTCATGCCGAGTTATCTTGTTGATATATTTATTTTCGATAGTCCCACATTCCTTTTGTTGTTTTATGGGGTCTGAGATTCAAGATGTATTGTGGGTCCACTGACCCAGAAGCCAAGTCATTATTTGACCATCTTTGGTTTCCCATTTGGAGATTGCCTTCACATCCTCTTAAGGGTTTTGGATCAGTCCCATCTACATGACCCAATAACCCTTGAGGTATATTTGAAACCGGAAGGCCCATGATGTATAATTGGTCCCATTAAACTTAACCAGTGATGTTTCACATTTGTCCATGATGACCAATTGGTTTTAAAGCACCCTAGCAGCTGTCTCAAGTCAATCAACGAAGAAAAGCAGAAAAAAATATTGCAGGAAAAGATTTCCAAACGTCCCAAAATCAGGTGATCGTGACCCTAGATGGGGTTCACAGCAGAATCTGGTCTCAAATCAGAAATTGGTCTATGCTAGAGAGAGATTTGATGTATTTCGAGGCTGGATTACAAGAGCAGCAGGCCAAGTTGAACTAAAAACTGTCCTGGATATGTATATCTAGCATGCAGAGTGAACAAATTGATTTCTGGTTCTCAAAAAGTTTTGGAAAAACCATCCATATTCCCAAGAGTAGCACACGACTGTAGGGAATTAATTTCTGGAAGTCCGTAGGGATCTCTGGTGGGCCAGAGATGATCGAATGATGATCAGATCCCAGGAACAGGTCTCACGACCTTGATCTCTTCACTGGATCTGATCAAGGTCTTCCACAGATTGATCAAAATGCTTATCACCAGAAAAAAATCACCAGAAATCCTAGAATAGCCAGCCGACCAGCACAGATAGGATCGTTGGTGTTGTCTTGATCATTGCGGGTAGGCCACAGAGAAACTGGGTTGATCGGCAGTGATCTCTGTCCCAGATGGCTGACGTTCTCTTAGAAATAGAGGTCCAGGAAGATGAATCCTTACTCCTTAAATCAACTGAGATTGTATCGAACAAAATAGAGAGAGATTTGATGTTGTTGAAGCCAGAACTTATATCAGGAGCTCTGATACCATGATACGACCATGAAGAGACAAACTGAAACTTGTGGAAAACTTGGATGGATCCTATGATCGATCCTCCTTTCATTTATAAATACATTCAGCCTTCAATCAAGGCAATTACGATTGTTATATATGTGAAGTATACAAATCAGAATCCTATTTTTATGTTACTAGGATATTGAGTCAACTAATATCTCCTATAATGGGTCAGTTTTGAATTGGGCCAATTGTACATGGGCCTCGTGGGCCAGCTATTGTTAACATGCATCAGTTATCAGCAGAGTGCGAACAGTTCATAGCTAGAGGGGCCCACCTAGTTACATAACTATCAGCATGATTAGGGTTTTGGGTGGCAAGGATGGGATTGGAAATTGGGTCCATCTGATTATACTAACTCTTGATTTCATGACACTTAAAGTTATAACGGCCTTTTAACTATATAGTCTTTTTAGATTTAATACAAGGCTGAGTGTTGGGGTGTCTCTGGGCACGTGGCTGTTTTAAGGGGATATAGACTGGTAAAAAATGAGGCCCAGAGAGCTGACCACATATGAAAGTATGCAGTATGCTAAAGTTGAAGTATTTTTTTATTGTATTTTTAAAAAACTTATTTTTGTTTCTCCTTAATGTTTTCTACATTTCTTTTTCAGATTTTAAAATCCTGAAGGTGCTGGCTTTTCTTTTTGCTGATAGGTTTAAGTTATTGAACCGGCAGGTAAATATCATATTATATTTACTTAAATGTTGTAGTTTATTTTCTTGTTAAAGATTAAACATTGTACTTGAACACTAGTTCAAACCATACCATTCTTCTTTTTCTCATTTATAACCATCAGTGTGTGTTCTATGCAAGTGTAATTACCCATCCTCTTACCCAGTTTAGGCCTATCCTGCTAAAATCTCCCAAAGCCATCCATCCTCTATTGATTTTATCAAGGCCAATAGAAGAGAACTTGAAATCCTTCCAGACTCTCCCAGATTGCAGATTTTTTTTCCCGCTAAAATGAAGAAATGGAAAAGGCTGATTGGATTGAGGCCTAAGAGCGTGCAGTCACTGGAAAGGTTCCTCTGTGGTGTTTTGGATGTATCTTAATTTTTGCAGGCTCAATCCCTTATATTCAGGGTTATACATTCTGTACAGGGGGGTTATATTTTTGGCTAGGTGTGTATGGTCTCTGACTGCTTTGCATTTTAAATGTACATAGCTTTTGTATCCACAAGGGTAAAATATTACCGTGTTTTGAAAACCCCTCTCTCTCTCTCTCTCTCTCTCTCTCTCTCTCTCTCCAAGTGACCAGCTATGGTTTTAGGTAGAGTGGGCAAAAGACGCAAGACACAATCCGACCCTAACCTGACTTATTTTTCTCCTGTCAAATCTGGCCCCCCAAATAAATGGGTCAGTCTTAATTCTATAGCATGCTTGCAGAAAACAAGGGAAGGAGGGGTGCACCTACAATCCGGGAAATGCATTAAGCTAACCAAGTAACCAACAAAGATTTTTTGGGGGTGGGTGTAGAAATTGAATGGGAAAAACATGCCTGGAAGAACTTTATTAGGGGCTTCAGAAAATGGGAATAGTGATGTGCCTGAATCTTGTCTCTGACTTGATGATACATAAACCTCAGCTTTCTAGTGCTAATGGATTTGATCGTCTTCAAGAAGATATGCTGCAATTATTCAAAACTTGACGAGCAACAAGTTATCATGGATTTGAGTTTTTTTTTTTTTTTTTTTTTTCCTGAGCTGGTCCAGTGGCGGGAACGGGTGTTGCTGACACCCTTCATGATTTCAGTTTACTTTACCTGCATTCTATAGGATTTCAATTCCAAATCTTGGGTCAGAATTGATAATACTTAAACCTCAGCTTTCTAGCGCCAATGGATTTGGTCATCTTCAACAAGATGCTGCAATTGTTCAAAACTCACGGGCAACTAGATCGCCTGATTTCAGTTTATTGTACCTGCATGGTCTATGAATAGATACTTGAAACAACAGGGAGGTGGGTGGTTTGGGCAAGCGTCATAGGATACGATAATTGAAGAGCTTTTGTCATTTCTCACAGAACTTATTCTAATGTTGCTATACTATGCAGCTATAGTATGTCTGGTATATGGTTTCTGCGTGCGGTTCTCATGGAAACCGGGCAATAAGAGCATTCCGATGATCTTAAATTAGTGGGGCTTGCCTCTATTATTGCTCGTCTATGGTTTGCAAGAGAACCGTGCGTAGATATCTTTTTTTAGTAAATCTATGTGTATTAAAGTAGGTTTAGATACAACACCTGTCTTGCTATCCTTCTATCAACATCCGTCACAACCTAAAAAAAAAAAAGTAAGTTCAGTGCCCGTGCAACATGGGTTAACGCAAGTCAGGTTGGTTTAACTTGAAAGCATTGCGGTTAACTCTGAATCCAATGTTGGCTTTACCCTGTCCTCAATATATGCATATATGCAGCTCGAAGGGCCTATAGTACCTAGGCCATTCTCTACCCTTGTAGACAAGGGCCTAGAAAAAAATGAAGAAAAAAAAATTAATATTTAATTTTATCTAGACCGGCTCACATCAACCTAACATTAAACCACCCCACCCACCCACCCCGCCCCATCCCCGCCCCCAGGCCTGAGACTTCCGATCTTGACTATTTCCTCTAATAACCTCATTACTAAGAAGAAATGGAACAAATGTGGCAATTATAAATAGAAAAAAATAAAATCACCATTAATAAAAGGAAAATAAGGAAAGCCTTTTCCCTTGCATCTTATTACAGAAACATAACACTTTGAAGGAGTATTCATTTATGAGGATTTTGCAGGAAAAAAATCCTTCAGATGTTCGATGCACAAAGAAGGACCCAACAGATCCTCACAAACAGAGAAGGCCCTCTAGTCACTTTTGTTTTGTTTTCGCCGGCAACGATAATGATCGTCGATATCGACGTTAGAAAACAAAACATACAAAGAAGTAAAATGTTTTTTTTTTTTTTTTGCAGGGAAGCATTATATTAGAAGAAGAAAAAAGCTAGAAAACATAAGAACACCAAAACCACAATGAGTAAGGTCTGTACGAGAAAGAGGAGTGAAGTTGCTGGAAAGAGATTAATCTCTGGAATTGGTGGATGACGTATTCGAAGTCGGATGGGCGGTGGGGAATAGTAAAGTTGGATGATGCCAATGGAAGTTGATGAATAAGCCACATTAACTGAATGCAGACACAATGGTAAAATGCTCGACAGCTGAGTCGAGCCTCGATTTATGCTCGGCGAAAGTGATGATGGAAGGCATTTACTGTCCGTGAGAATTGGGTCCTTTTTCGTGCATTGGACATCTAATAGGTTTTTTCCTATGAAATCCTCTTCATTTATTAAACAGAAGCACATCACGAAATATTGGCAAAATCTATACTTTCGAATCCATGTTTTACTTCAAACCGATTAACTGCAGCATGGAGGATGGGGAGTTAAAAAAATTGACCAACCCCTACACACATATATTGGCATGCCAATAAACGAGTAGTGGATAAATTCATCCGGGCCCAGAGGAAAGCCGGGTAAACTCCCCTGTGGTAGTGCAGTTTCGAACCTACAACTTCCGGGTGCAAGCCATGGTCATAAACCAACTGAGCTACCCCTTGGGGTTACATACAATGTAGTTACATAAATCATAATGATAGGGCATTGGTTGTTAGTACACCTTTTATTTTTTAATTTTTAAATCCAAGAGACATTAGACAAAAATATATCCAAAAAACCCAAATGCTAAGAATCAAATATAAATTCATTTTAGAGGTCTAAGAATAACATATTTTGTATAAATCCAATATTTCCTGTTCTAGAAAAACAAAAGAATTACAAAGCTTCTCAAAATAAAGCCCCAAAAGATCTCAAAAGGACATTTTAGTATATATTAAAATATCTAAATATAATATTATATAAAATAAAGAAAAATAGAAGAGACTGGTTGGGCCTTAGTATTGTCCAATGTGAGGGCCTGCAAAAAACGTGTTCAAGCGCAGCCCTTGGTCTTTTCCCTAAAAGAAAAGCCCTAATTTCAAGGGCTTCTAGGGCCGGTTGTGGTAGCTTTTAGGATTTGTAAAACCTTTTGACTTTCTTAAAAGTGGGCCCATTGCATGAGATTATTTAGGATTTGTAAACCCTTTCACTCTCTCAAAAGTAGCCACTGCATTTTGTTAGAAAAGAGAGACAAGAGAAAGAAGATTAGAAGGAGAATGGAGAGCTTTTCTATTATCTCTTTAATTGTGCATAAATACAAAAGGGACAGGCCTATTTATAGGCAAATAACCCCAAAAAAAGGAACCCTAATTATAACCCTAACTTATCTAAAATGGGCATCCACCCACGATACATATCTTATAACACTCCCTCTTGGATGATCACCATTTAAAGACAGTTGTCTCATTATAAACCTTGCTAAGGAAAAACCCAATTAGAAAAAAACCAAAACGAAGGGAAAAAGAGTGCAATATTCTTGAAGATCATTGAATAGGTGTTGGACGTGCATAATATGTTTCGTTAAAACCTTAACTAGAAAATCCTAGTGGGATAAGACCTAGAAAAGGAAAAAGAGTACAACGCACAAATGTCTTGGGTAGCATACTTTAGGATGCTCCTTGATAAACTACTCCCCCCTGATGATAGCAATCATTCACATAGTTTGATGATGAACTCTATGCATGTCAATCTCATATACAAACTTCTGGAATACTAATTTTGGTAGAGATTTAGTAAACAGGTCAGTCAGATTGTTACTCGAACAAACTTGCTTGACTTCAATTTCATTGTTCTTCTGAAGTTCATGGGTGAAGAAGAACTTCGGTGCTATATGCTTAGTCTTGTCTCCTTTAATGAAATCTTCTCAAATCTGTCTTATGCATGTTTCATTATCTTCATAGATAATATTTGGGATACCTACAATAGAAGGTAATTGACAAGAACTACGAACATGCTGAATCAAAGATTTTAGCCATACACATTCCTTATTAGCTTTATAAAGAGCCAAAATTTCAGCATGGTTGGAGGAAGTAGCTACCAAAGTCTGTTTATTAGAACGCCAAGAAATGACGGCATTACAATTTAGAAACACATAACCTGTCTGTGATCGACCCTTATGAGGATCAAAGAAATAATCTAAATCTGCATATCCTACAAAACTGGAATCTTTATGTTCGTAAGAATAAAATATTCCCAAATCAGTTGTTCCACGCAGATATCGTAGGATGTGTTTAATACAAATCTAGCGCCTTTGAATTGGTGCGGAGCTATACCTAGCAAGTAGATTCACGGAAAATGCAATATTTGGTCTAGTGCATTATGCTAAGTACTTCAGGGCTCCAATAATACTTAAGTATGGTACTTCGGGGACCTAATACCTTTTCATTTTCCTCGATGGGATGGTATGGACCTTTCTTTATATCAAGAGACTGGACAACCATGGGGGTGCTTAATGGATGTGCCTTGTCTATACCAAATCGTTTTAAAACATTCTCAGTATAATTAGATTGATGGACCAACATCCCATTAGAATTTCTTTCGATTTGCAATCCGAGACATAAATCGCTTTTCCAAGGTCTTTCATTTCAAATTCTTTCTTTAAATAATCAGCAGTTTCTTCGAGCTCTTCTGGAGTCCCTATCAAATTTATATCATCCATATAAACTGCTAATTTGCTAATCCATTCAAGAATTTCTTCATAAATAGACATGGCCAAAAGAGATCGTTTTCATACCCCCTTTTAGACAAGTATTCACTAAGACGATTGTACCACATTCTTCCGGATTACTTCAGGCCGTACAATGATCGCCTTAATTGGATTGAGTATGTACTCCTTGGCTTTGTTTCAGGCAAAGGAAATCCTTCTGGAAATTTCATGTGAATTTCTGTGTCTAAATCCCCATAAGTAAGCAGTTAGAACATTCATGAGTCTCATTTCTAGATTTTGAGAAACTGCTAAACTTATCAAATATCTGAATGTTGTTATGTCCATAACGAGGGAGTATGTTTCCTCATAATCAATCTTAAGTTTCTGCATGAAACCTTGTGCCACTAATCGTGCCTTATATCTGGTAATTTCATTCAGCTCATTCATTTTTCTTACAAACACCCACTTGTAACCTACATGGTTAACATCTTTTGGGGTTTGTACTATAGGTCCGAACATACCATGTTTGTTGAGTGACTCTAACTCTATTTTGATAGCACTTTCCCATTGTGGCCAATCCTTTCTTTGCCGACATTCATTTATAGAACGTGGTTCTATGTCCCAATCATAGGTCCGAACACACAGCATATACAAATGCGTCATCGATGATAATCTCATTTATATTCCATCTCTCTTTTGAATAATTGTAAAGTATAGAGATCTCTTCATTATCCAGTACCGGTGCCTCTTCAGGGGCTTCCAAAGTCTCACTAGGGACTTCCATTATTATAGAGAGAATGGATTTTATTATTACATCTTTAGGAGTGTTATGTGCATCGTCGGGAGGAACCTCTTCAAGAACGTTACGTGCCTCTTCGAGAGGACATGATAATGATTGCTCATTTCTCCTTTTTCGCGGAGCTAAGTCCTTTGAACCTATAGGTCTGTCACGCTTTCTGGCGTGTCGCAGATTCTTTTGCTACCGTATTTTGACTTCGTCCTACAGGGACATTAATCCTGGCAGGTGCATTCATAGCTGGTACATGTGACTTTGTCAGATTTGTTGCATCGTTAAATGCATTAGGTAATCTGGTTGCAAATTCTTACAAGTGCACAATTCTTCGTACTTCATTTTCACATTGCGAAGTTCTTGGATCCATATGAGATAGAGTGAAAGTATTCCACGTTAATTCTCGTCGTTCTTTAGGAATGGATTGTTCTATAGGAACAATACATTCTTCAGGAACTATCATATCTCCCCCTAACAGCGGGAATATTGTATCATCGAATTGACAATCAGGAAAACGAACAGTGAAGACATCTCCTGTCATTGGTTCTAGATATCGAATAATTGAGAGAGAGTCATAACCTACATAGATTCTCAATCTACGTTTTGGTCCCATCTTAGTACGCTTAGGAGGTGGTATTGGGACTTGAACTGCACAACCAAACTTGCGCAAGCGAGAAATATTTGGTTGATGTCCTGATATAAGTTGTGTAGGAGAATATTGATGATAGGATGTAGGTCGGAGTCGAAGTAATATTGTTGCATGCAACACAGCATGTCCCCAAGCATTAACTGGTAATTTGGATTGCATTAGCGGAGTACAAGAAATAAGTTGGATGCGCTTAATCATGGATTCAGTTAAGTCATTCTGGGTGTGGACATGGGGGACAGGATGTTTGACTACAATTCGTAGAGATAAACAAAAATCATCAAAGACCTGTGATGTAAATTCGCCTGCATTATCCAGTCTTATAGACTTAATTGGATAATAATGGAAGTGAGCTCCCAGTTTAATTATTTGAGTTAATAGTGGGCAAATGCTACGTTCCTAGTTAAAAGTAGGCAAACATCCGACCAACGGGTGGAGGCATCGATCAAAACTATAAAATACTTAAAAGGTCCACTAGGGGATTCGTATGCAACTTTAGTAAGAGAAGGTCGGGTGATTAATTTTCCTTGTGAACATGGGGTACATAAGCACCCAATAGGTATGGTCAATTGATGGTTCTCTAAGGAATGCCTAAAAGAGTTATCTATGATTTTTCTCAACATAGTAGCCCCAAGGTGGTCTAACCTATCATGCCAAAGCTATAAAGTCTTAGGATTACTAAGCTTTGGGCTTGATTTTGTTGTTTTGCTCATAACCGAATGTGATTCAGCATTGGAGATTGTCGTGTAATATAACCCTGAGAAGAGTGCAATTAGTTTTTTTAGTATTTGCTTCTGGCTTCCAATACTAGTCACGATGCATAAGTATTTATTGTTACATTCACTTACCATCTCAATGAGGTACTCATTCATTCTGATGCCTTTGAAACTAATCAAGTTTCTTCGGGAACTTCTTGAAAACAAAGCATCTTTAATGAATAGATGGGTACCATTAGGTAACATCATATGGGCTCTTCCGGATCCTTCAATTATTTGCACAGGTCTAGTCATGATGGATACCTTTCGTGGAATGAATATTAATTCTGAGCAAAATTTCTGATTTTTCAGAATGGTGTATGTTGTAGCACCATCTACCAAACATAAATTGTCCTCAGTTCCATGATCCATACCTTAAACAAAAATAATAAAACAACATAACTATGCAATCACATGATTAAAATTGAAATAATTAAAACATTCACCATAAATTAGGACATTAGTGAAGTTTTCCATCAAAACATTAAAGTCTAAGAAACATGCATCTCAAATGAACTTAAGTTTGTGATGTTCAAAGAATCATGGGTCTTCCAGACCATGCCAGTGGGTGCCCCCAAAAGATTATTAAATGCCTCATTTTTCAAATGTTGGTTGTCTTCATCCTCAAAGAAGTCACGAGTCTCCAAGTTTGTAATGTCAATTGGAGGCTTCTCTGATGTTATTATATCCCAATTCCAGCACTTATAGATCATTTGTCTATGCTGAATGAACAAAGACCTTGTATGCTTTGTATTGTTCCACCACTTCCTTTGGTGCACGGCAAGTGCGTGACCAATGCCCACTTCTTCTACATCAGTGACACGTGTCATCAGGACGATGGGAAGGATTTGCCAGTGGATTCTGGTTGTTCTTATGCTGAAGGGCAGACCACTTCTGGTGATTTTTAAATTTTGGTGGATGACCTTTAAAACCACTCGCTTGGAGGAGTTATGTCGTCCACCTCTACTGGAGGATTTATGTTTGCCATTCCCCTATTTCTGCCTCTGTTTGAGCTAAGACTGTCATTTTCTTCAGGACTGCCAAAGATTCAGTTGGTCTTGAGTTATGATTTTTCATCAATACTATGGAATTCTGTTCAACGACTAGGAGATATAAGATAAGTTCTAAATATTTGGAGAAACGACGCTCTTGATACTGCTGCTTCATGAGCACATTCGAGGCATGAAAAGTGGATAACGTTTTCTCCAACATCTGCTTCTCCGAAACCTTTTCACCACATAATTTTAATCTGAAAACAATATTGAATATGTCAGAGTTGTATTATAGATATTGTTTTATAATCCTTTAAGCTCAGGTTTAACCATTCATTCTGGGCAGCTAGTAGTATGATGATCCTCTGGTGATCATATCTATCATTCAAGGATTTCCATAGGCCTGCTGGGTCTTCTCAGTAAGGTATTCATTTTTGAGGTCGTCATGTATGTGATGGCGCAGGAAGATGAGGGCTAACGCCTTTTCCTCTGAGGACATCTTATTACTTCCTTTATGGTCTCTCCTAATTTCTTAGATTACAAGTGGATTTTAGCATCCAGTTGCCAAGATAAGTAATTGTCTCCATTTATGTTAAGTGCTTTAAAGTCAAATTTAGTCAGATTTGACATCATGCAATAACTGTAATAAGAAATATATATTAAGTTAACTATGTGCAGATAATCAATAAAGTAAAAGGAAAAAAAATTAAAAAAATGAAACATTAACATCAAAAGTAATTAAGGAAGGAATTTTATAAAAAAATTTGGTCGAAGGAAAGTTAGAACATCAGGTTCACAACTTTGATAATCAGAATTACTGGTTCTGTCAGGACTTCAGAAGCTTGATTTAGAACTTCAGGTTTTGTCAAATCTTCAGGTAGAACTTCTGGTTCTAACAAATTATCAGAACTTCTGTATCTATCAAAATTTTCATATTTAATTTTATAGCCGTATAATTTACTTGGATTTAAACACAAAAACTCAAGGTTTTGATTTATGGATATGAATCTACAGATTCATATCAGTATTCCAACTCCTAGGACTGCTGGTCCATAGATCAGTCATAGATAAATTAAAAATAAATAAAACATGCAAGAGGATGAACAGAAACTAAAACACTATGAATACTATAAACAAGCATTATAAATTGGTTTCATGCATTTTAATAAATTAATTATAATTACGATTTAGATACCACTTACCGTAATCGTAGTCGAGACAAGACAAAATTTCTTACCTTAGGAATTCTCTGGCTGGGTCTGATAATAAAATGGACTTTTCTTGCACGTTTTCCGAGGCGAGAGGGAGGAAGAAAAGTCAAGCCAGAAGCATCGCAGGAAAACAGAGCGAAGGTGGATGTGATTGAGCCCTGCTACATGGACCGAACATTGGGACCGATCCTTGGACCGATCCCAATGTTCGGTCCCATTATCATGGATGATAATGGGACCGAACATTGGGATCGGTCCAAGGATCGGTCCCAATGTTCGGTCCATTTAGACTTTTTCAGATGTGATTTGGTTGTGCGCAAACCGAGGCAGATGTTAAGCAAAGAAGGAAAAAAAAATAAGAAAAACGTGGCAGGCTTTTGGTTAAAACCAATTGGTTAAAAAAATAATAAAGCGTGGCAGGCTTTTGGTTTCCTTCTCAACGTGCAAACTGAGAGATAAAAAATAAAAAATAAAAAATCTTGAAACATAACTTTGTGTTGCAAACCGAGAGGCAAAGTCTTGTTTTGGGTTGCACGGAAAACCGAGGGGGCCATAGAGGTTGGGAAAAATAAAACCTTGGTAGCGTGGGTTTTTTTTTTTTTTTTCGTGCTAATAAAATATTAGAAAAGAGTGACAATAAAAAAAAAATTAGAGGGAGAAGGGATAGCTTTTCTATTATCTTTTTAACTGTGTACAAATACAAAAGGAGATGTTTATTTATAAGCTAAGTAACCCCAAAGAAAGGAACTCTAATTTTAACCCTAACTTATCTCAAGTGGGCATCCACCCAAGATACATATCTTATAAAACATTTAACCTTTTGAGATTCTTAAAAGTCGGCCCGCCACATGAGATTAATTAGATTCGAAAGTGCTTTGCCTATCGTAACGACCTTCCGCATGAGATTAGCAGGGCTCTTCACAAACTAGAGATTTTTTTTTTTTTTTTTAAGAAAGTTATAAAACTTTTGGGTCATTTTAAAAAACGTACATGAAGATTTGAATATTTTAAAAATATATAAAAGTTTTCTGTATTTCCTTCAATCAAGTCTTCTTATTCATAAACTTTTTTTTTTAATGATAAGATTACCCTTATGATAGGTTTTTATCTTTTCTTAACCTTCTTTCCTCCTCAAAACTAACCTAAAAATCACTATAGTGGCCTCACTGGTCAAATATTGGGTGGGGTACCTTCTTTTGATCATTCAGTCACCAAAGAGAATGCTAGAACTGGTCTCTAGTTTTTTTCTCAAGATTCTCATATGGCCCATGTTTCAACTTGATTATGAAGATCATAACTAAGTAATGGAGCTAGTTTTCCATGTATTTGGATACCATACAAACCCTTCTCTTTAACCATTTATCCATAGGGTAGCAAAATTGGGCCCCACTACGTCATTTCGGTTGGACATGATCATTTTTCTTAAATGATTTATTAAAGAAAAAAAATTGTTAAATGACATAAGGATATTTTTGTTATTTTTCAACTTCTTTTATGGTGAGGACTTAATTGAAATAAATATGAAAAAACTTTTATACTCTTTTGAAATATTCAAATCTTCGTGTACTTTTTTTTAAATGAGCTAAAAGTTTTATACTATTTTGAAAGTTTTCCCATAAACTATTTCATTACTTGTACCCCATATTTAAATAATTACTGATGTCTATTTCGTGAATAATCAAATGATGGATTGTTTCCAAGCAATAAATAAATAAATAAGGGCTTTTACAAAAAAAAAAAATCATAAAGGAGAGCTTACTAATTATTATATATTATAGGTGTATGAACAAAAACGTAGACAAACTCTTGCATTGAATATCATTAAATCAATATTATAAGAAAATCTCTTTTTTAATTTTGGGGTGGATTACAATGCTCAAAACCAAAAATACAATGTCCTAATCCGAGAAAGAGCTTGCTTCTGGTCCTTGACCTGTTTCTTTCTTTGCAAGTAAAATGGAAGGAACGTTATATATGGCTAATTTACATCATGAAATCTTGTCTTTGATATCTCTTCATCAATGATGTTTCTATCATAATCCCCACAGCTCACATGTCAAGCTCATAACATGCCTAGTTCAATTGGCTCATACATCGGGTTCATAACCACATTTTAGGTCACCATGTAACCCACCTGCCAGACTTATAGCAGTTCATGTTTTAGGCTTATAAAATCATAGCCAACATGTCAATTGGTCAGATAAATGGCACATATCAGCACATATGCATGCTTACAGCAGCCCACTAGGCGAGACATTAACAACCCATGTCTGAGGCCAATTTAGACCTTTTAGTGATATGATTTGGGTCAAATTTCATTTCATGTGGATTCACTTTATAAAATGGGCTAAGACCACAATTTGTCTCTTAAATGGGTTAGGGCATTTCTTGGGACTCATTTACAACCCATACATAACCTATTTGAAACTCGTGCCAGGGACTATTTTCTGCATAAACATATATTGAAACAAAGTCGGCCTACTTTAAACCTATTTACATTCCTCACATGGACAGAGTTAAGGCCCATTTGTATTTGTTATTTTTAGTCCCTTTACTAAGTTGTTTCCAACCCAATCCCAACTATGTTACAACATATTCATAACCCGAAACTAGGCTGAGTTATGGACCTATTTTCTGACTGGATATGGACATTGTAGTGGCTTGCTGAGGCCCATTTTACAGTCACTTATACTGTAATCAATCAGTTAAATTATGACTGCTGTTTGGAACACAATCCAGCCCAATTTCAGTCACTATTTGGGCTGATTTTGGTCTATAATTCTGGCCCAACTTTGATCCATTAGCCTAGCCTGGTTTAGAATTACAGTCTGGTTTGGTTTACATTTGTAAGTCTGGACTGGTTCTTGCCTGATTTGAATTTGTAATTTTGGCCTGATTTGGATTGCGATTTTGGCCTGACTTGAATCTGTAATTTTGGCCTGAATTAGACCAAGAATTCTGGCCTTAGTTATACCCAATATTTGTCTTAGATTAGACCCAATATTTTGGTTTGATTTAGAATTATAAGTCTGGATTGATTCTGGCTTGACTTGAATATGCAATTTTGGCCTAAATTAGATCTAATATTCTGACCTTAATTAAACCCAGAACTCTGGTCTGAATTGGACCCAGAATTCTTGTCATTATATGAACTGAGACCCTGGCCCAACACATTTAGAGAAGTCAGTTTGAGTCAAATTTTAGCCCATTCATATTTATTGTTCTAACTGCTTGGATGTGAGGATCCAAGGATTCTTATAGTTGCTATCATGTTGGTTTTCAATTCATTTGCAACATACATGTAGTTTTTCAGTCTTTGTTTGAGCCAATTCTTGAACCCATTTATATCCACCATTCAGGCTGTTTGAGTTTTGAAAATTTAGCTTGTTTGTTTGGAGGGATTCAAGATTCTATAGAGGGCAGAAACCTTTAAATGAGGATCAGAATCCCCATTTTCAATGTTAGCCAAATCACTGTATATATGAGATTTTAGCAGAGGGCAGGGACCTTGTAAGTCCCCGAATCTCTATATTTTTAGTTTTCTTATGGGAGGGCAGATTTCTTTTTTCTTAAAAATAAATCTGAATCTCCATTTGAGAAAGGAAATAAGTTGGGGAATGATGAAATAAAAGGTATTTTATGGTTGGAGGGCAGATCCTTAGTAAACAAAGATCTAAATCTCGGATAGGAAGTGAAATGGAGATGTGATTTAAAATGAAATGGAGAAGATGGAGTGAAGGTACTTCATTAGTTTTATGGATATAAATATGACCCAAATGTTTGCAGACACTGGACTGAATGTCCTGCTATGAGGGTTAATGTTTTGAGTTATAAATGTGCCACTGGGTTGTCCTCTACTATCATGTTTCGTAGGTCATAGCTCGGCATTTGATTCCTCCAGGTGGTTTGCTCTAGTAGATCTCTTTGGCAGAGATCTTATAGCTTTTTTGCCAAAGTCCCATAGCAACCTCACTAAATTATCACTTTCATGGAATCAGCCACACATCTAGAGATCCAGAAACAATAAAGAAGTTTCCAACGTCTAGTGTGCTCTACAAAACCAACTTTAGCCTGACTAAAAGCATATGTTCATTCATTTAGGAATAAGGAATTCCCAACCCATTAACAAGAGACGCTGTTTACTATTGTGGATGGAAATCTGAGTTCATGACTTGAATCCTCTCCTATCATGATCAAATTTGAGCATATTTGTGAGAAGAATTCTAGCAACCATATGAGGCTTTAATTGATCACAGTTTGGGGAAGTTTTGAAGAATAAATCCTTTTGTAGCATAAGGATTCGGATCTTCATTTGATGGAGGGAAGAAACCTTTGAACAAGGATCTGAATCTCCATTTTGATGGTGACTATATGCGCTACACATGAGAGTTTGGTGGAGGGCGGAGACCTTTTTAAGTAAGGCTCCGAATCTCCATTTTAATGGAAATAAAGTGGTGGGAAAGATGAAGATGGAGTGGGTACCCATTTGGTAGGAAGGCGAAAATCTTCTTTAAGGATCCGAATCTCCATTTTAATGGGATGATGAAATGACAGATGAGATGAGGATGATGAAATGACAGATGAGATGAGGGAGATGAAATGATGGAGATGGAATGGAGGTGATGTGGTGGCTGGACGGCAGAATCCCTCTAAAGAGGGCTCTGAATCTCCAATATATGGCAGTGGGGAAGACGAAATGGATGACATGCATGGAAAAGATGAGAAGGGAAGATGGAGTGGGGATATGATAGAGAAAAAGAAAATGAACAAGAAAACAGAAGCTTCATTACCTTCTTCTTTTCTTCTCTTCTCTCTTTCTCTCCTCTTTCTTTTGTTCTTCTTCTCTCTCAGCTAGCCAAACGAACCTCCTTCTCTCTTTACTTCTCCTCCTTTTATTTCCTCTATTTGAGAAGTTATGTGATTTCCAAACATGACGAGATAGTGGAAATGGGTGGGGAGTTTTAAAAACTTCCCACAACGTTGTCTTTTAAATGTTTGAGTGGGTCAAATGCGTCTTTCATTAGATAATTTTGTGGGGCCCGCATTTAAATTTTGAGGAACAAAAAATAGCTTATGTAGGGATTCGAATACCCACCATTTCACATATTTCAAGAACTAGTGTCCAATCCACCTAATTAATGACATTACTTACATAAATTTGGTTAAAAAAATATTTTTGAACAAGGATTTACTCCATCTCGATATATTCTCATGACTCATAGGTGAAGCCTTGATATTTTTTCTTATCAATAGGACTTGGGTCCAATTTGTGCATATGTGAGCTTATGCCTGGCTAATAATTACGGACTTGTTCGGATGGATATAAAACTTCTTGGGAAAAGATTGAATGCCTAAAACTTGAAAGGAAAAAAGGGAACAGCGATCAGAGACCCTGGCCGCTCTCGGCACAAGGCACTCAGATGCCTCAGTTAGTTCGGTAACTCAATAAAGGGTAGGAGAGAGAAACAAAATTTTGGGCGTATGTCTGTGCGTACCTCTTTTGGATTAGCTCTTTGTATATATAGGCCAGAAGTCCTATGACTCTTGCCTAGTTTTTTGAAAGGTACAGTCCCATCGGACTTTACCCTGGTTTCTCTGAGGTGGAGTCCCATCGGACCCTATCCTGATTTTTCGGAGGTAGAGTCCCTTCAGACCTTACCCTGTCCCATTCTTTTAAGGATTGTGGAAGCAAGTACCGGGTAAGGATAACTTCTTATCTCTATCCGATGCATGTCATTGTCTCTCAACACGTTATGTAACGTGGTTGAGTCTTTATAGAGGTACAGTTGTATCGTGCTAGTCTTGGTTAATCGGACCGAACTGAAGATGGTACCGAGGTTAGGTATGACCATAATATGGAAGCATTCTGGCACTATTGCCGATATGCATAAGACCGAGACCAAGACATGCCTAGCCAGTACTTTTACTGAAACTAAGATAATCTCAGTATCTTGAAAATGTCCCACATAGAGTTCAAATCAAGTATTGGGTTCGAGCCCATTTGATCATGACCCCAACTGAGTCCACATATGGCAAGATTTTTCTCTATATGTCAACAAATGCCCCCTTCGAGGAGCAACGGAGGGAGACTCGACCTGAGGTCCTTGTTCCTCGAACCAATCTCATTCTTTCTATCTCATTTGCATGATATAACTTCATTTGCTTCTTGATCCAAATGAAGTTGACATATTGAATGGTCATCAAATATAATTCCTCGACTGCATCATATTGTCAAGTGTCCTTTCCTTGGCATTTGGCATTTTAAGGGCTGGAATTTAACATGGTGAATTGAGAGAAAAAGACTTGATTCCCAAGGCATGGTATCAAAACTTTTGAGGTTTTGAGGCTTAATATCAGAATCAATATGTTACAAACTTTGAGTCTGAATATCAGAACTTTAGAGGTTCCAAGGCTTGGTATCAAAGTTCAATGTAAGACAAAATTTGAGGTTTGATATCAGGACTTTTGAGGTTTCGAGGCTTGGTATCAAAGTTTCACATATTACAAACTTTGATGCATGGTATCGAAACTTTAGAGGCTTCGAGGCTTAATATCAAAGTTCATAAATTTTGGATTTTGAGGCATTTTATCGAGGCTTTTAGAAGGCTTGAGGCATAATATCGAAAATCCAAGGACATCTGAGAGCATACTTATCATGGATAATATTTTTTTAAGGAATTTACCATTGATTGGCATAAGACATCTCTCACCATCGCAATTAATAAGACCGTCAGCGCCATTGGAATAAACTGAGTTGACAATGAATGGTCCATCCCATTTTTCCTCAAACTTGCCTTAAGATTTGTGGGTGATAATCATTGGCCGCTTAACAGTGAGGACAAGATCTCCCCTTTTGAAAATCCTTTGGTGCACTTTTTTGTTCAAATGCACTTGCCATTTGTGCTTGATAGATTTCATATTCCGTCTGGCTATAAGTCGATTCTCATCAAGGGACTCCAACTCTTGTAATCGTAGAGTCACATCCTCTTCATTTGTCATTGCGTTAAGTAATGCGGCACGAAGTGATGGGATTTGGATTTTGAGGGGAAGGATAGCCTCACAACCATAAACAAGTGAATAAGGTGTGAATTGAATAGCTCCCCGAACCGTAGTGCGCTAGGCCCACAAGGCTTCTGGGAGGCATTCATGCCGATCCCTTTCTGTTCTTAGAAACCATCTTTTTCAACAATGTTACATATTGTTTTATTGAATGCTTCAGCTAATCCATTTGCTAGAGCATAGTAGGCCATAGAAGATATATTTTTGATGTGATATTTCTCACAAAATTTGTAGAATCGATGATCTCGAAACTGTGGTCCATTATCGTGAACAAACCTTCTTGGTACCCCAAACCTGCATAAGATGTTGGTCTTAAAGAAGTTTAAGACCATTGTTGTCTGAAGTTCACTTACAGCGATAGCTTCAGCCCATTTGGAAAAGTAATAAGTTACTGTAAATATAAACCGATGCCCTTTAGATGAAGGCGGATTAATTGGGGCTAATTATGTCCATTCCCCATGCTTCAAATGGCCATGATGCCACTGATGGATGCAAGGGTTCCGAGGCTTGATGTATGTAGTCAGCATGAAATTGGCAAGTTTTGCAATGCTTTGCAAATCTTATGTGTATCAATGACCATTGTGGGCCAATAATATCCTAGTCTTTTGATTTAGTCACATAGTTTAGGACCTGGCTGATGTGCTCCACAAGTCCCACTATGGGTTTCATGCATAACTTGTTCTGCTTCATGATTTGATAAACACCGAAGAAGTATACCATCATATGATTTCCTATATAGCGCCTTTGTCTTCTCATCATAGTAGAATCTAGGTGCTCTCCTCTGATACTCGCCCGTTCTTTAGGTTCATCCAGAAAAGAATGCTAAATCGTATGTCGTCAATGAATTAATCACGCCAGTCACCAATTTCCACTTCAGACACTGAGAGCCTACTTGCCTGGACTTGTTGGCATTCAACATTTACATCATGTGTGTCTAATGGTGGTAAGATCCTTTTCTCACAAACCACGCATTGAGGATCTCTCCTTTTGAAAGCGCCATCGAGGCTGCCAAACTCGCCAAAGAGTCTGCTCGAGAGTTTTGGGCCCCCTGGAACATGCTCAATATTGCAATATACAAATTTTCTCATAAGCCTACAAGCCATTTTATGATAAGGGTGTAGGTCAGGTTTTCTCACTTCATATACATCATTCATCTGGTTTACGATGAGTTTTGAATCTCTTGTATTTCGAAATATTTAACTTGTGCTTCAAGAGCCATTTCCATTCCAATGACTAGCACTTGATATTCTTCAATATTATTTGAACATGAGTTTGTTAATGAAAAGGAGCGCGGGATCATGTGGCCATCAGGAGTTATGAAAATAAATCCCACCCTTGATGTTCCTTCTCCATCTTCTCCCATTCGTGTGGCACCATCAAAATACATCTCCCAACTCTTTTCTTGAGACGTCTGAAAAACCTCAACATAAAACACTGTTAGATTATATGGTCTCAATCCATTAGATGATGTAATAAATTGACTTATTTCTTTATTTATCAATATAATCATGCTTTCCATTCATGAGATAACTGATGTTTTGTTACTTACTTGCACATAACTAATACGAATGACATGGTGGTTCATGAGATGAACAGGAGTCCACAAGTATATTAGATGTAATACATGTGTATGGATGAGATCCACACACGGGAGACATGTGTCGCAAATCTTATACTTAAATATCTTCACAATCAATGATGAGATTGGGCAATTCATCTGACAAGGTTGCAGCACTTTGATCACTATGAGATAGTGTGATTTGTCTCGATCATTAGAATGTAAGATTCTGTATTATTGTGCTGGTACATTGGATGTATTGAAGAACCATGAGAAGCACCTTCTGAAACACTGTCTATACTTTAAGATCTGCTCTCATAATTCTCTAGCAACAGGCTCATAATCCTAAGACATTAATGAACTCAAGTTTTTGTCTATTCATTTGCTTTGAGTCGCCAATGAGTGAGGCCAATTGTAGGTCAACACCTCGGTATTTAGGGTACGTGGTAATAGGACTGTGGGAACATTCAATGGTCGAGATGGAATCTATCTCTTTATCACCTTGTGCCAATTAATGGATTTATCATTAGTAAGTGCGCAACCATTCCAATTAAAAGTTAGTTGGATAGGTACCGATGATCACTTTAATTAATTGGATCTCAAGGATATAAAGATATGGATCTAAGGTGGACAGGTCCAATTGATTCATAGATATGGATGGAGGGGCCTACTTGTGGTCATAGGAACGTTTAGGGTTTTTATGTAATTTATTTCTAAGACTGAAGTTCAATTGCATTTATATAGTGGAGTTATTTGCAATTAATTATGGGCTTGGATTGCACTGAGATGTGGGGTCGCGATGTCCCAGTTGGAGCCATCTTTCTATGGAATCCTTAGTGGTTCCCACGCTAGCCCAAGTTATTAGATTGTTACTAATTCTACTTGAACTCAAAAGGAAAGGAATTAGAAAGTTACTATTTTTATTGGAAGTAAGACTTCTAGTTGTGGAAAAAGTAGGAAGAGAAAGTTACTAATTATTATGGATGTTGGACTTCTATTTTAATTAGTAAGTGGAGGTTGCTTATGCTATAAATAGGGGAGCATAGTGTTGGACATCCAATGCTAATTCCACACTTTGGAATCCACGCCCAACCCTAAGGTGCAAGAGTTGCACGCCCTCTCCTCTCCTCCCTCTTCTAGTTTCTCTTCCGGTTTTCCTCAGAGCTAGTTGGTTTATTTTGGAGATCCCACCCATCTCCTTTAGAGAAGATATCTAATACAGGTTATAGCATGGAAGACGATTGGGTCTTGGAGATTTTGATTTACTATGTGAAAGAGCTATTCATCAAAGAAAGAGATCAACTTCTCCATTAGAGCTCTAACAAGTTCCAAAGGTATAATCTACTTTCTTGTATGTTGTAATTTTGTGGTTGCTTGTTAGGTGTTGTTTCTATATTCTAGATAGAGTTCATTACTGTTCATGGTTGTTGAGTTTGAAGACTTGGATCCTGGTTTTGATTTGTAGCCTTATGGATACTTGATCCCTGCATTAAGTGGGTCAAAAGTTTTGAAAACTTATCCACGAGGCCCACCTACTTCCAACAAATACTAGCTCATCCAGAAGAGTATCATTTAGCTCAGAATCAGGTGTTAGTGGATGTGCAACTAAGAAGTCAGCTGATGCTTGGCCCTTTACTGCTTGTTGTGGCACATATATAATGTCATATTGGGAGAGGAGAATGTACCATTTGGCTAATCTTGCATTTAAAGATTCAACTTTTGTGACTAATGTTTTCAAGGGATTTATCATAGACACAAGATGGACCTTTTGCGATAACAAATAATGCTGCAACTTTTGGACTGCAAACATCAGCGCGATGCATTCTTTCTCAAATGGTGGATAGCGGTGTTCTACACCAACCATCATCTTACTCAAGTAGTAAAGTGCGACTTCGTGTCCTTGATCATTTTATTTATGCTAACATTGCCCCGTATGAATGATCAAGAGCTCGTGTGTAGAGAATAAAAAGGTTTCCAATGAACTGGTGCAGCCAAGACTGGGGGTTTTGTAAGATATTGTTTGATGTTTTCAAAGGCTTCATCACATTCTTTGTCCGATACAAAATTGACTCCCTTCTTCATTAGACGATAAAAAGGTCGACACCTTCCCTAAAGATTTGAGATGAATCTCCGAATGTAGGCCAATCGTCCTCATAGTCCTTTAAGCTCCTTCAAGTTTCTTGGAGGCTTCATTTCTATGATTGCCTTTGTCATAGCTGGATCGAAATCTATTCCATCATTTCGAAACGATAAATCCTAAGAACTTTCCAGAAGAAACGCCAAAGAAGCATTTCAATGGGTTCATGCGGAGCTTATATTGTTTGAGCCTTACAGATACTTTTCTTAGGTCTTTGAGATGCCCTTCTTTTTGTTCGCTTTTGACAGCAAGATCATCCACATAGCATTCCACTGTCTTGTGCTGCATATCTTTGAAGATTCTCATCATTGCCCTCTGATAGTTGCTCCAGCATTTTTCAAACCAAAAGGGACTACAGTGTAACAATAGACTCCAATTGGAGTTCGAAATGAAATATATTTTTCATCATCAGGGTACATTTTAATTTGATTATACCCTGAGAACCCATCCATTAAAGACATTATTTCATAACTGAAAGTATTGTCTATCATGATTTCCGCAATAGGTAATGGGAATTCATCTTTTGGACATGCACATTTAAATTTCGAAAATCAATGCAAACCCTAATTTGGCCATTTTTCGTTGTAACAGGCACAATGTTGGCTAGCCAATCTGGGTGTTGTTCTTCCCTAATGAATCCAACATCGTTTAGTTTTCGCACTTCATTTCAATTTTATCCATTATATTTGGATTAAATCGTCTTTGTGCTTGCTTCACGGGTTTGACATCTTTTCGTAAATCTAGCTTATGCATTGCAACTTCTGGATCAAGACCAGGTATCTCGACATAGGACCATGCAAACACGTCTTTGGATTCTTTCAAGAGACAAGTTTATTTCAGAAAGTTCTTTTTCATTCAATTTTGCACTTACAAAAACTGGGCGGGTATTTTCCACCATTCCAATATTGATTTTTTTAACATTGTCCTCTGTTGGAGGATTTGGTTTTATCTCATCTTTCTTTCTCTCTCAAGTTCAAGATACATCTCTTCACCATCATCAAGGTCTTCATCGAAGATACATGTGCAGTTGACAGAGAATGACTCCCAACTTGGAAAAATGATTTCGAGATCCCAACTTTCATCTTCAAGAGAAGGTATAGGAAGTTTGTCAATATAAGGAAAAATGTGTGCCTGCAATGGCTTCGAAGGATATCCTAAACCAAAAAAGAAAGTATAACTCTTGCCACTCTCATATCTTCTAATTTGCCCATAAATTGTGCATGATTCCAAAGGGACTAGAATTCCTCATCCATAATTTAACCCTAGTTTAGTGGAAGAGTCATATCTCATACAAGCACATTATCCTGTTAGCCACATGACTATATCGGGAGAAGTCAAGGATACCGTGCACGGTAATCTTTTTAAAGACCTCATTCGTGACGATGAGGAAGCTCTGTAGAACACTACTGGACGTCTATTTTTCATAGGTACAACATCTAATTAAACTCCAATCAAAACATCACGCATCATCAAACACTTTCATAGAGTCCAGATCGGACTGTGTTTCTCGTCCATGCTCACTATAGCGAGCCATCATTCTGCCTCCAGTCTTCTTTAGGCTCCAACAGCCCCTGTCATTTAAATTTGACCCTTACAATCTCCCCCTTTTGGTAATTCTTGGACCAAACCCCTAGAACAATACAATTTGATCTACCCAAAAGTAAAACCCAAAATGCATTGAATTTAAAAAAAAAAAAATTCAACACTGTAGATCTTGCATTGCCTTAGCTTGAACTTTTAGATCTTGAATTACCTTGGCTTGTATATCTCCCCTAACTCCATTCTTCTCCCCCTACATTTGTCCATAATTGACAAACAAATATCATCATGCAGGTTTTATCAATCTGGATGTAGTAGCTCCCCCTTAATATTGACTCCCCCTCAATATGATCTTCGTTTCAGCAATTGGGTGGGGGCTTGATCTTGTAGATCAGGGGTGATGAAGCTTAGGCACACACACTTGCAAATTTAAAGATTTCAGCAAAGTGTGTACCAATACATAAGAGAGGTCTTCTTTCTTGACCCAGACAACTTTCATTTTAATCGGAGACACTACCTTTTGTTTCTTCCATTGCGTTTGATTTGAAAACTTCGCAGCTTCTTGCAATGGAGTCGAATGTGTCCATTAATTCCACAAAGATGACAAGTGGGAACTTGTTTAGGACGTGACACATTCTTCTTTGGAGCTTTCTTTGCAACACTAACAACATGATTAGTAACAACTGAGTTTTTAACAAATTAGTTTTTATCTTTATCATTCGAAGTGGATACTCCGTTAGCGTAGCCAATGCCATGCTTGTCAGTATGTGCCTTTTGACTAAAAAGGATGTCATCTAATTTTCTCGATCCAGTGTTTATCCTATTCAATGAAGCTTTAGCAGTATCTAACTCAGATATTATCATCTTGAGTCTTCCATTCAAATCAATATTTTCAGCTTTCAAGGTCTTCTTATCTTGATCAAGAAAATCACACTTTTGTGATTCTGCAGTCAATTTGTCAGCCAACCTATTATTTTCATCCTCCATTTTTTGTACTTTTACAAGTGCTTCTGTAAGTTCAGCTTTCAAGGAAGAATTCTGCTCTTCAGACTCTTTCAACTTTTTGGCCACTTTCTCATTCATCTTCGGCATCTTCATGGTCTTCGCAAACAATGTTTGATATTCAGCTTGCCAGTCATGCTCTATTTCTAGCTCACTATCATCATGATCAGCCCCCTCATCAGAAGAAACTTGTGGAGTAACAGAACCAGAAGTTGCTATGAATGCGATGAATTTTTCTTTGCTAGTGTCAGACTTCTCAGATTCAGATCTTTTCAAATTAAAAGCCTTTTTCTTTGATTTCCTATTACCACAATCACTAGCAATGTGTCCATGACCTTCACACTTATAGCACCTAATCCCTTTAGAAGATTTCTTTTTTCCAACAGATTTAGGGATTTTGGTAGAAGTGCATTCGCGGTAGATATCCATTCTAGCAATATTTGGATCACCATAATAAAATAATGCAACCCGCTCTGATACCAATTAAAGAATTTTACAGGACCCACTAGAATGGATGCTAGTCTAATTAATCAAATTAATGCAGCGGACGTAACCAATCAAACAAGATAAAACTAGCAAATAAGTCTACCAAGCAATCACCACAAGAAGGCAGACACAAATATAACGTAGAAACCCTTTCCAGAGAGAAAAACCACGATCTAGAAATTAAGATTTCACGAACAGTTTACAAGATATACTCACAGCTCCTTTACCTCAGTCTGTACCTCGACCTAAGGGCTGTAGTTGTTCTTGCACAGAATCCACTAACACGACTTCCACTGTGCACCGTTCTCCATACTTGATCTCCTTGCACCTTGCCAACCAAGATGATCAATCTTCTACAAGAGGGTAGAAGCAACAAAACCTTCTAGAGCAGCCCTTCAAAACAATCTCTTAATGGCTCTAGAGAATAATCTCTCTCTAAGATATCTCTGACTCAAATTAATGAGAGTGGTAATCTTAAGGGTTGAGAGAAACACCTAATAAATAGCCCCAAATCCGTGTATGAGTATTCTAATTAAACTCCAATCAAAACATCACTCATCATCAAACTCTTTCATAGAGTTCAGATTGGAATGGGTTTCCAGTCCATGCTCGCTATACGAGCCATCATTCTTCCTCCAGACTTCTTTTGGCTTTGACAGCCCCTGTCATGTATATTTGACCCTTACAACCTCCATGTTTTCATCGACGTATTTAATACATTGGTGCAACGTCGAAGGGACCACAAAATTATCATGAATCCATGGTCTTCCTAGAAGTAAATTGTAAGAAGTGTCTGCTTCAATGGCATAGACTGTAACTTAGGACTTCATATCTCCAATCTGGCAAGGAAGAATAATTTTTCCTATGGCCTTTTGTGTTTGTCCATTATATGCTGATATGCTAACCTTGGTGTAATTGAGCTTGCTAGTTGGGATTCCTAAATATTTTAAAGCTCGCATGGGGATGAGGTTATTTCCTCACCCTAGATCAATTTGCACCCTTGGTAGCTCAACTTCAGTAATGTAGCCTGTGAAATATAATGGACGTTTATGCTTTATATCCCCGAGTAACATATCCTCCTTTGTAAATGTAATAGTGACAGCTATGGCCATCTTCAACATGAGACACTCTTTATAATCCAACTCTTTCTCCTTTTTTCTCACCTCTACTTGATGGACGTGAGGAATATAGTCATTGGCATTCATTAGGGTTGTTGCAGCAGCCTTGCGAATGTTTGGGGACATACGTAACATATCATATATACTTATACGAGCAGGTATGCATGCAAGACACTTAAGCAAATTAAAATTGAAGGGCTCATTAAGACTTGGTAGACCGCTACTTCGGATATTCTTTTCTACGAGCATTATGGCTTTCTCTTGACTTATCACGGCATCGTAATTTTTGTGATAATCTAACCCAGAGCGGGTCCCTTTGCCCACTTCTTGCACCTCTTGAATAGATTGAGAGTTTTCTTCACTTTTATTAGTTGGAGCCTCTGAAGACTCAAAAAATGCGAAGCCAAGACTTTCTAAACTGGACCAGCTCTTTGTTTCTCCATCACTGTCATTTTCATTTTTGTCTTTGTTTTCATCTTCATCAGAGTCCTCATGACTAGTTCCAACCATATTGTAGGATAAGGAGAATCCTTCTTCATTCTCATTGTCCATCACAAGGCATTTTATTATCCCATCTTAAGATTTCAATTTCTTGGGGAGAACTTAGTCCACCAACAAAGCAACAAGGAAATGGATCTGAGGAATCTGAGTATTCATCAAAATCGTGCGTGTTTTCTTTGATGAATTTCTCATTGCCTAGCTCACTAGGTCTTTCATAATCTTCATCTGCTATCTCCCCTATGATAATAATATGAAGATCTTTTCTTTTCCATTTTGGAGTTAAATTCCATATTGACACAGAGTAGACTATGATTTTTATCATACCTTCTATCCACCTCATGTTGTCACCATCACCAAGCAAATCATCACTATTCGAGTGATTTGCACTGCTAGATGAACTTGATGGCTGAGATGATTCATTTGTGTCTTCCACTTGTGAGAGATCAGGAGTTGATGATGTATAGTAGAGCTCACAGACTCGTGTCTTCGTCAGAGCATATTTCTCCTTATAATGTCGTTGAATGGACGACAACTTAATTGCATCTTCATCTATCCATTATGAAGAGTCGCTAGAAGAGCTTTCAATGTCTCTACACCCCCATATATAATCATGATTATCATTATCCTGACCATCATCATCATCATGTGGATCTTCATTTGACACTGTCATTGCGACAGAACTATGAGGACATGTCTCATCTTCATCTTCAAAATCTTCTATGATCGTTACGTTGCCGCAAAAGATTTCTTCATCAATCGATTCAGAACTATTGGATGACCTGACTTCATGCATTTCTTCATTTTTATTTTGAGTTACCTCCTTCCAAAAATCCTTATCTATAGGATTTTTAACCACTTTGGTCTTTTCTTTAATGTTGCATCCTTTTTCAAATAATCCTGGCAGCAAGAATTCAGCTAAGGTACATGGAACACGAGGTTCTTGAATCAATACATCAACAGCTTCAACCGCCTTTTTCTTTTTATTAGCCTTTTTTTTTTATTGTTGGGTTTTCTCTTTTTCATCTGCTTCCTTGGTGCAACATCCCTCAGTGGTTGTCGCTTACTCAAGAAGGGGTTTGATAATATTCAGGTGTGTGACTTGTTTTTCATTGTTTCTCACCCTTCATTGGTCATGAGGTCGGGATGGACCCACATGATTGCTCCGTCTGGCATTTCTGTTGGAACAAGACCATCCTTATCCTTTATTGAGTTTATTAATTGAAACTCAACATTTTCTTCTTCTATCATAGTTGGAATCTCGGCTGGCTTTTCGAAGCTTACAAAATGGATAGAGATCATGTTAGTTGTCACCTTGTTATCTTCCTTTTCCAAGGTGATAACTCCATTGTCCAACAAGTCCTGGACTTTGTTTTTAAAGATCTGACAATCTTTAATATTGTGACTTATGACCCTGCGTAGATACAATACTTGGGGTCATTTGTTCATCCTTCTTCATCTAGCCTTTTGCATGTTCAAAGTTTGATTTTCTCATTTTGTAAGAGAGTGTGAAAGATAGATTCAGAATCTTCCACTGTAAACTCATAGTCTCGTGACATTCGATCCTTCAAAGTTTGAGTTTTCTTTGCATTCTTTTGGTCGTCATCATCCCTCTTATATTCGCTATTGTTTTTCTTTGAATTTGAAGATGAAGCAATTTGGACCGCAAGAGATTCTTTCTTCTTGTCCCCAGGCTTTGATGATTCGACCCATTTTGAGGACCTTTTCTTGTTTTCACAATACTTGATGATCGTTTCTGCTTCAATTGATGCTTCTAACAACTCACCAAGGTGTTTTTGTTTTATTAACAACTAACTTAGCTCTTATTTTTCAGAGCATATTCGTCTTACACATGTCTATCAAACTTTCATGTGAAAGGTTTTCTGGGCATTTAAATGATAAAGCTTGCCACCTTTTGATAAATGCATCAACCGATTCGTCTTTGCTTTGTTTTTCAGAGCATAGGCGAGTTGTAGTCACTGAACTATCAGTATCGAAGAAGTGATCCACAAACTTTTGTTCTAAGTCCTTCCATGAACTTATGGAACCAACCGGTAGCATCTTATATCAATCAAATGTGGTTCCTTTCAAGTGTTGGTGAATAACCGGATTTTTAATGCATCATTGTTATTAATTTCTCCAGTCAACACCTTGAAGTGACACATATGTTGATAAGATGAAGTACTTCCATCATAAGATTGTAAGTTGGGTTGTTTGAATTTAGGTGGAAATGGCTCATTGTCCATCCAAGCTGGATAGGGTGGAAGCACTTCTTTTTTTTATGATGTTGATCCTCCAGTAGCATTTTCAATCATCTTCTAGATCTCTTTAGCTGTTATTTGGTGTTTGCTCAATTCTTTGTCATCATCATTATGGTCATGATCATCTTTTTGAACATGTCTACTATGATCATTTTGAGATTTTCGTCCTGGCTCCTTCTGGTTTATCTGGCTTAAAGAGTGACCATCATTGTCATCATCTCTTCAAGGCATTTGTTTGTGTCTTGAACATACTACATGAAACCTGGCGGGTGATTTGACTATGAGAACTATTCCTGCCCTGCTATATAAGCAGGAGCTACACTTGACTCTGATGAAAGTAGCTCCATGTGCTTGCTTGACTCCCCGGATGTTTTCGGTGCTTGTCCATTAGATGATCTTTGTGAACTTCTTGAGTCAACCATGACATCTTTCTTTGTTGACTTCTTTGCCTATGCAGCCGTGACACTCCTTGTTTATGGTCGCTGGGTGTCTTTTACATAGCTTGATGACTCTTTCTTTTTCTTTCCTTTTCCCACCATATTAACAGACATGATAGGTTCTTTAGGCTTTTTAGGTAACCACAACGAGGTCACCTTTACCTTCTGTTTTTGGGCCTTTTGTGCTAGCTTTCTCTTTCTCCAAAGTGCTTTCTGTTGTATCTTCTTTGTCATTTGTGCACCGTAAGTATCTTTTTCTTTTACTTGAATCACGAAAGAAGGTGATGGATTCATTTCTAACATATGCCCAACTGGCATATGGGCCTGGTCGATAGGCTTCTCTAGTATTTCAATTTGAGACGGATCAACTTGCTTTACATGGACTCCAGCTTGTTTGGAATGGGCCTGAGATTGTTGAATTTGAGTCTGGGTCAAATGGGGCTTGGCCCTTAAAGCACTTGGATTAGTATTTATAATTAGTGTCCCATTTGTAGCAATCCCACCAAGTTGATGTGAAAGTTGCTGCATTTTCAACCTTTTTTTATGAGCTTTGGATGGAGAGCGTGCTTCACCTGATTATTGGTCAAAAGACAACTTCTTCCTTCATTAGTTGTCCTTCGCGAACGAAACTCTGCCAGAGCATGTTTCTTTGTGAGAATTCATGACTCATTGGAGACGGGTGAAAATATCACCATTAACGAACCTCCCATTTTCTTAAGGGGGCCGTTGGGGAATTTTCTCTTCATCTTGGAAGCTTTTATCTTTTAACATCGCAAGTAGGGCATATGAATTTTTGGTGGGAAATGATAAGCAATCCCAGACATTGGAATTTCTGGTAGGGAGCGACAAGCGGTCTCATATTGACATATTTGTAGCCGTTATTGTCACATGGCCATGGGACCTAGCTATCGGGGTGAAATTGCATCCTTTAAAAGTGTGGCACTTGCGTGGGCCTCCTCCATAATTTTGGGATGCTTGCATGCAAGCTTTTAAAAATTCATTGAACTTTGATTGGTCAAAAGTAATGACAAGTTTGGTTGCCATTGTTGTTCCTTTGTCAGCTAAGACCCTATCAAAACTGTTCCACTGGGTGTGCCTGTTTTTATATGAACAAAAACGGAGACAAACTCTTGCATTGAATATCATTAAATCAATATTAGTATGAACAAAAACGGAGACAAACACTTGCATTGAATATCATTAAATCAAGGGTGTGCCTGTTTTTGTATGAACAAAAACGAAGACAAACTCTTGCATTGAATATCCTTAAATCAATATTAGTATGAACAAAAACGGAGACAAACACTTGCATTGAATATCATTAAATCAATATGACAAGAAAATCCCCTTTTTATTTTTGGGGTGGATTACAATGCTCAAAACCAAAAATACAATGTCCTAATCCGAGAAGGAGCTTGCTTCTAGTCTTTGACTTGCTTCTTTCTTTGCAAGTAAAATGGAAGGAACTTTATAAATGGCTAATTTACATCATGAAATATTTTCTTTAATATCTCTTCATCAATGATGTTTCTATAATTAGATGAGTGATCTCTGATGTTTCTATCATAATCCCCACAACTCACATGTCAAGCTCATAACATGCCTAGTTCAATTGGCTCATACATCGGGTTCATTACCACATTTTAGGCCACCATATGTAACCCACATGCCAGACTTATAGCAGTTCATGTTTTACGCTTATAAAATCATAGCCAACATGTCAATTGGTCCGATAAATGGCACACAGCAGCCCACATGCATACTTATAGCAGCCCACTATGCGAGACATTAACAACCCATGTCTAAGGCCCATTTAGACCTTTTTAGTGATATGATATGGGTCAAATATCATTTCATGGATTCACTTTTATAAAATGGGCTAAGACCACAATTTGTCTCTTAAATGGGTTAGGGCATTTCTTTGGACTCATTTACAACCATACATAACCTATTTTAAAATTGTACCATGGACTATTTTCTGCATAAACATATTTTGAGACAAAAATCGGCCTACTTTAAACCTATTTACATTCCTCACAGGGACTTAGTTAAGGGCCGTTTGTATTTGTTATTTTTAGTCCCTTTACAAAGTTGTTTCCAACCCAATCCCAATTATGTTACAACATATTCGTAACCAGAAAATAGGCTGAGTTATGGACCTATTTTCTGATTGGATATGGACATTGTAGTGGCTTGTTGAGACCCATTTTACTGTCACTTATTTATGACCGCAGTTTGGGGCACAATCCAGCCCAATTTCAGTCACTATTTGGGCTGATTTTGGTCTATAATTCTGGCCCAATTTTGACCCATAAGCCTAGCCTGGTTTAGAATTACAGTCTGGTATGGTTTACATTTATTAGTGGTTTACATTTATAAGTCTGGACTGGTTCTGGCCTGACTTGAATTTGTGATTCTAGCCTGATTTGGACTGCAATTCTAGCCTTACTTGAATCTGTAATTTTGGCATGAATTAGACCAAGAATTCTGGCCTGAGATATACCCAATATTTGTCTTGGATTATACCTAATACTCTGGTCTAATTTAGAATTATAAGTCTGGATTGATTCTGGCTTGACTTGAATCTGCAATTTTGGCCTGAATTAGATTAAATATTCTGACCTTAATGAGACCCAAAATTCTGGTCTAAATTGGACCCAAAATTCTTGTCATTATATGAACTGACACCCTGGCCCAACACATTTAGAGAAGTCGGTTTGAGTCATATTTTAGCCCATTTATATTTATTGTTCTAACTACTTGGATGTGAGGATCCGAGGATTCTTATAGTTGCTATCAGTTTTGATTTTCAACTCATTTGCAACATACATGTAGGCCATTTTTCAGTCTTTGTTTGAGCCAATTCTTGAACCCATTTATATCCACCATTCAGGCTGTTTGAGTTTAAACTTTGAAAATTTAGCCTGTTTGTTTGGAGGGATTCAAGATTCTGTAGAGCGCAGAAACCTTTAAATAAGGATCTGAATCTCCATTTTCAATGTTAGCCAAATCATTGTATATATGAGATTTTAGCAGAGGGCAGGGACCTTGTAAGTCCCCGAATCTCTATATTTTTAGTTTTCTTATGGGAGGGCAGATTTCTTTTTTCTTAAAAAGAAATTTGAATCTCCTTTTGAGAAAGGAAATGAAAGGTATTTTATGGTTGGAGGGCAGATCCTTAGTAAATAAAGATCCGAATCTCCGATGGGAAGTGAAATGGAGATGTGATTTAAAATGAGATGGAGAAGATGGAGTGAAGGTACTTCATTAGTTTTATGGATATAAATATGACCCAAATGTTTGCAGACACCAGACTGATTGCGCTGCTATGAGGATCAATGTTTTGAGTTATAAATGTGCCATTGAGTTGTCCTCTACTGTCATGTTTCGTTGTTCATAGCTCGGCATTTGATTCCTCCAGGTGGTTTGCTCTAGTAGATCTTTTTGGCAGAGATCTTATGGCTTGTTTTCCAAAGTTCCATAGCAACCCCACTACATTATCACTTTCATGGAATCAGCCACACATCTTGAGATCCAGAAACAATAAAGAAGTTTCCAACGTCTAGTGTGCAATACAACACCAACATTAGCCTGACTAAAAGCATCTGTTCATTTAGGAATAAGGAATTCCCAACCCATTAACAAGAGACGCTGTTTACTATTGTGGATGGAAATCTGAGTTCATGACTTGAATCTTCTCCTATCATGATCAAATTTGAGCATATTTGTGAGTAGAATTCTTGCAACCATATGAGGCTTTAATTGATCACAGTTTGGGGAAATTTTGAAGAATAAATCTTTTTGTAGCATAAGGATTCGAATTTTCATTTGATGGAGGGAAGAAACCTTTGAACAAGGATCTGAATCTCCATTTTGATGGTGACTATATGCGCTACACATGAGAGTTTGGTGGAGGGCGGAGACCTTTTTAAGTAAGGCTCCGAATCTCCATTTTAATGGAAATAAAGTGGTGGGAAAGATGAAGATGGAGCAGGTACCCATTTGGTAGGAGGGCTGAAACCTTCTTTAAGGATCCACATTCCATTTTAATGGGAGGAAAGTTGCAACATATGAGGATGATGAAGTGACAAAGATGAGACGAGGGAGATGAAATGATGGAGATGGAATGAAGGTGATGTGGTGGTTGGACGGTAGAATCCCTCTAAAGAGGGCTCCGAATCTCCAATATATGGCAGTGGGAAAGATGAATGTATGACATGCATGGAAAAGATGAGATGGGAAGATGGAGTGGGGATATGATAGAGAAGAAGGAAAAAAAAAAAAAAAAACAGAAGCTTCATTATCTTCTTCTTCATTTCTTCTCCTCTCTCTCTCCTCTTACTTTTGTTCTTCTTCTCTCTCAGCTAGCCAAACGAACCTCCTTCTCTCTTTACTTCTCCTCCTTTTTATTTCCTCTGTTTGAGAAGTTATGTAACTTCCAAACATGATGAGATTGTGGAAATGGGTGGGGAGTTTTAAAACTCCCCAACGATCTCTTTTAAATGTTTGAATGGGTCAAATGGCCTCTTTCATTAGGGGTCGTTTGTTTACAATCATTTACATATGTAAATGACTCATATGTGAAATAGTTACGCATCATCATGTTTGTTTGCATTCATTTACATATCAAAGGTGTAAATTGCATATGAAAATGATGCGTAAATAAGCTCATTTTTTCACACAATTTTTCACACCTCATGTGATGGTAAAAGGTTACATACCAAACTTCATATGAAAAGGATTCACATCAAAATACGCGGACGGTGCGTCCCGTGTAGTTCCGTCACAAAGAGCGCTAGTTCGAAACCCACTCCCCCATTTTTCTACTTTTTCCCCCTTCCTTTGTTGCCCCAGCCAAGATAACGTTGAAACCCTACTGTCCTCACCTCCCAGATCCAAGCACGCACCTCCCAGGTATGGCGCCCTCTCTCTCTGCTTCTCTATTACTTTCTGTGTTCCCCTCTCTCTCTCTCTCTCTCTCTCTCTCTCTCTTTCTACTTTCCTCTCTGCACATTCCATCTCACCCTCTCCCTCAATACCTCTCTGTACCCCTCCCGGATCTCTCTCCTCCTCCTCCTTCGATTTATCTCTCTCTCTAGCACTCCAAGTTGATTCAGATTATGTAACTTCCAATCTAATCAACATATCAAATTCGATCACCTCATTTTGGGGACACACAACCATTAGTAACTTGTTTTTCATTTTTTTTTCCAGAGACTGATCAACCTGTAACTTCCATTTTAATGGAGTTTTTAATACTTACAATGGCTACATCGTGAATCCTTATAGGGTAAAGTCATCCACTGTTCACCTAGTTGAAGTGTGCTCTTTTTGCTCACTGTTGTGAGCTTTATTTGATGTCCCATTTTCTTTTATTTTTTTTTAATATCCGACTTTCAATTTCTTGATCTTTGAAGGTAGTTCTTGTTTTGATTTAAGGTCAATGTAGCTATCTTGTTGTGAATATGAACTGCTTATGGTTTAAACCAGGCCAAGTATGGGCCTGACATTGGTAACCAAAATATGAATTTGATGCACACATGTTATTAATCAATTGAAACTTTCATCAAGGGATGTTTATCTTGGTTGTCCAATCACCATTGGCTCCAAAAATCATCCACACCAAGCACTGTGCAATCCATGAACATATTTGTTTTCACCCAATTGCTTTCTCAAATGGAAGCATTTAATATGCAAGCGTCTCATATGTGGTCATCACTATTAGTGTAGCATTACATTCCACAAGTCATAGAAAGATGATGCATTTAACCAATTATGTAGAAGTTTACATTATTTGGGACATTCTTAATTCCCCTCTAAGTCCTAACACTTGAGTTGCTAAACAAACACTTGCTATGGTATTTCCAGCCCTGAAAACAGAGTGTAAAGCAACATATTATTGCCTTTCTTCCCACCTACAGATAAGCCTAAATGCAATTGCTATTTTTACTTGTACTTATCATTGTTGGCCATTTGCAGAATTTGAAAATTTTCTTTTTAAATCATTGTAGGCCCTATCTTTTTACTCATGTAATACACAGAACTGGTCCATCAATGAAATTTTTTTGGACCTATGTGTTGTTTGCTATTACTGTTGGTTTTTTTTTTTTTTTTTTTTTCAACTTTGGTGAAAAAATAGAGAGTAGGAGCTTGAAAATTTGTGGCTTGTGGAGGTTCTTTATCTTGGCAATTTGTTTAATTTCCTATCTTTAGTTGTTCAGTGTCTTATCCATTGGCTATTTTAGCATATACAGTTTTCTAAATAGTTGTTCGTAGTACGGGATTCTATCATATGATTCTTTATAGTTAAAGTTTTTAATCATCAATTATTGATATCATGGATTTTAAATCTTACCAACTTTTTTTTATAACTTTTTATGCTATATATAAATGGATAATGAGATATGCGGCGAAGATGTTGAATGCATTAATGTTGGCACATCTTTTGGAAAAAAGCGTGGCAAGAGGGAAAAGAAGAATACCACATAGGGACGGAGTCTGCATATGAGCACCTAGATGATATATTGATAGAACAAACCAATCTCAGGCGAAAGGATGGAATTGGAAAAAAAGATCATATTTTTACACATAGTAGCAATGACAATGATTACAGTAGTACTTTTATGGGACCATTGCTGTAAATAGAAGATGATCAAAAAGAGAAAGCGAGTACACGAGTTGTCTCTAACTGGCCATGAGTTTACTCAGTACCTCATTAGGAGTAATCCTCGTAATTCCTATGATTTACTACGCATGAGGACTGATTTATTTTTAGAATTATGTGATTTACTTAAAGAGAGAAAGGCTACTGCGTGCAACTAAAAGAGTTTTTGTAGTAGATCAGGTGGCCATCAAATTTTTTTTTTAAATGTATAATTTGTATAGATGGACATGTTTTCTCCGTGAATTTGGAAGACAGATGACTTCATGGATGGAAAAGATGGATTGCTTTATTTTATATGAAATTGAAATACCATGAAATTTATGTGATGGGCTTTTTTGTTTGTATGGATTTAAAAAGTCCAGAAATTATTGAAAAGTTACTCTGTTTGCTATAGAGTTGAGATGCATTAGAATATTTTAATTGTGTATGTTGTGCAGGTCGTCCCATATTTTCCATTGTTGCATCTAGTTTTAATCTTCATTGTTGGATAATGAGTATGTTTGTTTGTATACATTGAAATACATGGAATGAACTTGTTTGTTTATATGAGAAATATATTCCATCTCACAAAATGAACTTGTTCTTTTATATGGAATTGAATAACATTATCAAATTCATGGTACAGGTTTGTTTGTATGGAATTGAAATATACTCCACCTCATAGAATGAGATTTGTTTGTATGAAATTGAGATACGTTAAACTTCATGGAATGGGCTTGTTTGTTTGCATGGAATAGAAATACATCGATTTTATGGAATGAATTTATTTGTTTATCCATTGAAATAAGTTGGATTCATGGAATGAGCATGTTTGTTGCCATGGAATAGGAATAAGGACCTGTTTTTTTAAATGATGAAAAATGGGCATGTTTGTTTCCAAGGAATTGGAAAACATAAAAAATTTATTATAAAATTGGCCTATTTGTTAGCATGGAACATATCAATATAACAGCATCTAAATATAATTTATAAAAAAAAATTTCTTACATTTTCACATGTAGGTCAAACAAACGTGGTAAAATGATTCACATGCGTAAATGATGTGAAAATGGCAACTGTAGACAAACGTTGTAAACTGAAACACATGCGTAAAGCTTACATATGTGAAATTTACATATGAAGCATTTACATAGGTAAAATGCATTTACGCATCTCATGCGTAAAAGGCAAACGACACCTTAGATCATTTTGTTGGGCCCGCATTTGAATTTTGAGGAACAAAAAATAGCTTATGTAGGGATTCGAACACCCACCATTTCACATATTACTAGAGCCATTAACCAATTCACCTAATTAATGACATTACTTACATAAAATAGAAATTTGGTAAGATTTTTTTTTATTTTTTATAAGCCAACAATAGGTGTAGGATCTGATTTTGAAATTGGAGTCCCATTTCACAATTGATTGAGAAATTGGCTCCTATTGGGCAATTGATTGAGAAATTCACTTCCGATTTTCAATTGATTTTAACTAATCTAAAGAGCCCAATTTAGAGAGAAGTTCCTATAGTGATTCCATCTCTTTCAAATTTCTCTAAAAAGTCTCCTTCCCCAAAAAAATCTCCTTAATCTAATCAAGTGTTAGAAATTTTGAATTTAAACTTATATATAACTATGGTTTAAGACTTTAAATTGAATGAGATGATCACATTGAAATATATAAATGGATAAGTGCGTTCATATGAGAAGACATCATCCTCAATGGAAACTTAGCTATACCTTAAGGAAATTAAACCATCCAAATATCCAAACCCACCAAAGAAATTCGAATTCCTCCATTTATAAAACTGGCCCGGGCTTAGCACGAGCTTGTTTTGCCTGGCACCGTTGATTAGCACAAATGAAAGAGCCCACTAAATCATCCAATAATGGTTTAAAAATCTTATTATTTTTAATCTTATAAATTTAACACGGGCATGTTTAGCTGGTGGCTAATTAATGATAAAGACCGGAACTTTTGCTAAAAGGTGAACAAAAAATTTGGGAAATATATTTTGACAAAAGTATCATTCTTCACCTTCTCTCCATGGAAGAATGGCCAGCCTTGGCCACCTGCCTCCCTCCCGGCAAGGGAAACAAGCTCGTACTCGGCAACCACCATGTCATTCCAGCGAAAACCATGGCCCTATCCCAGTGAGCTCCACCCGCCCCAACTTTGCCACGACAACTCCACATGTGTTCTGGACTCGAATCCAACCCGAGAAGGCTTCACCACCTATGTGGTGGAGTCCTCCACTAGGCTCGAGCTGGGACTCGTGTTAAAAGTAATTTGTAAGAATTAAATATTGACTAGGATTTTTACGAAAAAAATAATTTACATCTTAATTCAACGGTTTTATAAAAAAAATTATAAAATGACGAGAGAGTTGTTCGTGCACTGTTTTTTATAAAACTACCATATATAGTTGACGATATCATCAATTTGTTGATGATATCATCAACTTTCATTGTAAAAATTTAAGTGCTGCTTCATCTTCCTCTATCTAGTGATGGAAAGATTGTGAAAATTATTGCATTTTGTATCCCGGCCGGTTGTCTTCCTTAGGTTGTCTCGGAAATCTTCATCAGGAGTGTGGGTCCCATACTTGGTTTCCACACATTTCTCAGCCCTTTTTTAAAGAGTTTTCTCCTGAGTTTTAAGAGTGTGAATTTGGAGTTAACGGTATTAAGTGAAATGCCGAAATGAAGATTTTCTCTCAATTTAGTTGGTGGCTTTGAGGGGATGGATTTGGGTGTGCTTTGTGAAAATTTGGGGTCTCATAGGTCTTAATGTTTGTGGGCCAGGTGTGGGTAGCAATGTTGAGCAATCTTTGAGCAATAGAGGTATTATTAACTATTATGAAAATCATTGCATTTTGTGAGGAAGATTGAGTTTGTTTCACCCCTTAGTTGATTCTCTGTCATCTTGCTTATGCTTTTTTTTTTTTTATTTGTAGCAAAAGGAGATAAACTGCAAGATTTGAGAAAAGGGGTTTTGGATTTTTTTTTCGTGTAAGGAACATTGACGATATCATCAATTGGGGTAATTTCATCAAAAAACGATGTACGAACAACTTACTCGTCATTTTTTTATTTTTTTCTTCGTAAAATCGTTTAATTAAGATTTAAACTTGATTTTTTTTTATAAAAATCCCAATATTAATTTATAATTTGTGAATATAGAAAGTGTATCTAAAAAATATTTATCTTGTAAAGTGTTTTAGTCTAGATATCCCAAGCTTCTAGGAAATAATACAAGTCTAGATATTTCTCTAGATATCTTATGGAAAAATCTACTTGTCCCGAGAGATATCCGTTATGCCATGGGATCCAACGGACCCCAGGGCCTAGGACAAGTCCCGGGACATAGCAACTGCCTTTGTCTTCCTTTAGAAGGTACCTATGTAGTCTCTAAATAGCAATGTAATCTTTTTGAAGAAATCAACAAGAGCAATTCATTGATCTCTTCAAAGTGTCCTTTCATCTCCTTTTGCAATTACATTATTTTACTCTATTGTGCTTCCGGTACTCCAACAAATTTGGTATTAGAGCCACCTTCCCATTTTATCATCCTCATATCCTCCACCATTCTCTAGTCCTTAGTGTCGTGCCCCCAAGATCGAGTCGGATCCTAACCGCATCACCGAAGGACTTTAATTGAGGCCAATTAGTTTTTTTTTTTTTTTTTTCCTTCGATTACATTTGTGGCTCCAATTCCGGGCTGATTGAATTCCATAGTGAGGTTATGTGTGATGATCATCAATCACCATAATCAAATCGCGGAATAATAAATTCATACAAGTTGTACATGTGGTAAAATCAGACGTATCATAACAACAACAAAGCTGATACAAGTAACATAAATGCATTTACTATAAGTTCAATTATAAAATGATTTAGAATTTAAGTATGAGGCCAATAATCAAAACAATGGTGTAACAAAAGGTGTACATTTGTATCTTAGGATAAAAGGTATCCAAAAGGGCAGTATATATGGCTCTCATGTGCTAGTCCCGACGACGTCACACTATGTCATCTTCACTCCATGATTATGCGATCTTTAATACACAAATTAACCGCAAGTTCATGACTGTCTTTTTTAGATAAAGACAAATACGTGTCGAACCCACAGGGAGTGAATTAAGAAAACTACTTAATTTAAGGAACTAAATTGATAAAGAAGATGAATTTGAGAGGATGCAAAGCAAGCAACTAAGAATAAAAGAAACTAATTAATGAAGATAAAAACTACCAATTACTGAGATTGATTCCAAGCTTCTAAGCATTTAACACCCTTTTTAACTAAGAAAATCTTAACTTGTTCCAACTCTTTTCTTCAAATCTAAAATCAAATCAATGCATTTTGATTTGGACAATTCAACTTTAAAGCCATCTTTCTCTTTTATAGAGAAACTTTTATATATAGAGATAATTAACGAAAGGTCCCTTATAGAGGTCTTGTAAGGCTCCAGTCCATCAACTTTTCCTCTAAGGCCTATAGTCCATGCAGCTTGGACATATTTCGGTGAGAGGTCCATAGATACGTCACCTCATGGAGAGAGGTTCTTAAACACGTCACCCCATATATTTTCATGATTGATTTGCCCTTTCAACTGATTAGGCATAAATTTGAAATTTTGAAATTTTAAATCTTCCATTCTCCCTCTTCTTCTTCTTCAATCCGGAGTCTTGGGTCGTCGGATTGGATCTCAAAGGGGCTGTGATAAGATTGACTGCTTCATCAGAGAAGCAGATAAGAGCAAGAGATTGTTTGATCTCCAGAGGGCCATACAAATAAGAGATATAGTCAATCCAGACCGTGTGTGTTCTGAAGAGATCTCAGAGGCTGGGAGAAGATCGACAGGGTTCTCGAGCTGATTGATCAATGGGCCACACGGAGGCTTTTGTGATTCAAGGTTTGCATAACGGAAGGGCCTTTGTAGTTAAGTTTCGTGATTCTGGATTGCAGAATGGAATAGAGGATCTGCGTTCGCCGTTGACAGAGAGGGAGATCGGATATCGAAGAGGACCCGGACGCTGGTTGCAGATTCTATTGAGACAGAACCAGAAAGTCGTAGAAGACAGAGGATCTCTGTCAGTTCTCTTCGCAGGAGGAGATCGAAGGTGCTCCAGATTTAGTGTCCCCACATTGGAGAAAAAGAGAAATCTGCTGCTGTTTGTTTTTGGTAGTGCCCGGAGAAGCTAGAAACAGAGGTTTCAGGCGCATCAGGTTGGCTATTTTCTTCTTCTGGTAGCAGAGACAGTAGCCAAGTTGTGTCTGGGGAAGGAGACCTGGGCAACCCAGGCCAGGTTGATTACAGGTTTAGGTCAGGCTGACCTAATACACATCATTACCCAGTTCCAGCCACAGCAGCAGTCCAGGTGATCTCATCAAGCAACCACAGCGATGGGGGTTTGATCGATTGAGAAGGAAGAAGGCCTGCCGGTCTCGTTGTAGCCACTGTAGTTTTCTGATCGTTGTCGAACGTAGGCGATGGTGCTCGCCATCATAACACCGCTAGAGAAGGAAGGCAGCAGGGCTGTTATATTGTTTTTGACAAATCTATATGAGTTTTTATGAACTTTATCTGAGTTTTTGTGAAATTTATCTAAGTTTTTGTCAAGTTTATCTGAGTTTTTAACAAATTTATGAGTTTCGATCAAATTTATCTGAGTTTTTCATTTTTTGTCAAATTTATTTGAGTTTTGTGCATTTTTATCTGAATTTTGAAACAAATTTCTCTGAGTTCTAGACAAATCTATCTGAGTTTTTAGCTAATTTATCTGAGTTATAGAACAAATTTATCTGAATTCTGTATAAATCGAACAGAGTTTTTGGAAAATTTATTTGAGTTTTTTGCAATTTTTTCTGAAATTTGGGAAATTGGTTTATCTTAGTTTTGACAAATGTATTTGCATTTTTTTTTAATTTATATGCATTTTTTAAGTTTATTTACGTCTTTTCAAATTTATTTGCTTTTTTTGAAATTTATTTACATTTTTTGGTATTTATTTGGATCTTTTGAAATTGATTTTCATCAATTGGAATTTATTTATATTTTTTGAAATTTATTTGGATCTTTTGAAATGTATTTGCGTCTTTTTAAATTGATTTTCATCTTTTGAAATTTAATTATATTTTTTGAAATTTATTTGGATATTTTGAAATTTATTTGCGTCTTTTTAAATTTCTCTGCGTTCTTTTGAAATTTACTGTGTTTTTTTGTAATTATTGTGTTGTTTGAAATTTATTTTCTTTCTTTCGAATTTATTTGTATTTTTCAAATTTATTTTCGTCTTTTTAAAGTTATTTACATTTGTTGAAATTTATTTCGCCTTTGCATTTTTTTAAAATTTATTGCATTTTTTAAAATTTATTGGTGTTATTTTGAAATTTATTTGTGTGTTTTTAGAATTTATTTGAAAATCTCATTAATGAGACTCCATTGATCGTGGCCAATTAAATGGTAGTTGACCATTATTAATGGGATATCCCACCAATCATGGGATATTATTTAAAGAAATGATAAATTAGACATATCAGGTATGAGAATGTGTTAGAGGACCTTTGGCTACATGACTTTTTATCGTGGACTATTTGCAGCAAAGTCATACTTTGAGGGACCTCCGACCAAACGCCCTTTATATATATATATATATATATATATATATAAATAAGCAAACAGGAAGAAGGGCTGTGAGGGTGCTACGTCAGCACCTATAATTTCTCCTTTAAGAAAAATACTTATAAAATCACACAGAGCTTTAGATTTAATGTGGGCCACTACACTCCTCCCAAACAAGTCTCATCCCTTAAAATCTCAACCCAAACAAATCTCCTCAAATCCCCTCCCTTAATCCTAGGAATAGTTATAATCTTAAATCTAATCCCTTAAATCTAGATCACACTACTATTTCTAGCAACAAAACTCCTTGAATTTGTTCTCCCTATAATCTCGATCACTCCCATTTTAAAGTAAACCTTATCTCATTTTCCTTACAGATTAGAATCAACTCCATTTAATAAAGGTCTATGGGGCCCACTTTCATGGTGTTGGCAGTAAGAGAGAATGGGCATGACTAAATTATCATGATCTGAAAATAGATCAATCATCCACGTAAAGTAAAAACAACAAATGGATCTGTGGGGACCACTTTGATCTCCCGACAGATATATATCTTCAAAATGCACCACCATCCAGCTTGGCCCATCAAACCAACGGCACAGATGATGGAACATCCAACAAAAGGAACTAACCAATATGGAGTTGTATCAAGACCATTTGTTTCATGATCTAGACCATTAATTACAAGATGGAATCCAACGTTCAACGAATAGAAAATAATGGACTCTGATGATCAATTATATTTGTTATTAAAATGCATGTTAAGAATACATTTCATTTCTAATTAAGAATACATTTCATTTCTAATTATATATACATGAAATAGTATAAGGGTTGATATGAGACTTGCCTTTAATAATTGTTGTAGACGAGGCCACCTTTAAACACATCATGATGCACCTTAATGAGTTAGGATAAGAGGGCCACTTTTAAATATTACATCATGTAACCCCACCAATGCTCCTTGGAACACCACATCAGCAAGGGCCTACTGTCCAAATGTTTAATTGGACACACCTTTAGATATCTGGATACGGGCCTATCTTTAGATGTTATATCATATGACCTCATTAAGAATCCTCAGAATGACACATCAGTAAGGTCCCACTGTTCAATTGGACACACCTTGAAAGAATTAGGATATGAGGCCCACCGTTAGATGTTACATCATGTGACCCCACCAAGTTATTTTTTCTTTTTTATTAAAGTTATATATATATAATAAATATAAACTACTTATTTATTTCTATAAAATCTGTTCTTTTCCAGTAATATCTTAAAAAAGAATCACATATTTCATTATATTTTTCGAACCCGGGCACCATACCTCTCCATTTAATTCTGTAAGCTAACGCTTGTGGGGCCTAGCTTGGTCCATCCAAATAGACCAAACACACGACCTCCCTAAATTGCACATGTCCACAAGCTTTTGCTCAGATCCGGGTTTACTGAATCGTTGGATCGACTGTGTACCTATCCGAATGGATTGTTGACCATTAAACTTTTGGGGCTAGTTCGAGATGATAGAAACCACGGTTAGTACTAATTTCATGCAAAGAGAAAGGTCCCAAGGAGTCCTTGAAATCCCCCCATCACCACCCCCATGTAGGTCGCCAGGTGGGCCCTACCACAAACTTGAGCTTACCTTAAACTAAGCTTTAGCTTAGGAGGGCTACTCCTATATAGACACACATTCATACTGTGTAATGGTCAATGCCTTTAAATTCAAGAGGTCGTTATGTTATGTAAGTTTACTTCATTTTATATTTATTTCATTTCATGTTAAAAAATTCTAATATTCAAAAATAATAAATTTCTTTCTTTTAGACTTATTTTATCTTAATAATATTTTAAAATAATTCTTAAATATTTAATATATTTTAATTTTGTGCCCGGGCTTAGCACGGGCTTTTGTTGCTAGTTTTATTAGATAATAATTTCAAGTTCAAGACCTCCTTCACTTCATAAAAGAATTAAAAGGTGTTCAGTGCCTAAGAATTTCTCATATTTGGAACTTCATCAACTACTTAATCTTTAGCTTGTTTGTGCCCGGGCTGTGGGCATTAGAACTTAATGCTTAGCAGCTTTTCATTTAGCTCATCTATGAGCATTTTTCCTATTAGGCGACCCCAAGGGAGAAAACGAAGGCTGAGAGCCATCTGGCTCGAAAGCCATAGTGCGCTATCGCACACTGGAGTTTTCTTCGCTTGTTCTGGCCAAAGAAGTATCTGTACTATTCTGCATTATGCCCACTTTTAAATAGAATCCAACTTACTATTATCAAAAAGGATGAGGGCACTAGAGAAAGAGGTTAAGAAGGTAGTAACAGGGAAAATAGAGAGAAGAGAGAGAGAGAGAGAGAGAGAGAGAGAGAGAGAGAGAGAGAGTTGAATGTAAGAGAAATTGGGTTTGGTAAAAAAAAAAAAAAAAAGAGCCAACATTTACTGAGATTAATGAATGTCCGAGAAATTCGCTGATATCAACAAACAAAGGTAAAGCGGTAAAAAAAGGGGGCTTCTATTGGCGCCGGATTTTTTTCTCTCCACACCGCATAAAATTTTTTATTTTTTTTCTTCTTAAACTACCCCTCCTCCCTCTCCATCTCTCCCTCCACCCTCATCCTCTCCCTCCACCCCACCCTCCCAGTCTCCGACGGGGAGGGATCGCCAGTCGGGCCTCCCTCCCCCTCTCCCCCCTCTTTCTTCCTCCCTCCCCCTCCTCTCCCTTCCTCTCCCTCTCTCCCTTCCTCTTCTTCTCTCTCCTTCCCTCCCCCTCTTCCTCTCCCTCCCAACCACCGGCAGGGAGGGACATCGGGCGGCAGGTGCTTCTCCCCCTCTTCCTCTCCCTCCCAGCCGCCAGCGGGGAGGGAGATTGGGCGGTAGGCGCTGCAGGAAGGAGAAAGGAGAAGAGGAAGGGAGAGAGGGAGAGAAAATGGAGGAGGGGGGAGGGAGGAAGAAAGAGGGAGAGAGAGGGAGAGGGAGGCTGGCTGGCCAGCCAGAGCTGTCGCTGCGGGCTGCTGGCAGGGATCCCTCCCCGCCAAAGACAGGGACGGTGGGGTGGGGTGGGGTGGAGGAAGGGAGAGGATGAGGGAAGATGGTGGAGGGAGAGAAGGAGAAGGAGAGGGAGGAGGGGTCGTTTAGGATTTTTTTTTTTTTTTTTTTTAGTGCAATGTGGAGAGATGAAAATCTGGTGCCAATAGAAGCCCCGTATAAAAAAAAAAAAAATAGAATTCCCACTTTTAATAGTTCGGGTTTTTAATCATGCTTCCCACTTTTAAGGAGTTTTTTTTTTTTTTCATAAACCCCCCTCATGTCTCTGAATAGATAGAATTCCCCATTTCATATATATAGGGTTATGTTTTGCTACGAGGTAAGTGGTAATCTCTCATGAATTGCTAATTAAACCAATTAAACCTCTTACATATTTATGGAAGTGGTATCCTTTTTACCACGGTGTGAAACACTTCATGAAAAATCCGACCCTCCTGACACTCACTAACCCCTAATGAATTGACACTCACCCTAATTTGATACTAATCTGAATAAAAATAACTACCGAATTAAATTTCATGAAAATAGAACTTTGTCCATGAGCTCCTTGTATAATGAGAGTATTAGTGGGATAATTGATAGTTAATATCCATCTAAGAAAGATCATTAAAATAAACCTCCAGCTAGGAAACTTGGATTGGAAGCAATTTGAGCACATTGTGCCACAAATTTTGAGTACTCCCCCTAGCTACCGAAGTGGTCCTATGCTAAAGATTTCCTTTCAGAACTGTTTTTTCATCAGGATTTTGGGGTGTATCTAGAAACCTGCTACGTGGACCGAATTTGGGACCGATCCTTGGACCGGTCCCAAAGTTCGGTCCCAATATCAGGGGTGATATTGGGACCGAATTTGGGACCGGTCCAAGGATCGGTCCCAAAAATTCGATCCATGTAGACTTTTACGTGTATCTATCTTCACATGAAAGTTGATGATCATGACCAAGTACAAAAAAAAAATGTATGAAAATGCAAACTACAATCTTTCAGAATCTCTAAAAGGAGCATATACGGGTAATGCATGCCTTTTATTTGACACACAAGGTGTTTGCTATTTTTTTTTTTTTTTTTTCATCTCTCATCACCATGTGGAATGACAGTTTCAACTTGAGTTGACTCGCCCTTAACTCCCACGAGTCCATATGAGTTTTAGAACTACATCCCCACATCGGCAGTGTGTGAGCCAATGAGTCGGGTTGGCTCTGAACCCAATTGGATCCGACCCAAAGACACTGGATCAGGTAAATGTTAAGCCTTATGTGTTGGCTCCAATATCCAAGTCTGGCTTGTGGTCTCTGCATCTATCTCATGCAGGCCATAGGGCAGGTTTACTCTGGTTTCTTCAGATTTTGAGTGGGCATGGCTTTATAGCCCCCAAGCTCGCGGCCCCGCACAGCCCAGGCCCAACGGTCATATTTTTTGAAATCTCACCCCGCTACCCTCAAAAACGGGCCAAAACTTATTTTTTGAGGTTTTTAAACCCGCCCCCCTCGCGCCCCACCAACAGCTGTAACCACCCCCTCCCACCAACAACTGTAACCACCCCCTCCCACCAACAACAACTACCATAAATTGGTCTTATGGTGGGGCGTATTTTGTGTCATTTTACCACTTAGGAACTCTATAAATACTCGTCATTCCTCTCATTTCTCTACATTCATATACTCTCTCATTTCTCACACTCCCTCTAAGGTTATAAGCTCTCTTAAGTCTCTTTCTAAAGTCTAAGCTCTCTAAGAAGTTCTGTAAGAAGTGAAGAGTAAGAGTGACTTCTCTAGAGTGAAGTAGATAAGAGTGACTTCTCTAGAGTGAAGTAGATATCTAAGAAAGACTTCTCCATTAGCTGTTTCTCTCATAAAGGTATTTATTATTTTTAATTTTGAGTTTTACTTAGTAATAATATACATAGTAATATTATATATTAATTCTCATCTTCTCTCCTTTTTTATATAAATTATCACAACAAACACATTATACATAATTATTTATTTAAGTTTTTTTTTAAATCTTATTTTTTAGAAAAATGGCTGGATCATCACAACCTTTCAACCTTAACTTCTCTCTAAATAAGGCAGATCCTAGATTTATTCATTTAGATCAAGATTAGGGGATAAAAGTAACAATTATAATATAATCCCCAAGTGAGAGTGACTTATCCTGTATGGGAGCATTTTGTTAAAATTAAGGTCCCAAACCCCATAGGAGGAATAGATGAAAATGCACAATGTAAATATTGCAAATATCTCCTCAGTGTCAAATCAGCAAGTGGCACTGGCCACTTTCTTAGTCACATGAGAACGTGTGTGCCCAGACACACGAATACCGCTGGCGTTGGGGTAGGGAGTGGGACCATCCAAACATAACTTTCTCAAATGAATTCAATTGGTGGTTTAGGAGTTTTTAACTATGACCCTAATAATGCTTTTGTAAGGTTTTTAATAGCTCGTGAAGATTTTTGCAGGACCCACTAGAATGGATTACTAGTTCTAATTTATCAAATCAATGCAGTGGAAATAACCAATCAGACAATATAGAACTAGCTATCTACCAATCACACACCACAAAAGGGCGGACACAATATTTAGCATAGAAACCCTATCTAGGGAGAAAAACCACGAACCAGAAATCAAGAGTTCACGAATAGTTTACAAGATATACTCACAAGCTCATTTACCTCAGTCTATACCTCGACCTAAGGACTGTAGTTGTTCTTGCACACAATTCACTAACACGACTTCCACCGTGCACCGTTTTCCTTACTTGATCTCCTCGCACATTTCAGTCAAGATGAACTATCTTCTACAAGAAAGTAGAAGCAACAATGACCTTCTAAAGAAGCTCTTCAGAACGATCTCTCAATGGCTCTAAAGAATAATCTCTCTCTAAGATATCTCTGACTCAGATTAATGAGAGTGGTGGTATGTCTTAGGGTTGAGAGAAACACCCAATAAATAGTCCCAAATTTGTGCTTAATTAAGACTCCTAATAATAATCCAATCAGAAAAGAAGTCCCTTTGCAAACTCTTAAAACAGAGTCCGGAACCAACCAAGACTCCTGCACCATTCTCGTTATACTGAGACACCTCACTATCTCAGGCGTAGTTCTGACAGCAGTCCTAACAATTCGCCAATTACCATTTGTAATTGCCAAAGACTAACACTTTGAAAGATTTTTTAGAGAAGGCTTTGCTCTTTCATGGCAAAGAATATCTAGAGTTACTGCTGGAAATGATGCAGTATAATTTTTTTTTGAAAGAAAAGAGAGTTTAAAACATATTTTTCAAAACATACCTGGAAAAGTGGCTTTAACTTCATATTTATGGACCTCCAAACAAAATGTGGGATACATTACAATCACATCACATTATATTGATAGTGATTGGGTGATGCAGAAAAGAATGATTTCGTTTTCTAAACTAGAGTTCTCAAACACTGGTGCTAGGATCATGTCCAGCATCCTTAGAAAACTTAGAGAATATAATATTGAAAATAAAATAATTGCTATAACTTTAGATATTGTAAGGCTCTAACAATGTCATAACGGATTTACTAAAACCCGCACTTCAACTTGATTTAAATGGAGCTCTCTTTCACATTAGATGTGCATCCCATATCATAAATCTTATCCTACAAGTAGGGGTAAAAGATGATTTAGAGATAATTAAATAGATTGTAGGTTTCATTTTTTGTTTTCCCTCGCGAAAACAATGGTGGAGGGATATATGTATAAATTTGGGTCTAAGACCCAAGAAAATATCACATGACGTAAAGCATAGATGGAATTTGACCTATAAAATGTTAAAACAAGCATGTGCTGATAAAATGACACTAAATCAATATCGTCAACTTTATTTAACACATGAAAATATTTATATAAGTGATGATAGACGGGCCATTCTTGAGATAATAAGAGATTTTTTGGAAGTTTTTGATGATGCAACCTTGTTTTTTTTCGAGGTATAATATCCCACGTCAACTCAAGCTTTAACTAATTTTTATGAAATAGGTCTTACTTTTAAAAAGTATAGAGATTTATAGCTTTTTCAATTTATGTGTGAACAAATAGAGGCAAAGTTTTCACAATATTGGAGAATAGCTCGTTAACATGCATTTTGTATAGCTGAGACCATATATTGAAATTAAGAGGTGTAGAAACCCAGCCCTTCTTGAAGAAATAAACTCTAACATGAATACAACTAATATAAATGACATGACTATAGTTAGAACACAATTAGAAACACTTTATTTGGATTATGCTACCTTATTAGGTAGATTCGTAACACCCACGGTCCCAACAGGTCATGATCCCCAAGTACATAAAAGGGGAAAAGAATGCCATTTGTGGTAATTATGAGGAAATCTCACGAAAGTGATCGACTCCTCTTCTTCCAGAGGATCCTCTTACAACCTTGATGAATTAACGGTGTACCTGGGGAGCGATCTCATTCCAATCCCAAATGATGATGAAGATGCTTTTGATCTTTTGGCCTGGTGAAATCATTTGTAACTAAGTTTCGTGTGATTTCCGCCATAGCCCGTGATATACTAATAATTTCAGCGTCTATAGTTGCATCAGAGCAGGCATTTAGTGCAAGTGGGCGCCTTATTGACCCCAGGAAGACTATGCTATCAGAAGAAACTGTAGAGACCTATATGTGCTTACGAGATTGGTATCAAGCGCGCAGACAATAGAACACAACACCTCTTGAATGATCTTGAGATAGAAGACAAGCTATTGGCATTACATATATGATATCATAGTGTAGTTTTTTTTTTTTAGAATGTATAATAGGTTTTCAAAGTTGTAATTTATTTTTTAGAATGTATGTAGGTTTTTAGAGTTGTAATTTTTGATTTTTTTTCATTTATAATAAGGTTTGAATTTCATTATGTATTGATCCAAGTTCAAACTTACTAAATTTTTTGAACTTTTGTAACTTAAATTTTAAAGAAATATAACCTATTTGATGTAATTTTTCAAAACATCATTAGTGTTATTCTACTTATTTATTTCTCTCAATTTATTTATTTTAATGGAATGTGTCCAAGAGTCTAAGTCCAAGTCAGTGTCCATCCAAGTCCAACTTAAAAAATAGGTGGGGCAGGGCCAACACCCAAAAGACTGGGCGCGGGGCGGGCACAGCCCCAGCTGGGCCAACACGCCCAGGCCCGGCTGGGGCCATACTGGGCCTACACCTAAAAGACTGGACACGGGCAGCCCGGCCTGGCCCGGTCTATATACTTTTCATGGGCCGTGCCGGACCGGCCCGGGCACGACTGGGCCCGCGGCACTGCCGAGGTTTACAGGCCTAATTAGAAGTGGAGGTTTGATCCCTCCTTTGTATAGTGCGAATGTATAATATTTTTTTAATAATTTTAAAATAAAAAAAGAAAAAAGAAAAACAGTGTGAAATCTGACTCATACCTATCTTGGGGTGAGTATGGCATCATATTATCATAAAACCGTTTACGAATTGGGTCTGGTATGTTCCAAGCCATGTTTTGGCAGCCGCCGCTTCAAATTTCTTTCCTTACCCATAGTGGCCCTAAAAGAAAACCGCTGGATGACGGCGAGTCATTCTCCGACCATGAGTCTCTTTGTCACAATTTTCTTTGTTTGACGAGCAGCCCTTACATCATACTTTGCTTTTCAAAAGGGCCTGCGAAGGTCTCAGGCAATAACTCAACAACTGAAGATTTATGTACTACTTTCAGTACTGATTGCCAAGTGATTGTTTTTTTATTTACCAACCTAGATGAAGCCATCAGGCTTTCATAGGCTCGCCGAAGGAATTCCAAATGAGACATTTCACAAATCATAACAAGAATCATGTTTGATAGCTACTAGCATGAAGCTCCTATGCATGGCACATGTTAAGTCCTGAATAATATATTACAACTAATATTCCATTCTTATAAATTTATTAATAACAAACTAATTAAAAAATTCAAATCAACCAAAAAATTATGAAAATCAAGCATTTCATTGCTTAATCAACGTCAACATACACAAAATAAAGGATTCATATGCATTTATGCTCATTTTGAATACTAAATAAAAACTTTAAAAATAACCTTAATTTATAGAGTTGGAAGGCACCCCTTTGAATTAGGCTACATCCATAGAAATGGGCTCAAGAGACATTTTATTGAAAATGCACATATTTAGCCCAAGAAACACATTTTATTGAAAAGGCACACATTATGTGTTTTTGAAATAACACATCCACAAATGGGCCCCAATAAGTTGATGTAGCTTCTTTTAAGGCCAGAAATGAGGGTTTTCTTGAGGTTTTTTTTTTTTCAACCAACATTCAGCTTTAAAGAGAAAGTATTGTAATGACATCTAAATTGGACCTTTTCCCTTCCCAAAAGACAAGATTCTTAAGACAACCATCCTTGGAATGAATTTTGATGTTTTTCTTAGTAGTTAAGACGACCATCATTCGAGCCGGCCAATATCAAGTTTCCACTTTCCACATATAGAGGGATATATTCCTGTGCATCCGATATGCACTGCTTATCGGGCATACCAACTTTTGGGGCCCACCAAGCGCCCCCCTAGATTATGGGATTGGGGTGGGATGGGAAGACCAAGGTGGGACTATTATAGATATGAAGTTTCAAGTCTATCCAATGTTTTCTATAAAAAAAAAAAAAAAAAAGGTCAATTCAACGAACCCCTTGGTCTGTAGCCTACAAATTTAGGGTAAATTAGTCAAAAGTCCCTCAAATTGATCTTGTAAGGCCTCCAATCTAACAACTTTCCGTCTAAGGCCTATGGTCCCATAAATTTAATGTTTTTATATTAGAAAAAAAAAGTCAACCTCAATCCAGCGGTCCAATCAATTTGGATCAGTGACAATTCTATGGGATTCATGACATTTAGGAGGTTCGGATGGCCCATTTGGGTCGATGATAAAGTGGGCCTTACTAGGCAGTGGGAGAGAGAGAATAACCATCTTATGAAAAGTTATAATGCCAGAGACATATTGAGGGTTTCTTCTTTTTTAATTAGAAATATCATTAAACGTACTAACACAACATCGGGAAAAAGTAAATTATATCATATTAAAGCGAAGGGGTTTGGCTTTAATTTTGACTTGGAACTTTTTTTTTTTAAATCTTCTCTCTCCACAGCTACTACCCACTTCCTATCCCATACAACTACCCACTTTATCTAATGGAAAACACTAATAACCACTCTTCTATGCAAAGTTTTCAAAGTTTCACTTTTCTTTTTCCACGAACGCTCCATTTCTATGCAAAACCCACAATTCTCTTCTCAAATTCTCCTCTTTCCTTTTTACGCTACTAGATTTTATATTATATAAACAAGTACTCTCATAATATTTTTTTTTCTTATATTTTCTTTTTAAAATGCATGAATATTTTTCAATGCATAAATATTTATATTGTAATGTTTGGCCATATCCGTAGTAAGCACGGGTTATTATGCCCGCTTGGTAATTTTACTAATATAGTCAAGTGAAGTGAAGTCAAGTTAAACATCCCATCAAAAGCACTTTTCCAAAAAATTCCCTCCATGTTTTCCAAAAAATGTCAAAAAAGCAACTACATTTACTCACTAAAAGACATAAAAATACTCCATTTCCCAACAAAAAGTTAAAAATATTCCATCTCAAACAACTAAAAATAAAATACCATCATAACTCACTTATATTTTATTCATTCTTTTTATTTCACTTTACTCCACTTTATTTTAAAAGTAAATTACCAAACGGGAAGAAGAAAAAAGACTCAATACCCCCAGCCCCAAAACCCATAATATAAGTACGTTTGGCTAAGTTATGGGCAAAAAGGCTCAGCCTCCCAGGAATTGATTAAAATCAACAAATTCAAAATGAAGAGCAAGAGCTTTGATGTCTTGCACGATGGGTTCAATCGACCAATCAAAAGATCCCTTTATAGCTCGCACAAATTCTGAAGCATCGAACAAAATGTGAACTCTACTGAAAGCCACACGCTCTAGCTTCGCTAATTGCTGTAACAATCACCCTTGTCTTAGCTTCTCTGGAGGAAAAGACTTTTGAGCCATCCACAGACGCTACACCCACCAAACAATCGCTATGCCAAAAGGCAAAACTGAAACTAGATTTACCATTAACAGCACTAAAGGCTGCATAAAAAAGGCATAGGCAAAATCTTAAGATAAAGTCAAACTAAAGCCTTGATAATGATATGACAATTGATGGGATTCATCTGAACTGCCTTTAGCTTGGATTATCAGATTCAAAGGAGTATTTAGAGAAGATAAAGGGTTTATCACCCTACCTCTAAAAATAAAGTCATTTCTACTTTTCATAAGGACCACCAAAGGCATCATAAAAAGTTACATTGTGACTACAACCTCTCTCTCTCTCTCTCAAGTATGTGAAATATCCTGAGTTACTGGGCCCGGGATTAGTTTGGCCTAGGAAGGACCTTAGTTAATTACTTATAATGAAATTAGAAGTTGCCTCACGTAATTGGTTTTTAGAAAGGAAAGGAAAGGAGTTGTATGATAACTCTAATTAGGAAGAGGAAGTTTAGTAGAAGGATTAGAATAAGGAAGTATACATCATCCTTGTAAATATATAACAAACCAACGACCCTTAGGATGGTATCCTATTCTTCTTCCTTTGGAGAAATTCTGAGAGAGAGTCTTGTGGGCTGCAATTTAGGAGAAGAAGAGGAAGAAGCCAAACAGTGGGAAGACGATCATCGGATGTCCTATTCACGTCCACACATCGCATAGGCAACGATCGCTTATCAAAAGTGAGTGAATCTTCCTAGTTGCTCCCAATCAATGCATAAGATGACTGATAGGGCTGGATTTTCCCAATTATTCTGTATTACTGTTGTGTTGACAACCGGAACATCGATTGGATGTAATTCTTATACATAAGATGTAAGATGACTGAAAGGAAAGGAGTTGTATGATAACTCTAATTAGGAAGAGGAAGTTTAGGAGAAGGATTAGAATTAGGAACCTCATCCTTGTATATATACAACAAACCAACGACCCTTAGGATGGTATTTTATTCTTCTTCCTTTGGAGAAATTATGAGAGAGACTCCTGTGGGCTGCAATTTAGGAAAATAAGAGGAAGAAGCCAAACAGTGGGAAGACGATCATCAGATGTCCTATTCACGGCCGCACATCGCAAAGGCAATGATCGCTTATCAAAGATGAGTGAATCTTCCTAGTTGCTTCCAATCAATACATAAGATCACTGATAAGGCTAAATTTTCCCAATTATTCTGCATTACTGTTGTGCTGACAACCGGAACATCGATTGGATGTAATTCTTATGTTTGAGTCAGAAAAACCATGTTAATCTTGATTGTGAGATTTATACAAATAACAAGGTGTTTGTTCATCAGTAATCCCTCAAAGCTTGGCTGATGTACAGAGAGATCATGATATACCAGAAACCTGGGCGTGAATGTGCAGAATTGTCGATTGGGGACCCCATGGCCCACTGGATGATAGATCTGGTCCACAGATCCTGTAGTAGACCCATGGTCGACCAAGGAAGACCTGGACCCATGTGAGGTGGGCTCTGTTTGGGATCCATCTAATTGAGTCTTGTAGCAGACACGTTAAATTGATAAGAACAGGACAAAAGGTCGATAGTGGTTGTGAAACCACTGGGCCCACTTGATCTGAAATCAGGACCACACACACATCTTTTAGGGGACCCTTGGGCGACCATAGGGAGCAAGGACATCAGGAGTATTGGAACAGTGGGACCCACATTCCAGTAGATGCAAATAACCCCAGGCGTAACATGGTACAGGAAATATCAGTTATCAGTTTTGACTTGTGGGCCCCAGAATATGATGTGATGATGGATCAGAACTAATGAGTTGAATGTTTACCCTTGGGCGACCATGAACTTTAGGTCTAAACTCAGATTTGCCAAGTGGGACCCACTGGATTTTATAACACTGTGTTCAGGCATGAGATATTGTAAGAGGGTTGCTATTGGCACACAAAATAAATCATTCCCCACACAAATTCTCTCCACACACATCACAATAATTTAAAAATTACATTATTTCTAATTTCCACACTCAGCAAAAATCCCCATTTTACCCCTCTCCATTTCCCTCTTTCTTCCCACACACACATCATCTTCCTTTCTCTTCACCCACAAATCAACCGATCTCTCAAAGCATTCTCTAACGTCTCTGTCTCTCCGGCATTCATCCGGCGTACATTCGCCGTTCCCAGTCATCTACACCTTCTGCTCTTCCAAAGGTAAATCACCATCTCCACCATTGTCATTTCATTTTTCTTCACCATTTATTCCTTACCATTTATCCTTCGTAGATCACCTTTTTTTTTCATGAAAACTTGTTATGGGGATAGATTCTCATTCAATGTAAGATCTTACAAACAATGGTAAAGTTTTTTGATGCATTTGGGATGTTTTTCATCCATCATTGCATTTATTATTATTTTTTGTCCAGAAATCGCGACTTGTTCGGACCTGAATATCCGAACAAATAACTTATGTTCGGATGTTAAGGTCCGAATCAGTTCCTTCCGTTCAGAAATTAACATCCGAACATAAGTGGCTTGTTCGGATATGAACTTCCGAACATAAGTTACTTGCTCAGATATTCAGGTCCTAACGTAAGGAATGCAAAAACCATTCATGTTATTATACTACAATGTTTTGTATTTTTATTTCAGATATGGACCAACCGAGCTCTTCTAGGGTGCGACCTACCACTTCAAACAGAAGGCGGCGCCATCGAGTGGAAGAGGTTATAGAAGAACCTCTTCTTAGTGAGGAGGACGTTGAAGAACAACCTGGGATGGAAATGGAACCAGGTCCGGGGCCACAAGATAGGTCCTTATTGACCAGCTTTGATACTCATATAGCTGGGTATATTTGGAGTGAACAGGTGTGTTTCGTTTGTTCCATATCAAGATTAATTGATTGATTTAGTTGTGAATTTTTTCAATAATGTATCAATTGTTGAATGCAGGATCTAGGAGCACTGAAGTGTCTAAGTCATGGTCAAAAAGTTCCATTGTGGCAATGGCAATTGAATGGGTCTGATAGATCAAACCGCTTCAAAATTGTGGATTTTAGTCCAAACCGCTTCAAAATTTCCTTGACTTGATCCCACCTGCCTCTTAAGCTGTGCATGTGAACTCTCAGCCCAGCATAAGATTGTTAAGAGGTGAGGCAAAGTAATTAATAGACATAAATCAAATAATTAGTATCTATTTAAAAGTACTTGTTCGAGGTAGTATTCCCAAAATGGACACAATTGTTTGTCCATGCGGAAACAAATCTCTCCTTGTAAGGATCTAACCAACTGCCCTTCACGTAATTGAGTGCATCAGGATACGTACTAAATTCTTGATTTAACTTACGTAGTTGTTCACCAAATTCCTCTTCTGTTGATGAAGACACTAACATGTTCCAGTTCATAATAAACCTGTCCCATTTCTCTTTCGTTTCAAAAAACTTTTTGCATCTCGCCAATACGTTTCTATTAATATGCCATTTGCATAATAAATGAGTAGCACTCAGGAATACTCTGTTAATGGCGTTCATGAGTGACTGTTCTCTGTCCGTCACAATGACATCGGGAAGAAATCCATCACCAATAATAGAACGCAATACACCCAATGCCCATGCATAATTTTCTTCACGTTCCGCATGAAGGTATGCAAAGCATACAGAAAAAGTCATGTTTGTGAATGTGACTCCAACAACCTCCAATAGAGGCATGCGATAACAATTGGTCTTATAAGTACAGTCCATTATCAAAACATGTGGAAATGCACGTAATAAATCTAAACTGCTTGGTTGTGTCCAAATCAAGTCAGTAACAATCTCGCTATCCTCACAAGTCTTATGCCATTTAATGTAATTATGCTCTGCCAACTTCCCAAGCAGTTGTTGCATCTGACTTCTTCTACCCCGCTCATTAACTTTATATCTGTAGCGTGCATTGTATATTGTTTTCATTGTGGTTACGTTTAATTCACTTCTTTGTTTCAATGTAACTAAAAATTCTTTTGGTCTGACCATGCTCTTGAACATATCAATCAGCAACTAAGTTTCTTCCATTGATAATCTGCCTGCAAATGAATGCCCCTTTAAATGTTCTGTTGCCGAATGATTATGCACATCACATATGACCTCCAACATCCAATCATCATTTGGGGGAGTATTCAAGTGCATCTATCCCTCACCATTTGTGGTGAGGGACACCCTTTTTGGGGTGTTTCAAGTACAAAAGGGGATCTCCCCTTCAAGTACATAACCCCTTTTGTACTTGAAACACCCCAAAAAGGGGTGTCCCTCACCACAAATGGTGAGGGATAGATGCACTTGAATATTTCCCCATCATTTGAGTCTAACTTTATGCCCTTTAATGCGAAAGGGCATCCGCATTTTTTTAAACCGGTTTGTTTGATCCTTTTTCTCTTTTGGCCCTCTTCATGCTTATATTGTCCACTTCTCTCGCATGCAAGGAGTACTCTAACTTTGACACCTATCCGAGCAGCATTTGAAACCTTTATCACAATGACAAACCCGTTTTTCCTTCCTACACCACGAGCCCAACTGATCAACGAATCGCAACTGTGAAATATCTACAATAAACAAATTTAATACGAATTTAGTAACAAATAATTGTAATTTAAGTAATAAATTCACAGTTGGACATACCTCTTGAGTTATAAACTCACTGGTATAATCCATGACAAAGTTCGATCCAACCTGACTTTCCTGGGTAGAGACCTGCAAAAGTACAAAATCAAATATCACTGTTTGGAATGAAATATCCAAACATATGGTTTGTGTTCAGACCTGAAAGTCCGAACATAAATAATATGTTCGAACTTTCAGGTCCAGATATTCCCCATATGTTCGGATCTACAAGTCCGAACATATGGTCTATGTTCGGACCTGAAAGGCCGTACATATCAGGAACCTGCAACTCAATCCAAGCGAGAAATTTTTTTTAAAAAGAGGAAAAAAAAAAAAAAAAAAAAAACACAAACAAAAAAAGGAACTAACCTTTCCACTATTGTTTTGATTTAAAGGCACAATTTGATTGTTGTTTTCTTCCTTCATTGCACTAGAAAGTAAAGGAATGTGAGTGAAGATGAGTAGACAAGTGGATGGAGGAAGTGGAGAGTTAGAAGTGAAAAGTGAGATGACTTGACTAGGAGAAGAAAATTGAGGAATGTGAGTGAAGATGTGTTGCCCAAGGAAGATGGATGAAATGGAGAGTGAGAAGTGAAAAATGAGATGGGTGAGAGGAGAAGACGAAGAGATTGTGTGTGAAAAGAAAATGGGTTTCGAGTTTTAGTGGGATTATGTCCATTTTGGTCATTTCATGAAGGGGTATGAATGTAATAAAAAAAAAAAATCCTTGTGTTTGAAAAGAAATTTTTTGTGTGCCAATAGCAAGCCTCTATTATAATTCTCTATGTTCTGTATGTATGTGGGTGGAACTTGTTAAGGGAGACAACCCTGGAAATTGCATGTATTTACAAATTTAACCTTTCCACTTGGATGAATCAAGATTTATGTGGGTTGTTATTCATTACATGGATTGTGATTAATTATACTAATTGTGATTAATTAATGTAGAACGTGGGCCACCCCTATACCAATTGATACTAATCATGATCAGAAGTGGAGCAGCAACCAGTAAATTGTGTGGGGGTTGGATCCACACTCCTGTTGTGTATTATGTGATTATAAGATATTGTGCACTGGGTCCCAGACTTGGGATGTTGGACTTGTGTCCGAATTATTGATGGCCATTGTATTGGTTGGTCCTTAGTGGACGTGAATGATCATTATGTTGACTGGTCCTTAGTGGATGTGTCTGATAAGACAGGGTCATGGTGACCGGTATACATGTATGCGATAAGCCTTAGAGCCGTGGTAATATGCATGGGCACGAATATGTTTATGAATGTACTTTTAATGGTAATTGATCTATTGATTCAGATTTATTATTTTATGTGATATTATATGCTGCTTGTGTAATTAGGAAAATTCATTCACCAGTAATATTGATGTTTTGTTGCCTCCTTCAGGTAATTTTATTGTGGGTGAGCCAGAGCAGAATGACGTTCAGCACGTAGAATTCGGCATGCGTGGCTGAAGAGAGAGAACGAGAAAAGTTCAAATAGTTGTTGGAGGGATTAGTCCTTGTTTAGGAAATTTATTTAATGCTATGAGCACATTATTGATTTGAGTCAGGACATGAGAAGTTTGTTTACCCAGAGATTATTGATATTTATAATTGGAATTACATTTTGAACTAAATGCCTGATTTCTTGTGGAAATTATTTGATTAATGCATGGTGAATATTGCTAAATAATCACGATCCGGATATCCGACAGGTCCCCGGAATCTGGGCAGTGACAGTATGCATGCAAAGTGCATTGGCCTAACAGCTCCACGCTAAGAAATCTTTACTATTGTTAAGAGTCTGTGCAGTAAATCATCAAGCCACAGTTATGGCCCTCAAAGGTTCATCTCACGAACCTAAACTTAATTCTAATCCTTGGAGGAGTTTGGGATATCAAACTCCTGTGTGCAGCTTTAGATCCCTATCATAGTCGGAGACGAAGAGAATTCATCAGAGTGAACAGAATGGACAATGAGATATCAAAACCCAATAGAAGGAGTACAGAACCCTATAACTAATAATGTAGTGAGTTTGACAGAGAGAACCTTAATCACATCCAAGGTTACATTACAAAGAGTAGCTCATTTACAGTTGCAGCTAACCCATTTGGTTAATCCACTGACCCCTGTAACTGCTGGTTGTTGAGGCAATGAGCACCTTCCATTGTCAGAACTCTGGACTGTTTTGGAGTTGAAGCCCATCCCTTTCTGTATTATATTAATCCCCCGAGTCTCAGCATATCTACTTGCCTGAAGAAAAACCTGGAAACTCCACTTACCTCAAAAGGTCACTGAATCAAGAAACTTGGGCAAGTCCACTGGGCCTGTGGTTTAGCATGCCACTTGGCCACGCTTAAAGATCTAATCACAAACTAATAAAGGGTTTAGATACTATCCAACTTGTGTGTTTGTATTGTGGTAATTCAGGAATTCCAATCCTATCATGAGGTGAGAATCCTTCAATGAGATCATGACTAAAAAGATTTGCCGCTAAGATCTATATTTATAGGATATAAACCATAGATAAAATATATATAAAAATATATATATATATATAAGAAAATGAGATCAGAATATTGTTCGCCTCAATCTTCACCATTTGGACTGCAAAAATGCCGCCGGCTTACAGCTGCAATGAACTCATCCAGGCCATCAAACTTTGCCCATGTACTACCATCAGTCCAACTCGATTTGGGACTTGGTTGAGCTTTTTCAAATTTAGAAAGCTGGTGCATTTTCTGATTTAGGCTTTCAATTTTGAGATGCAACTGAATTTCTTGAGTTTAGCAAACACAGAATAACCCCTTAATTCTGACTGGAACTCAAGGGTGTCAACTTGATTCTTGTGATTAACGAACACAAACATAAATAGTTTAAAGGGCAGAATAAAAGCATGCTCATACTCGCATTTAAGGTCTATGAAAATCCAACAAAACATTTTATTGAAAAGCTGAAATTACTGATGAAAACACATCGGTGTGATTAAAACCCTGTTTAAGGGAATGCCCACAAATATAATCCCATTTATAAACACAAGTAATCAGCTTTGAGTTAACCTCTAAACTGGCCTGGTGACAAAGCCCATGACATGGGAAAAGAGATGCATTTACAGACTCGGTGCTCAAAATACAGCAGTGCTGTTGACAACCTCATCAATGGTCAAGCAACATTGTCTCATGGAAGCCAGCAGAGTGCAAAAGTTCAGCTTTGATTTCCTCCGGCAGAACGTCAGCGCCTTCCTTGCATTGCTGAACAGAAATATTATAAATAAAATAAAATAAAGGAGAGAGGAAAAATAAGCTCAAAGTATTTGATTTACTTGATATCACAATCATGACTGAGCACAGATGCCTGTGAACTTTAGGGATGCATTTGGATGTAACCTAGACCAGAACATCTGAATATTTTAGCAGAATGGTTGTATACCCATTCTAAAGGCTTTTATGGCAGAACAGAAAGCGCAAAAGGTTGCTGATACCGGTTTGGAGTGGAAAATGTTGGGAAAACAGTACCCTAATAGTGTGACAGTTGCTATCTGCTCCAACCTCAATGTACTGTGGTACGTGTACAGTTTTTTATTATTATTATTATTATTATCATCATCATCATCATCATCATTATTAACATCACTTTGAACCAACAAAGGTTGAAGACCCATCCATTCTACCAAGTCACTTAAACTGCTGACTATTTATTTTATAGTACATTCAAGCGAACCCTAAGTTTGTTGGGAACAGCGAGAAGCAAGCTCACCTCAGCACGGAAAACATCGAGTGCAAATCCATTGAAACAACTGATGACTGCCTGTTGAATGTCAAGCCCAAGTCTGTCAAGCGCTCTAATTGTTGAGAGCAAGAGGCCAGGTCTGCGGGCACAGAACATATGAATGTTGACTGCCCTCCCTTCTCTCACCCTAACTTCCACCTACACATTTAAACATCTGGTGACTAAAGAGTTTCACTGGAAAAAAAAAAAAGAAAAAAAAACAGATGATTGGTCTTCCATCAAAGTGGACTTGGGGAGTTTGAAAATAATTTAAAAACATGGGATACCCAAGAATAAAACCCTTTCATTATCAATAAGAATCATTAGGAATAGATATAGAGAGAGAGGATCATATGAAATAGAAGTCAAGTTATGATAATCCAAATTGAAGATACAGCCAATGCCAATTCCTAAATTCCCATTTCCATAAAGTTTCAAATAAATCAATTTATTCATGTATTACAAGTAAAGCTGGGTTTAAAGAGGCACTAAATGAATAATCCATAAGAAATACATCAATCACATCAATCCTAGGATTTTATTACATAACATCTAATTTCAAAAGAAACATGGAGCTGAAAAAAAAATTTTAATGGTAACTATCAATAATAAAAGCTTAGCAGTACAAGAAGAGATATGATGACAAGCATGCAACATGAAGCTGAAGAAATTCTGAGCATAAACATCTATCACTGAGGTAATAATCGGATGAGTGAGAGAGAAGGTACAGGAAAGGATATTGCAATTTACCCTTGCAGGTTGGCCATTTGGGCTTGGCAATGAGCTTGGGCAGAGTTCCTCTTTGACACGGCTAGGCAGGGTAAGAGGCGTAGGTGTCAAGGGGTGAAAGCTAGTAGAAGCAGACAGTGAAGTACTGGAAGGTGATGATTCTAGTTCATTATGTAGATTGTTGATTCTTTCCAGAAGCTCCTTCAAGTACTCGACTGCGTCACCAAGAATTGAAGCTCTATCCATCTGTCCAAAAAAGGTCAGTCAACTAATTAGTTCCAATTAGTGTCCCAAAGCATGTAAGAGCAATGTTTAAAGTAGAAAATATGCATTTTAAAGACTCAAAAGTGAGGATCTGTCATATTCCAAAGTGGAAGCTGCACACGTATAATATTTTGAGCAACTGCATATATTATACTCCAGCATGTTCAGTTTTTTCTCAAAGAGAAGAAAATTAGACAAGCATCATAATATATCTTCCTCCTAACAATAGGAATGAAAACGGGGCAAATAATAATACCTGAAAGATGCAACCTGAAAAGAGGGCATAGGTCCATGATTCGGACCCATTTCTAATTCAGGTACCATTTATATGGGCCCAAATAATATCGTGAGTCTGAGAAATATTTTCTTTCTAATAAAATTATGCCTCTCCCTCTCCATGTGAGTGAAGTGTGCATAAGAAAGTAATTGGTAGCTGTGATGACAGGAATGTATGTCATCTTAATTCTAAATTCCATAACATCCATTCAAATAAATAAATAAAACCAAGAATCTCCCCTTAGACTAATTAATAATCTTCCTTTTTCCCATCTTTCCTCCTGTGTACAAACTTCCCATTACATGACAAATTCTCCAAGGGACTCATGTACCAGCAGTGGCATAAGATGGTTGCTCAACCAAATTCTCCTCTCAATGAGACAGATCGCGGCCCTGATCCAGCAAACAACCCTACCACGGTCACTCTCCTAAGGTCAAATCGTATTTCTCCCCACCTGATCGTTACGTCTTTTCCTCCACATCACCTTTTCTAGCTACAATCTATAACCATGCCTTGGTCTTATGACCAAGCAATTCTTCATGAGAACTAACAAAAGGCAGTGCAAGAAGAATTGAAAGCTTGGATGAGAAAAATACTTGGGATATAGTCTCTTGTCCTCCTGATGTAACTTCAATTGGCTGGTGTGCACAATTAAACTAAAGGCTGACAGATCTCTTGATCACTATAAAGCTCAACGTGTAGCTTTGGAAATAGGCAAGAGTATGGCTTAGAATATGATGAAACCTTTTCACCTTTGGCAAAGATGACAACAGTTCGTACACTTATTGCTATTGCACCTATCAAATCAAGCTCCACTCTTCAAATGGATGTGAAAAGTTCATTTTTACATAGTGAACTTAAAGAAATGTTTTTTATGCGCATCCCTCAAGGACTTGATGCCCCTAAATATCTGTTTTTCATCTCCGAAACTCTCTTTATGGCCTCAAAAAAGTTACCTCAGGCCTGGTTTCAGAAACTCCATTGCACCATTTTTGGATCTGGTTTCAGACAGCCACTTGGATCACTCACTTGACGGACATCCAACATAATTACAATCCTTAGTCTATATGGATGATATCGTTGTCTCTGGTAATGATACTATTGAGATACAAAGGCTGCAGCAGACTCTCCACTCATATTTTCACATGAGAGATCTTGATCTGATGACTTATTTCTTGGTCTGGAGGTGAATGGTTTCAACAAAGGGATAGTGCTTACTAAAATGAAACATACCAAGGAACTGATTGCTCTAGCTCAACTCCCTGATGCCAAGCGAGGGAAACACCATGGAGGACAGTGTCAAATATCATAAAGATTATGCCGATCCAATTCCTGACCTCACTTTACAGTGGAGGCCGGTTGGTGCCTACTCTACTTGACATCTACCTGTTCCAATATTTCATATGATGTGACCATTGTAAGCCAGTCCATGTCAGATCCACAACGTCATTTCACAGTTGTCTTCCACAAAATCCGATATCTTCGAAGGACCCTCAGTTGAGGTTTGTTTCTCCCATCTACATTTTCTCTTCATCCGGTCGATTATACAGAAGCTGACTGGGCCGGCTGCCTGGACACATGCTGATCCACAGCCGGCCAGTGCATGCTTTTAGGAAGTTCTCTTATTTTCTGGAAAACCAAAACACAAGATCGAATTTTCAAATATCAATAACGACTGAATATCATGATATATCTTCTGCATATTCTAAAATCATTTGGCTTGTTGGACTTCTCAAAGAACTCGGTATCAAAGTCTCCTCTACTTTTATTCCTTTTCATGCAAATAATACGAGTGCTATTTAGATTAACATTCAATCAAGTCTATTATGAGTGTCCAAAGCACATTGATGTTGACTACCACATTGCAAACATCTCTACTAAGACTATGACCCGAGACCGACATCAATTTCTCAAATCCAAATTAATGCTTCTTGATCTGCATCAATTTGAGGGTGAGTGTGAAGGAACATAGAAAATAATACTCTCAAAAGGCACCAGATCGTAATATACTAATCTAGGAAATGAACGATTGTGAAAAGGATTATATAAAGGAGAAAGGACATTGTCCAAGGCACACTCCATTCTCACCATTATCTTCTTTTTTTATCATTGTCATCTTGTAGTTGACACCTATTACATCATTCTAGGTCTGACCATATTTTCCTTCTATTCCCTTGTATTTGTAATCACTAGCATGTATCTAATCTTCCAAGTACGTGCCCAAAGCATCTCAAACATTATTATTGATTTTTTTCCTTTTATTGTGGCAGCTAACATGTTTCATTTTATGTGATCATTCTTAATTCTATCCTCTCTTGTAACACCACACATCCTTGCTTGCATGCACATCAAGTCCCAAGGTACTTTGAATTCTTTTTTTTCTTTTTTTTTTTTTTGGAAGAAAAAACATCTTAATAAATAAAAAAAGTTCATTACCCCGTGCGGGTCCAACCAAAGCAGGGTCTTGGGAGGGTCTAGACTGGAGCCAGACCTAACCTTAGGTAATTTTACAAAAATTGGCTGCTCGAAGGTCTTGAATTTACATCATCACGCATGGCAGCCAAGGCTTTTAGCATTGCACCAAAGCAAAGATCCTTATGAGAACATCTTAATAGAGTTTATTAATTGGTAGGCATATGCTAAACTATTTGATCTCGTTTCCTAAATAATCTCTCTTTTTTTTTAATAATCTCTTTTTCCTAAATAATCCCATCCATAGAAATCAACAAATATGAGATTTTCCAAAGCATTAATACAATGAAATGCAACCTCCCTAAAGTTTATACTTATCCAAATCTTTCCATCCAACATCATTAGATGGTTATCATGCATCATAGTGGGCCCTACTACGAGGGGAGTTTTCTAGTGTTCCTCAACCCCCTCAGTTGAGCACTGTGGGACCCACACAGGGCACCATTTGGGGATGGGAATGAGGGGGATTGAAAACACCCCCCCCCCCCCCCCCCCCCAAAAACCAAACCCAACCCACACACACAAAAAATAATAATAATAATAATAAAAATAAAAAAAGGGAAATGCAACCTCTCTAAAGTTTATACTCATCCAAATATTTCAATCCAACATCATTAGATGGTTATCATGCATCATAGTGAGCCCTACTACGAGGGGAGTTTTTTAGCGCTCCTCAACCCCCTCAGTTGAGCACTATGGGACCGACACAGGGCACCATTTGGGGATGGGAATGAGAGGGATTGAAATCCAAAAAAAAACTCTGTATTGTGGCGGCGGCTCGAATTTTCATCCTAACCACTTGATCAATGGCTGCCAAGTTATCCAAAAGAGTACACAGTCAATCTAATGGTCTAGTCCATTCGGATGACTGCCAAACCTAACTAGCAGCAAGGTCCTTGTTTTATGGTCCGCTCAAAATTGATCATAAGGTGGGGCCACACACACACACACACACACAGAGGAGGATCCTTGTTTTATGGTCCACTTATATTGAACATAATGTGGGGACACACACACACATATTTATATATGGGAAATATTCATGCACATCCATCCCTCACCATGTCATGGTGAGGGACAACAGAGTAGGATTGACTTTATTATACATTCGAACCATCCACACACATGGGACCCTCTTACGTACACTAGATCCATTGAATTTTCACCTATCCAAATGGATTGGACCGTTGGATCGAGGGTCAAATTTTTTCCTTTTATGTTAATTCGTTAAATTTGTGGGTCACAAAATGAAGGGGTTAGAGGCATGGGATTGACCCCAAACTTGATATATGGGCTCATCCAAAATGTCCCTTTCAATCCCCCACAAGTCCCATGATCGGTGGGTCCTTAGGTAGGCCCCATTAAGTTTGTCCCTCACCATATGGTGAGGGAATGATGCACATGAATATCCCCCTATATATATAGGGATGTGAGGGCCCCCACCTTATCTCTCATAGTAAGGTGAGAGATGCTCTTATAGGAGCATCTTCTATATATATATATATATATTCTCGCTCGGATGGGAAATGATCTAGTGAGCATGGTGCTCATTGTATTACGGTGTGCACAACCTTGTGGGGCCCACCTTATGACCCATCCGAGTGGACCACAAAACAAGGGACACCCATAATAACCACTGATTCCCGCGTATTGCACCCATCTAAATGGATTGGACCGTTAGACCGAGGGACGAGAAATTTTTTTCACATAAATCAACTAAACTTTTGGGCCACGGATCAAAGGTTAGAGGCAAGGGATTGGCTTCAAACTTCATGTCTAGTGTGGGGCCTCAAGTGGGCCCCATCCAGCTGGCCCATCTAGCTCTCTCTCACGATAACATGAGCACCATGCTCATAGTCATAGGTATAAAATGTGCCCTTTTGAAAGGGGCTCTTTTTTTTTTTTTTTTTTTTTTTTTTTTGGCTATCACTGAAAACTTGCCATGTGTAACCCTATATTATGAGGGAAGCTCCTTCCCATGGATAAGTATAACTTCATATCTCTTTCATGGGGCCCACATTGTAAAATCCAAATTACTCAAAAGAAATGTTCCTACTGAATGACGGACACGGATCTGGCCAAATCTTATATTCAAAAAGAAGTCTGGATCACAGTAATTGCACATTGACCCTTTTCATTTATTTTTGCTTAGAATAAGGATGAAGCCATCAGAAGGATAAGACCTTGGATCCTCTATAGTTCGCACAATAGCAACTGGGAAATCAATTAACCAAATTCTCCAATGCAAGAGGTTGTGATTGATAAACCTCATTGGATGACAGAAAGGCTCACTAGTCACTTCTACAAAAAAATAAGCCTGTGCACACCATAGCATCTATCTATATGTATTAGAAGAAGCCCAATAGTTGATTGGAAAATCAGCCCTCTGATTCTGAGTTAACTCAACTCGAGCATTGAAATCAATTGACTCTTTAACTTCCTGTAGATCAAATTTTGTGCTCAGTATTAGAAACTCAAGCAACTGCAATGGCTCAGATGATTTCTACATGAAAAGGTCTGTTCCAAACACCCAGCAACAGCATCTTGTAGCTCAAGGATCCAATGTAGCCTCTGAAGGGTTTCCACCTTAACTTTGCAAAATAGTCTAACATGTATGCATTTGGTTAAGTATGTCGTCCTAGCTTTTTGGTAGAGATGACCATATACTATAAGAGAAGCATATATTATTAAGTGTAGGTCATAAGAGAAGTACTCTTGCAGAGCTTTTAGGGTCCGTTAGCTTGGCATTGGATCTCAAGGAATCACAAAGGAGAATTAAAGAGGTGCGTGAGATGTAATCATTGACTATCAAAGGAAAGACTATTTGATGGCCTCTTGTGGATCTTGACCATTAATCCTTTACTCTTTGCCCCCTTCGCTATAAAGAAAGGCATGGCTTAGAAGTCCTACGAATTTAATACAGTTTCCTAACAAGCTCTTAATGTAAATATAAAAAAGGAGGCACACAGATAGAAATGTCATTTCAGAAAGCAGATAGAGAAAGGGCTAATCAGTAATCATTCCCGTCTCAAATAGAAAGAGCAATGACTAAAAATATTTAAATGCAAACGAATCAAGGGAACAAATAAAATGATGCTTTATGTTTACTCATCTTTTTCATACAATATACTACCGAGGACTGCAAATGCCACCAAATCACCACCAGCAATTAAGCAAAGTATAAGCAAGACATATATAGAAAATGACTGGAATCGAAGCTTCAAATCATTGGTTGAATGAATCAACAAAACAATAAACAAAAGAACGCAGAAATTTTCACCTTGCTTATCTTAGGAACAACAGATCTGAGCATGTAGAGCCTGTCATTGAGTTTCTTCCGCCGCCTCCTCTCCGCCATCAGATTCTTCGCCGGAAGCCCCTTCCTCTTCCCTTTCTGGTCCACCCCAGTAATGCTTCTGTCTGCATTCAAACTCTTCACATTCTCCTCCTCCACTTTCGCACTGCCAGTCCTTGCATCATCAGAATCATAGTTCATGCTTGCATCATCCAAATCATTTTCCTCATCGATCATTATCATCTTCTTCTCCTCATCTTCGTCCCAATCCCTCCTCTCCATACTACTGCTACTCCTCTCCCTGCGAATCAGATTGCCCCGCGCCACCGAGCAGTAAAGCCCTGAATTCCGACCATTCTCCCCTGTATTGTGCCGGAGCGCCGCTCTCTTCTGGAAGAGTGTAGGCTGCGCTCCGACCGGAGGCAAGATCTCAAGCGGACGGAGCGTCTTCGGCCGATTCTGGAACAGAGGAGCACTCCCGGCCGCAGAACCGTCGAAACCCCAGAACCCCTGGGAATCGAATCCGGCATTTTCCGAGAGAGGGAGCAAACGGGTATTCGGGAAGTGCGTTTCCGAGTTGAAATCGAGAGCGCCCATTTGGCAATTTGACCCCAAATCGCCCAAAACTGGCAAAACCCCACAACCCCTGTTCAACAAAACAGAGGAATTCGAAGATGGGCCCGCCAGAAATCCTGCGGAATCTCCGGAGAGATCGAACCCGCCTTCAAAAGCGTTGTTGGAGAAGGCGCCTAGGAGTGACGTCGATGAAGAATGCAAGCAGTTCTTCGGAGGGAAGAAAGGCTGAGAAGGATCGAAGTTGAAGACGGGCGAAGGAGAACAGGAGGAAGAAGAGTCCATATGCTGAAAGAGAACGTTTTCCTGATTTGGGTCGGAAGGAAATGCAATGTCTTTGATTTCTTGGTGGTTTTGGATGGTTTGAAAGCCGTTTTGAGATGGGTTGGAGTTGGTGTTTATGTACCAGTCTTGTGCTTCTCCTTCTTCAAGCAGTGACTTGAAGCTGTAGAGGCCTAAGCAGTCCTGTTTCTGGCTGGTTCTAGACCAGGAAGCACCTCCTCCTCCTTCTTCCTCTCCTTCTCCCATCCATGCACCTGCATTAACGTTTGAAAGCATTTCTCCTCTCCTTTGGCTTCTGGGTTCTGTTTAGAGAAAGGTGAGAAGCTTTTAGCACTTTATCATTTGCTGGAAAGAGAGTGAGAGAGAGAGGCAGCTTTTTCACCACCCCTCCACTTGGAAGAGAATGACAGGGATAGCCTTTAGCAGTCTTTGACACTGTTATCTAGTTGTATCTGCTAGAGATAGAGAGAGAATTAGAGAGAGATAGAGAGAGAGGCGTCTGCGCGTCTCCACCTGGAAGAGAGGGTACAGATTACACCAAACGTCCTACAGAGAGAGAGAGAGAGAGAGAGAGAGAGAGACCAGAAATCTCTTTTATCCAATCTGTATCAGCCTCTCTCTCTCTCTCTTAAAATCACAGTCCAAATTTACAAAATTGCACATGTATAATCCAACCGTTCATCTAGAGTGGTACCGTGGGGTGATGGCAAACTTGTCAAAAACCGAATTAGATCAGTTACCTTAGAGTTTTATCTCATCTATTTAAGGTTGTTCCGAAAAGTAATACTCAGTAGCCACTCCCCTTTTTTTTTTTTCTCTTTGAGCTTTTAAGACCGGTAGATGACAAGAACTAGAAAACTAATTAAACTGTATTACTGATAACAAATTCTCTTTAATGAAATCTAATTTTATGGATACATAGGATGATCCGGTTGAGATGAAGTAAAATGAATGGCTATGATCACTGCATGATATATGGGCAAGCTTGGAGAAGGCTGGAGCGAATAGGGTGTAGACTATATAGGGTGGAAATGCTATATGTGTTGTTTCTATTTATTCTGGAGATTGAGTGAGGTGTAACTGAGAAGTGTTCTGTTTCAGACTTTCAGTCTATATGATATTGATATGGAAACTTTTTGTCACTATCCAAAAAAATAGTCATTGCCCTGAGCTAAGCTAAAAAGAGCCAGATAGCAATAATAGCATGCAGGACTATTTCATATAAGGAAAATTTTCAAATAAGTCTTTAAGTTTTTATTTTATTTTTAAAAAGGACACAAAATTCAAAAGTTCTTAAATTATTAGTCTCTAAGTCTTTTAGTAAGTTTTCAATTAAGGACATCCAGCAATTTAAATGTATTTTTTGATGACTTTTGTTCTCAATTTTTTTAAAATACCCAAATTACTCTTCATTTAAAGACATGACATGGTTCTGAAAGCCACTACATGCAACCGATTACACGGGGAGACTGGTTGTCCTTGATCACAATGAGGATGTCGATAGAGAAAATGAGGAGTATATATATAAAGTGAAGTCGGGTTTTACTTCAATGAAAGTTAATTTGAATATTTTAAAAAAATCAAGAGAATTATTGTCTTTTTCCAATTGATGTTCAATCTTGAAAGACGGAGACATAAAGTACAATCTCAAACACAAGTTTCCTCTTAACACATGGGGGAATTATGCAACCGAAAGTTGGCCCTACAGAGATTCTTGATAGACTTTTGTTGTTCATTGTTTGACATAACATTTTATGTCAAACATAAGACTTTTGTTGTTCATTGTTTGACATAACATTTTATCTTGGTAGGAAAAAAAAAAAAAAAAAGAAAAATAAAGTTGTACTGGCTTCTTTTTCAAGGCCAGCATTTAACTTTTATTTTATCAGTTGTTGATATTGACTTTTTCATGGGTTAATTTTCTTTGCAAGTCTTGGATAAAAATAATGGTTGACCCGATACGGTTTTTGAAATAACAAAACTAAAATTCCGACTCTTGAATATAATTGCATTCAATATAAGCTTGATAGAATTCTCATCAATCGAGAATTTTCACTTCTCCTTTCAAAAGTGCAGTCTTAAACTCAAGTATTTCTAATCACTCCCCTTTGTAGATAACTTATTTGGATGATTATTATGCTAAAATACCTTTTAAATATTTTAATTTTTGGGCAAATTGTGTTGAATTTTTAGTTGTGTGAATAATGCCTGGAATATTAGTATGGAGGGGACTCCTTCATTCAAGATTGTTTGTAAACTAAAAAATGTTAAGATGGTTGAAGCAATGATGTCGAACCCATATTCCATTAAATACTCAGATTGATCTAGCTAGACAATCTTTTGAAGAAATTCAGATGGCCATTGTCCAAAAACCAATTGATGTTGATTTACAACATAAAGAGCGTAACGCTCGTGATCAATTAATTTCCCTTCTACTGATGGAAGAGAGCATGCTAAAATAAAAATCTAAGGATAAATCTCTTAATCTAGGGGATGGTAATTCAAGATACTTCTATGGGTTTCTTAAGCATCATCAGAAGAATTCTTATATTGATCAGATTACTAATATTGAAGGCACATGCTTTACAAAATTTGAATCTATTTCTAAGGTCTTCATTTCCCATTTTAAGAAGATTCTAAACCCTCCTCTTGATCCTTTGGAATCAACTTTGACCCACATAGATACTTTTATGCGTCTTTTGGATGCGGATGCTGAGAATCATATGAAATTCTTTACTGTTTAGGAGATTGAATATTAGAATAGCTAGCCCTAATAAAGCCCCTGGTCTCGATGGTTTTAATGCCAACTCTTTAAAAGTATGTTGGCCAATTATTAGGAAAGATGTTTGTGATACTATTCAAGGTTTTCTCTATTCTGGTAAGATGTTAAAACAACTAAATGCCACCTTTATTGTCCTTGTTTCGAAGGGAGAGCTTGATAATAACCTTGATGAATTCAGGCCTATATCTCTTACAAATGAGATCTATAAAATTATCGATCGTATCGTAATGTTTAAATTGAAGCCGTTGATTCCTAAACTTGTAGGTCCCATGCCATCGGCTTTTATTGCAGGGAGGGGAATCACAGATAACATTTTGGTAACTCAAGGTCTGTTGCACAACTTCCACTTACATAGAGGAGTCTCCAAATTGTGCCACAAGTTAAACTTTGCAAAGGCACGTGGTAGTGTTTGATGAGAATTTCTTCAAACTGCTATGACTTCTATGGGGTTCCTAGATCACTTTATCATATTGATTATGGAGTGTGTTCAACATCCAAGTTATACTATTCCTCCTTAATGGCACCTCTATTGGGCACTTTAAAGGTAGGATGGTCTCCATCAAGGATGCCCTTTATCTCCATTTCTAGTTGTTATTGTGGTAAAATTCTCTCTATTATGATGACAATGTGTGCTTTTTCTCAGCTTATTCCAACCCCCTTTGTCAAAGGGAAAGTGGCTATCTCTCACTTGATTTTTGCAAATGATATCATTGTTTTTAGCAGAGGTACTCCGCATACTGCATATAATCTTAAAAGGTTGCTTGAGGACTTTCATCGCTTGTGAGGACTTTGTGTTAATTAGAATAAAATCTTCATTATTTTTTTACTGTTGCGATAAGGAGACTCGAACAATGATAAAGGGTATTCTAAATGTAAAATGAAGGATAATTTCCATTCCTATATTTAGAGATCCCAATGTCTTCTCGAAGGTTATCTGACCATGATTGTATTCCAGTATTAGAGAAGGTCAAGGCTAGGCCAACTGGCTAGAAATCCAGCCTTCTATCTTATGCAGGTCATCTAGAGTTAATCAGTTCTACATTAACTGCTCTACATATCTATTAGGCTTCCACATACCTTCTTTCCAAATCCATTCTCAGTGCTATTGATCGAATTATGCAGGATTTCTTTTGGAATAAATGGACTGGAAGTTATTTACATCCTAGAGTATGAAGCACTATATGTAAGCCTTTCAACCATATATTGTAGTTTAGGTATTTAATATGTATTTATCTTAAACCAGGCTACTATTATAAAGTAGGTGTAGAAAGTTGTTGTGAATTATCTTTCTTGTTGGAACATGTGGGTTTATGCTAAATACATCAATGACAAGTCCTTTTGGGATATTAAGATTTCAACTACAGCTTTATGGGGATAGCATTCAATTCTGTCTTTGCGAAGCCGGGCACTACTTTTTATTCATCATTTGATAGGAAATGGCACCTCCATGCCTATGGACTGATCCATGGATGAAAATTGGGCATCTGATAGGTCAATATGGCCTACGGCCAAGTTATGATCTTGGACTTGGTTTGAAGATCTCGGTAGGTGATTATACTCAAGATGGCACTTGGCATTTTTTAGTGCACAGATCTGCTATTCTGCAGGACATCTGGGGACATATTACTACTGAGGTTTATCTATCTATTGATTATCCTGATGAGATTATTTGAACATTAGAAGATTGCCTGAAGTTCTCTTTGAAATTACCATATAATATGATTACAAATCATGATGGGATTTTTGCTCCATAGACTAATCTTATTTGGTGTAAGGGATCTATTTAAAAGCACTCTATTTGCTCTTGGATGGTGATGACATGGTGCCTAAAGACAAAAGACTTTCTTTTGCAACAAAATGTTCGGTGTGACTCTTCTTATTCCTTATGTTCAGCAACTTGGGGGTCTATTGAACATATTTTTCTTTATTGTCCTTTTACAAATAATGTATGGAGATTTACGCTTCGCTTGTTTAATCTCCAATTTATCACTTGTGCGCTGCCTATTGAGATGGTTGAGTCCATTCTTTTACAAGTAAATCAAAATGATAAGGCTATGATGACCTTAGGTAAGCTGATTTTCCTGGTTGTCGCTTGGAATGCGTGGTAAGAGAGGAACTGATGCATTTTTTGAAGAAAGATTGTGGATTGGAGATATATGGCATATCGGACTCAATCTCAATTTCGGAGTCGGATTCACTATTTAGGCCTTCACTTACCGGATCATGTTTCTTGTCATTGGGATCTTTCGCATTGGACTGGTGAGGATTGTTGTTCATGCTCTAACAAATATGTGGGGCCTCACTATTGCATGGCTTGCTCCAATGATTTTTGGGCATTTTATTGTTCGACTTAAGTGCCTTGGTGTGCTTGTTCAATCATTATTGGTAATCTGGTTAATGATATTCAAGTACTATTAGACTTAGCCCCACCTCCTTTCACTCAGTTTTGTTATGAATTGGAGGATGATTTATTGTGGATTGCTAAGTCTCCAACACTTTCAAATTGGTATCTCAATCTCAATTCAGGCGATTGCATGATCTTTTACATTTCAAAACATCCACAACAACTTTTCGAGATTTCAATGTTATCATAGCGATTATTTCGTAAAATGAAGCAGATTCCTGCTCCAAAAAGTCTTTTTTTGATTTAGAACTTCATCATTTAATTCATCATTAATTCTTGAGCCCGGGGATGTGGGCTTTAAGTAATTTCTAGATGTAGGCTTTTGATTATTTTCATCCAATTGTGGGACAAATATTATTTTACCTTATCCTTTATTAGATACGAGGTTTTTTGTATTTTGGGTCTAACCTTACTATTCAAAAATAAATAAATAAATAAATTGTGAGTTTTGTGGTGGGAATTTTGGTTTTCAAAGATTTGAGGGACATAATGTTGACCCATATTTTTGCATTTTGTGGTTATTTGACTTGATTCATTGGTGAGATCAAGTGAGATTAATTCATTTCTTTGGGCTTAGCCATTTGAAATAATTATAAATTTACAACACTATATGTTGGACTATGTGATGTATATTTCATCGTTAATCTTATTTGTGTACAACTTGAGGCTAATATATGTGTTGAATTATTAATTGGAAAATGAAATAATGATGCTTTTCTTGTGTTAGTATTTCTTTTAATGATGCAGAATAGGTATCTATGATTGGATGACATTTTTGCATTTGGATAGTGCATCATCAACATCATCCATTAGATATGAGTTTGTAGATCGTGTTCACTGCATCATCGATCAGGTAACAGGTGTGGATGTTACATCGTCGATCATATCACATAATTATGGATATTGCATCATCATCCATTGGATCATAATACAGATCGTGGATATGAATAAAAGAAAGTATAAGACAACCAACTGAGGTACTTCATCAACAAATGACAATGAATACAGGTAAAAATTGAGGTAAATAAAGTATAAATTGTGGTGAATATCCCTACTACTTCTCAAGTGATTTTACATTACTAAAAGTGAGAATTTAACCTCGAGGGATATGGGTTTACCGAAATAGAGGGATGGTTCTGACCGTAACCTACTCTTAACTTCTAAGTTAGAGTTCAAAGGAAATTTGGTCAAATGTACTATCCACTAGAGCGTATATTGAGATATGCCTTGCAGTCCGCATTTATTTGGAACTAGTGGGGGAAATTGATGTGTTCCAAATTTGCTCATCTCTGAGGTTCGTACACTGTTTAGCTTTCGCCTATGTTAGGCTGGACTTTTAGTCCTTAACGGACTCATGGCTTAGTGTGGAGTGAGCAAAAGCACTCCTGATGGGTTATCCTTTGCGAATATGAAGGTCATTGGCCGCCTCTCATGGGTCTTGTCGGTAAGATTCTAGAGCATTCACTAAGATCAGGACTAGCTTATGGCCTATGAAATAGCATGGCATAGAGAATATGGATGCCTGACCATATTGTATAATGTGAATAGGTATTGTGAACTTCACTTAAATCACTCACTTTCACACTAAGGTTTTATGATACATATTCTACCTTCAGGTTCAAGGAACATCCACCTGTAAAGGATGTATTATATAGTTTTTAGTTATTTTCTATTATTATTAATTATTCTTTAAACAGTGTTTTTAGAAAATAGTGGGGGATTGTTGGATATTTTCTAAAACCCAATTATTTAAAAAATAAATTCCAATAGACATTTGAATGTGTCTTTTCAAAATCAAGTGCTTTGTGCCCTTTAGATGAGTTATGTCTTTTGGGCCCATTTCAGTGGATATTACCCAATTTTAAAAGTTGCTTTCAAACATTATAAATTGAGGTCATTTGAAGTTTTCCAAAGATTTGAAAAAATTTTCAAGATGATCCAAATGAGCATAATGCAGTATTTTCATAAGCATATTGTCTAAGAGTATTTTATTCTCTTTTATTTTTTCTTTGATTTTAAGGGCAATTCCATATTTCTGATTCTAGTGTACAGAATTCGAATCAGAGTTGGGCATTGTATCCTGAGGACATAATTTCATCTAAAACACCTACATGTGGGAAATTGATGTTTTTAAGAAAGCATCTTAATTTGTGTGCCTAGCCCATTTTTATCGCTTTCTTAGATTAGTTTCTCACATTCACAATCATTCACTTTATACACTAATTATTTATACTAACTATTTATTTGATTTTATGATTCCACATTCTTCGTAAGTACTTTCCCCAACACATAATTCATCTAACTTCTTGTTATGGTGTTAGAAAGGGTTTCTGTGTGTGTGTGTGTGTGTGTGTGATTGACTTCATATTCATGGGGATTTAGACTCATGAATCGTTGGGTGAATCTTTGACATAATACCATTGAATTATAAGGAATGGCCCACCATTTTGCAATAAGCACTTTCATTTGTCGTTACCTTAGGCGTATATCAATAATCATATGAAGAAAATTACTTCAATACAAAAGTAAAACACCATTCCAATTTTAGAGATATTTCGGTGACTTGATTCAGTGGCCCACTCGAAAGGATACAGAGATTTCAATGGCTTACCTTTACAAGAAGTGTGCCCTACGATCTCATTTTGCACTTTATTTGCATGGCATGTAGTTTACAAACTTATTCCGACTCACCTCACTCGACTCTAGTTAAATCATTAGGTTGAGCTGGTCAAGCTAGTCTAGTTGAATATACTTGAATAGTAAGTTTGATTGCGTGAGTCACTTAGCATAATGATCATCCTAGTTTTCAAACTATGGTAGGGTACCCTAATAAACCGGGGACTCTTTAGAGCTTGTTTGTTTGCATAAATTAAATACATAGGAATTCATGGTTAAATGAGCTCTACTCAAGTACTATTAAAGAGGTGAAGGACGAAGGATATGAGATAACAATGTAAATAAGAACTTTGAGTGTCCGAGAATTTGAATTACTAGAGTGATGGATGCGCAATCATGTACTATCTCAATTTTCATTGAAAGAGGGGTTAGTTGATGATCATTTTATATTTACTTATTTCTTAATTTGTAACTACCTATAGAAATACAATCTTAAGAATTCAAATTATATGAAACAAACTAGCTCTTAGTAAACTGCATCACACAATGCTTCAAATCTACCCATGTCGGCATCATCTAACTTTGATCCTCACATTTATCAAGCACAAACTCTTTGATTCCTGAGACTCTTGTTCCTTTTTTTTTTTTTTTTTTCTTTTTTGGTTTTGTACATGATTGTCTGAGAAATGAGGCCATGGATTTGGAACTCATGGTTATAGAATCAACACATCTTGAATACCATTGATTGCGGTTATCTATTTAGTTTAAGCACAAATCATAGCACATAGGCTAATAATCTCCACCACCAAAATCACTATTAAACACCTTTTGGAATGATTTCATAATTGCTTTAAGCAAAATTGAATCTAGTATATTATGTATTGAAGTGAAAATTTTGCAATTAACAAATCACACGAGTGCGCAAACACATTAAGAAGAATCACACATAGATTGCTTACATCCACAAATGAAGAGAACCCTATTTCTTTTCCTTAATAATAGAATTAGGAATTACAAGTTACTATCAAATATACATAACTCCTTATTTCTTTAGCCCTAAGAAACTCAGGTACAATGACAAAAATACTTCTAGCCCTATAAAACTAAACATTGATTAACTCGAAGGACAAATCTAGTCAATCAAAAATAGGAGACATCAACTCAATATAGTAAAATTCTTCATTAAACTCCATTAACCAATGAAGCTTCATTTCTTTTTTGAACTCAATATTAGTGACCATTTAATAGTCCAAAGCCATCTTTTAAATTAGTGAGATGTTTTAGAAATGTATTTATTTTTTCATTTTAAAAAGCCTTTAATGAGTAGACATTTAAAAGGGCCTACTATTTCATAAATGGGATACCCTCACCATCAACATCCTATTATGGGTTCTACCTAGGGCCATGTAAATTAGTGGGGAAGAGGGGATTGAAAGATCCAAGTGACACGTACATATATACAAAACCTCGATACTAGTAGATCATCTTTATCCCTTGATCCATTGCCCCTTAAAGTTAATGGTTTTAGAAGTCATAAATTTATTAAGACTTCAATCAAACAGTGAGTAATAGTTGGATGAATGTCAAATTTTTGGTTGTGCCAATTCATGGTATCCTGGTGAGTATGAGGGGATTGGATTGATCTAGGGGGCCCACGTGTTAAAAAAGGAGGGTTCTTATATGAGGGTAGTGCTCATTTAGGGGTTTTCCTTTAAAAAATATTTATGATTAGGTTCTCTAAAAAATATTTATGATTGGGTCTCTTGATTGATAGTAAGATGTTATAAAAGTCAATCAAAGTTCTTAGATCAGTTAGATCAAGCATAACAATTATTTTAACTTACTACATGTTCCGTAAGGTAGGAGGAGGTGGAACTATCTTATTTTTTCTCTTTTCCTCATGAAAAAATGGGACGCACTAAATATAAATTTTGTTGTAGCGCAGAAAAGCGTCTCCTCAATCCTCTCTTTTTCCGCGGATAACCGGCCGCATAAACAGGCCCTATAAGAGGTGGACATTCTTAGGCAGGTGTTATTTACATATTTAGTTTAGCTCATTTTAGAATTATCCATTCATTATAGACTACTTCATAATTGGACCGAACGACAACTCTATAATTTGAATGAAAGGCATAGATTCTTTTTGAAAAATAAATCTACATAATGAGCAGGATCACAAACTCATGGGCCTAATGAAAGCACCCAATTACAGAGCCATGAGCCCTATAAGAGTAACATTGATCAATACATCACCGCGTAATCCTCAATATGGGATATCACCCCATAATCCCTAATATGGCCTGTACTAATCTAAATTGTTGGTTAGTTCTATCATTATCATCGTCGTCATCATCATCATCAAAGCCTTGTCTCAACTATATTGGGGTCGGCATTATAAATTCTATATCTCCATTCCAATCTATCATGAGTCAAATCCACATATAAGTTGCACTTCTTTAGATCTATTTTTACTATCTTCATTTACATCCTCTTTAACCTATCCATTCCCCTTGGTTGGCTATCAACCTAGAAAATAAAACTTTTCTTTACCAGCACTGTTGCCAGCCTGGGTTATGCATGCCCAAACTATCTCAATTGAGTTTTTCTAATTATATACTTTATTGATGCTACCCCCTGTTAAATGCTCTCAAAAGTATTCATTTATAATTTTATTCTTCCTAGTTTTACCGTACATCTAATTTAATATTCTCATTTCTACTACATCAATTTTATGCATATGTTTTTTATTGATTGGCTAACATTATACTCCATAGGTCATACATGGTCTAGTTTTTGTCTTGTAAAAATTCTTCTTCAATCTTGTTGGCATTCATCAGTCATAAAGCACTCTAGAAATAAGTCTTCACTTCAACCATCTCGCTTTTATCCTATGTTTGACATCTTCATCAATCTTCACATCTTAACTATTTATCAAGCCAAGACAATGGAAATAATTTCTTTTTCATTTCTCTTGGGCTTCAATTCTCACAATGGTTTCAACTTTTTATATATGTCTACCGAAGTTGCAATCCAAAAGTTTTATCTTTGTACTTAAAGCATTTGGAATCTAAAGCCTTTTATCATCTCTCAAATTTTTTATTCACACTGTCTCTTCATTCATCGGCCACCAACACTATATCATCTGCAAACAACATATATGAGGATATTTTCTCTTTAATATGAGGAGTTAATTCATCCATAATCCGTCTGAAGAGATAAGGGCTTTGACTGACCCCTAATGCAAACATATACTCACTGGAAACTCACTCGTCTCTTCATAGATAATTCTCACACTCATTACCGCTCTTTCAAATATGCCATCAATGCTTTCAATATAACATCTTGGAACATTCTTTTTATTTAAAACCCACGAAATTAAATCTCTACATGGATTGCCGTAAGTTTTTTCTAAATTGATGAAGACTATATGTAGATTTTTCAGTCTTTACTCGATATTCCTCTATTAATTGCGTAAGTAAGAAGATAACTTTCATAGTTGACCTCCCTTGTTAACTCTATATAGATTGCATTACTAAAGTACCTGTATAATACCAATTCAAGACAATTTCTAATGAGTAAGAATCTTTAGGCTCTTGGGTCAAGACAAAAAAACCATAAATCCAATTTTGTTAAATTGATCATGATCAAAACAACAACTTCATATCAGCAACTTAAAATTTTAAATTTTAAACTTGGTCACACTTATTATATATCTGAAAAAAAGAGTCTCGATCCCTTGTTTCTACGAAACACAAAGATATTGTTTCTACGAAACAGGGGATCCAAACTCCAAAAAATAATTGTTCTAGCTACAAAATAGCCATCTAAATATATAAATTGTTTCATCATACCACAAGCAAATCGTCATCATTGGCAAGAGGTAAATTGCAAACAAACCCTAATATGGTATGTTTAATAGAAAGAATCTGAAAAATCCTAGTTAGGAGAATTTCAAATACAAATACTTACTGGAAATTTTATGATTGGATTATTCAATTGCCAAATTCTAAAAATCATTGCATTCCAAATATCTAGAGCGCAATATTTTGGCCATTCTACTCTAGCTCGTAGCTAGTTTTTTCAAAGTCTCTCTATAAATCAGAATGTAGAGAACTCAAAGGAATTTTGTGTGACAAGGTTCAATTTAGAATTCCTCATGTTTGAAAATTCCAAATGCATGTCAGATCTCAGCCACCTCAATTCCCCAATACACAGAAAATTTCAAAATGAGCTATACTAAAATAACCAAAGGCCTTTCTAATGCTCAAAATTCCCAACTTCTATATTCTTATTGAGAAATTGGCACTTAGGGCATGCCTAATTGGATGGAATTAAATTCCCCTTATCAGGACAGAAATGCAGTGGTTATTTTTGAAAATCATGAATTTCCTGTTTGATAGAGAATTCCTGATGAGATTTAGCTGTGAGCTGGCCATGTGAAAAAAGTCATTTTGGGCTAACAAAATTCTATGCCTAAAGATACTTGGAATTCTACTTTGAAGGACAACATTAGAAATTCTCAAAATGCTCTAAACAAAATATCCTTAAATATTTACAACCAAACAAGTTCTAAGAAGGTGATTAAAATTGAAGAAAGAAAGATTAAAATCCACAAATGACCTTCAAAATAGTGTTCCTTTCACCGAAATCTAAATAACAGAATGATGGAAAATAATCAATCAATCAAAACCTAAGAAAAAGAGGGTCTCATCCATCTCTCATTAGTATCAGCACAAAAAACCCTACTCAAACCAAACCTGCTCTAAAGTAGCTGATCTTGATTCCATTTAACTCTGGGCCGCACCTGTGAGCGCACTTATTGACTGAGGATGTACGGCAAGGTGACAGCTTCTGCAGTGTCATTGTCTTTTGGCAGAGATGTAAGTAAGGAATAAATTGGAAAGTGGGGGGAAAAAGCCCAAGTTACTCGTGAAACACTGAATTTCATCTGGTGCCGTTGCTTTCAATTTGGTCTGCTTACTTGCCTTTTAACAAAAGACACATCGCAAATTCCGGGAGTTCAAATTATGGGTTACAGAATTTCTGATCAAGGACTTGCTTGCAATTATCTCAGCTGTCCATTTCTGATTACCTAAATAGAATTCATTTGATTGTTTTGATGGCTAACAATCTATGGCTTGGATCGCTCGTCACATTGAACTTTGGGCATGCCCCCTTGTTCCTTTCTTTCTTTCTTTTCAATATATATATTTTACTATGGGAGGGTTTCAACTCTTTGACCTCGACTAATCCCTTGGGGGCCCAAAAGGAAGCCGGGTAAATTTATCTATAGCCCCAATGCTGTAGTGCAGTTTCGAACCTACAACCTCCGAAGGAAAACCATGATCGTAGGCTAAAACTGATTTTTATTTAGTAGCTTAAATTTTGGAGATTCGAAATTGTCAAATTTGGATTTTTACAACTTTATACCAAGTTAATGAGAAAGTTCCGAGGAATTGATAGTTGAAAGTGACCTTAAAACATTAAGACTAACATGTACTAAAACTAGTGACAAAGCCCAGGACTTAAATTGAGAGTATATTAAAATTTAAGATTTTTTAAAATATTATTAATACATTATAAATCTAAAAAAACAAATGTATATTCATCTATCATTATCATGTTTATTTTATTTATCAAAATATAAGGAATAAAGAATAATAGAATTATTTAAAAAACCATAAGGCAGAGAGACCTACATGTCAATTGAAAATTCATCAAAATGTTCCACTTGAAGAGATATCTTGGTGCTGTGATTATGATTTGAGGAATAACTGAGGCTGATGCTTATCCTGGATGTTAAGAAGAAAAAAATGTGATGAGAATAATAGAGGTATGATTGCTGTGTAAGAGATTTTACTAATTGCTAGTGTGATTGCCATGTTGGATTTTCATAGTTGCTGTCATGATGAGAAACTGTGTGAGATATAACGAGAGATCTTATGGAAATCTCTTAGAATAAGAACGAATATATTGCTAATAAGAGAGGAAGAGATTTTAGGAAAACCTCATAGAATTCGTGTGGTTTTTTGTTCATTGAGAGATTTCAGCACATGGATTAAGGGTTGACAATCGGATTAGTTCTCTTATAGGTTGTGTAGATCTTGGGATTTTAGAAAAGGTTTTGTTCATCAAGAGATTTTGAGATATGGATTAGGGATTTACAATTGGATTGGATGGATTTCATAAGAAATGAATTTTGATTCGGAGAGAACTGGGCCCGTTTCTTTATTAAAATTCCAAAAATTCATGTCTAGAAGAATTTCAAATTCTTTAAAGTTCTCTCCTTAGGTGGAATTTCAAATTCATCTTTTTTATGGAGGATTTGAAATTCCAATAAATGGTATAGAGAGTATAATTCAAAGCATTCCAAAAGGTCTTTTGTGTTGTTGGAATTTGAAACTAAATGAAAGAAACATAGCATTTCAAATGCCAGGGAACAAGATGTCACAACATGTCAAAAAAAATCATAACCTCCCAAATTCTAGTCATAAATTCCGGTAAAGAAATAGGCCACACAATATAGAATAGTTGAAATGTATTAATATTCCGGCATGCCCCACAAATGACGCGCCCTATGAAGCTATGTATTTTTCATAAAAGGAGCATTGACGTGGCACCCTCTAGAGCCTCCCTCCCATTTGTTTTTATATCTAGGATAGGAGATGTTGGAAAAAATTAGGAGGGGCAAATATTAAATGGTTCAAAAGGGTTTCAAATATATGCATATAAATGCAGAGGGAGGAACTTCAAATTTGCGGCCTGTGGAGCGTGAGTGTCATGAATATATATACCTGCCTATTTGCTTACCAAGCATCCATGTATGAAACCCTTTTGAACCATTTAATATTTGCATGTCTTTCCATCTATACTTTTATATCCATGCAATGACTATTTATTCTTTTGGAGGCTCCAGAAAATTTAAGTGCCGATTCTGTCTCACCTTTGCCAGCAGATATAATAAAATCTTTAATTAGACATTATTTTATGAAACGGTTGATACAAATCTTTAATTAGACATGATTTTATGAATCAGGTTGATACGGATATTTTTAGTTTATATGGCAGCCAACACAATAATGGTTGAGTGGTGTGGGCATGGTTTTTTTTTTTTTTTTTAGTAAAAATGTTGGCACCTTTTTTTTTTTTCAGGCCCAGAGGGAAGTCGGGTAAACCTCCGGATGCAAACTGTGGTTTTAGGCCAACTGAACTAGACACTTAGTTGACACTTATTTGGAATGAAAATAATACGAATATATCTAATAACCTTCGGATTTGTTTATAGAACGGGAGGATTCTATATTTAAAAGAGGAAATTAAATCATTTAATTGAGGAAAATTAGTCTAATTATTTTCGTTTTTTACATATGCAGTGTGTCGCACCAAAGTCATCATCACCATCTCTCATTTTCTCTACATTCTTGCTCATAAAGGCCTTTTGTGGATTCATGGAAAGGAAGGGAAAAATGACGCTTTATGTCACGCCTCGTTCCAAGATACATAAAAGAGGGAGGCTACTTGTCCTGAACATTGGGACCGGTCCAAGGATCGGTCCCAATGTTCGGGACAAGTAGACTTTTTCTACATAAAAACCTTACCTAAATACCGTTGTTCCAAATCACATGGGGATTCGAGTCAACTGATTCCTCATGTATCCATTCCTCAAGCGAGAGAGTTCCGACAAGTTTCACGTATGATGCATCGTGTTAAACCAACATAACTAGGATATATTTTCTTTGCAGAAGTCTCTGTAACTCATGAATCCTGAACATCATACAATGATTAAATCTATAAAACATTCATCATTCATGGTATAATAAATATGGAATCATGGCATAAACATGTTCATAATTCATAATTAAGTTCAAGTTAGAGCTAAAGAGTAGTAAGGAAGCAGCAGAAGCAAATAGGTTAAGTTTCACAATCCATCAACAATATAAAGTTTAAAACATCTCCAATGGCCACCATGGCCAAACACTGGGTCCACATAATGAGCTCTTGTGAAACATGATGCCTAGAAGATATCATTAAGGGTCGACTCAGCAACCCCTTGAGGAGTCTCTTCAACCTCATTGGTCTCCTTGGTAAAGGTACCAGCGTCGTCACCTGTAACACTAAGTATAACACATTAAATACGACAATCTAGTAAGATAAAAAATATAATTTGCACAACATGTAGCATCAAAAGACTATAAAAGACAAATGATCATACGAGGTCAATATAGGATCAACTAGGCATGATTATGCGTGAGAAGAATGAAACAAGATGAATCATACATGATGATGTCTAACAACATGTCCCAGCAAGTTGGCATAACCACATTATCTATATTCTCTCAAATTGGCTGCTCTGCATGGTCTAGATAAGTGCATGAAACATAACATGACATGTTATGATGGTACCACTAGGAGACATAGGGCCTATAAAAATCCTTCGTGGACCTAGAGCATCAGTAGACTCCCATAACATAATTTAGATTGCAGCTAGTCTATAAAGTATGATACTAAACCTATACTCATCCGGGTCCAACTATGATAGGGTAGAAGTTGAGTAATGCCGACACCAAGAGTGGTATCTACAAGTTATAGGCCGTGAAACATAAGCATAAATAAAAGAACATACACTTGCAAGTGTAATGTATTATGGACATAAGCATAAACATAAACATACAAGTGTCCCAATATAGCATACTCACATAAAGAAGGCGAACATGAGTAGAGCATACGACGTAAAGCATAATTTTCCAGGTTGTGTGTGGTAGTAAAGAGTTTGAGAAATTCCTCTAGAAAATTCAGGTACCCTCACCGTGTGTGGTAGTAGTAAAGAGTTTGAGAAATTCCTCTAGAAAATTCAGATACCCTCACCGCCTCAAATTTGTATATCCATGTTTTCTTGGAAAAGTAAGAAAAAGTAGGATGCTTTTTTGCGGTGAGAATTTTCCATTATTTGGTGTGACCGCTCTTCCGCAAGAAAGTGTTAAACTGGAAAACCTGATCATACATTTTAGATAATTTTTTGGAAATTTGATGGTACTACAACCTTGCCATGTGCGGCGGCCCCCCCCCCCCCCCCTTCTTTTTTCAAAGTTGTGGGGTTCTTTTGAGGATCAGGGGGCATAAAAGGATCCGGTACTGCCGAAAGAGGCCCCTGCCACACATCCATTCTGTTGCCATCTCAGCTCATGTAAGCAAGAACCCAAGTCAGATATCAAGCGTTCACTCATTTGGTATGGGCCATGGAGCCAGAATACTACATTTGGAGCTTGGATTATACCCAATTCACAAATTCCACCCGTTTATGTGTGACCCAAAACCATCATTAGATCAAGTGTCACACCCCAATGGATCCATAAACCACGAAAATTAATGAGAGATATTATGCAATCAATCTGATGGCAAATATCATTCCTGTCGTTGTGAGATCTCAGTGAATGAAAATTAATAGGCTTAGCAGTGGATTGAAGGGTTTGGATTCACAGTAGGCTCATGATCATCCGCTGAAAGTTGGGAAAATCGATGGGCCAGAATTAGGCACTGAGAAAAAAAAAAAAAAAAAAAGAAAAGAAAAAGAAGAAGAAGAAAGAAATGTCAAAGCTTCTCTTCCACTTCATGAAAATTCTTTGAATTTCAAAACCCAAGATTCCCCAAATGCTAATTTCTTGTGAAGATTCTTATAGATTTCAGAGAGTTTCAAAGATTTGTATTTTTAAAAAAGCCATCTTAGATGTAACCACTTCATGGCCATTCCAAATTTGGATTTAATGAACCCAGCGGATTTTGGAGTTCTCGATAACCCAAATTCCTAATGTCACATTTGACAAGGGATTTCTCACCAGATTTTTACAGTCATCATGGAAAACCCACATTTGGAAATTGTAAATCCCAGGTCTGACCCACTCCCATAGGGTTTGAAAATCTTCACTATTGTGGATTTTAAGCACGGTACCGATTTTTCTCAGCTAAACGCATTGACATCGATGTGGAATCCCCAGCTATACAAATCCTTAGTGAGGAATCCCTGCTCCAGGGCAATGAATTCCTCACCTATTACCGAAAGTTGCCCAAAAGATTTGCTTGAAATCAATCCAAGAGGCTAAAGAAAGGAATCAATCACATATTTTTAACAAGCTGTTTCTTATCCTTTGCATTTTCAATCAGCAATAAATCTGTAAACACCTGCTCAATCAGACTCAACTTGTATGGAGAATGCATCACAATAGCATCTTTGATGCCTCCGTCTGTTTTTGAACATAAGCTACTTGCAAATTTTTCTTGCAGGTTTGATATCAGGTAAGTGCATCCAAACCATTTATTCATGTGGTAATGTCAGGTAAGAATCCTGGAAGCCAAACCATTGAAATTGAATTTGTGAATGTGCAGTTGCACAAGAACCTGTTTGTGTATGTAAAATCCTGGAAGCCATCGGTAAGGTTGGGAAAAATGAGGCCACAGAGAATATACTAAGTAAATGCAATAAAACAAATGATCCATCTCCACAGATACCAAATTCTTCGAAGCAGATTAAGTTGCAAAGGCATGAGAACATACTACAGCAATACTCTGTTCTTTCCCACTGAACAAATGACAATTTATTATCACATTCTTTGAATGTACAGTTCAAAGAGTTCAGATACAAAAGAGGGACTAAAGACATTTGGACCTGGAAGAAAAAAGTTCCCTCGCTGAATTATTATATAAATCCAACTTATCATTACTTTTCAGGGATTTAAGCTTGGAAAACTAGAACGAAGGTACGAATTTCCATGGGACCCAGCTCCACCACTAGTTTAGAGGGATCCACAGGCCCTCCTCTCATCTTCATTTCTTTCTTAGGAGGGCCTTCTACCTTCCAAATCAGTCTCTTCTTTTCCATTTCTGCTCTTTCTTGATTAGCAGATAAGTTCATCTCAGTTATTTTGCTGATCTGAAAAGAATATAATGACAAAAATAAGATGATTTCCACTTGACAGAGGGGGAAGGGAACCAAGAAGAGTTGAGTATCATGCATATACTGCTAATCACACACAAGGACATGTATGTATTAAACACAAGGCCTGATGATGGTAATCATAATATGCATATATTTTAATATGGATCAAGTGATTCAACAGCTGAACCATCATTTTCCTCTACAACAGCTAAAGCGCCATTTTTCTCTGCATAATCAAAAAACAGTGAATGAACTTTTAATTTTCAGCTGATCAATTAAGGCATGGGTCCAAGGACATGAAATGGTATGTGAAGAACTGGGGTACCACACAATAGTCAACAAAAAGGGTAACCATGGCAGTTAGCCTTTGAGTAGAAGGAGTGACAGAAATGTCTTTTGTCGCATAAGCATTTCATTTTTCAAACCTCCTAAAGTAACGGCATGCCACATAAGGTTGTTTTCTTTATATATATTTTTAATCTAAAAGCAGGTCTGCGGTAGAATTTATAATCCTAGAGGGCAATTGCCCCAAAAGAAAAGGGTCATCATAAAAATAATAATGATAATGATGTGTATGATCCTATCAGACTAATGCTAGATGCATTTACAACCGTATCACTTGGAGAGTTTCAGAGGCACTAGAATTGATCTCATGTTCATATCTAACTTCATTCCATCGTGTGAAACTTACCATCTTGTCAGGGAACAAGTTCCTTAGATCCACATAAGCCATTACTGAAAGATCCTTATCCTCTCCCATCTGGAAAATATTAACACAAGCAACAGAAGATACATTCAGCAATAAAATATAAAGGTGGTGAATTTTTCAGGAAGACTACAATATATACTAAAGCTGAAAAGTCATAAGTGAATTCGGCAGATCATGGTAGAAGGAGCTTCTGTTTCTAATGGTCAGTTAAGTAAAAGTGAGAATTTAGGACCTCATATAGGTGTGCCAATCGCATTAGAACACTTCCATCTTCAAGGACCTGTAGAAAAGTTCAAGAGACTTTAAGTAGACCTACGAAAACTAGCCAATCTTTTTTGCAATTTCTAGTAAAAATACTGAAGATCTTTTGTTTTAATTCGACTTGCTATCCAAACTTACATGTTTTTAAGAGATTACATACATAATATTCATAGAAGCCAAATAAAAAAAAAAAACCTCCATTGGTCTTGAGCAGCATATGAAATTATCATACTCCCCAATCTATGCTTGTCAAGCATTTCAAGTGTAAGATTACTTTTAGCATTAAAAACAATGCTAGCTGCAATTTCACCAAATCGTCTCCCAAATTTCGTGTAGTTATTTGGGTCCTTAAGATTTTGATAAATGACATACATAACATGCTTTTACACTATAGAAAAAGTATTTATAAGACGGCATCAAAGTCCCCCACTATAATTTACAACAATTTTGGTTATGACAAGTGGTAGACAAGTTCTGCATGAGGCATTCCACTTACCTGAAGGGTTATCATTGCAACATTATCGGGTAAACTGTAGGAAGGATCTATTGCTGAGAATGTTGGTATATGTGAACTTGTCCAATTACCTCCATTCTGTTAAATAGGAACTTGTCAGATAGATTTAGCAGACCCGTAAGCCTCAAAACAAGGGAACTAGACAGTTCATCACCTGTTCAGTGAACGCAAGAAGAAAAGGACTATATATCTCTTGGCCCGCCGTTCGACGCCACTTAGCACCCTCGCCCAAGGGATCAATTCTAAGATAAAATTTCCCCCGAACCTGTCAAAACATTAATATTGAAGCTGTAAAAATTGAACAGTGTTCTATGCCTTCATACTTTAAAACTGCCAAAGTAGAAAGAAGTTGGGATGGAGAGATATCCTTTTAGGTAATTTTACACAGGGGTATATAGGGTCATAAAAAAAGTGCAGTGTGTGGAGAGCAAAAACAGTGCATTTAGCCACTCTCTATAAAATGGGCCACGGAGTTATAGTTGAGTACCTGGGTCCTCAAGTTTAATCACTCCTAGTCCTAGCCAAGTGTAGGGGAAAAATAAATGAATGGGCCTAACAAGTATATATTACATAACCTTTTCTTTGCAAATATAATATTTATAAAGTGAGTCTAGCCATTTTTTAGGATACTGGGTCTAGCCATATTTTATAGAATAAATTAAATATGTTAATTTATATATTATTGGGATTTTTACGAAAAAACTAAGCTTAAATCATAATTAAACGATTTTATGAAAAAAAACCATAAAATGATGAAATAGTTGTTCGTACATGTTTTTTAGACAAAATTACCCCAGTTGACGATATCATCAATTCAGTTGACGATATCGTCAACTTGGTTGATGATATCGTCAACCTTCTGCAACTTTTTTTTTCTTAGACATTTCTTCTTCATTTTTCGATGGTTTTCATACTTGATTGCCTTAAGTTTGGGGGGGGGGGGGGGGGGACAATGCTAAGATTTGGCGGAAGATGAATATCCATTTCAAATAAATGGAAAAAATCAAAAGGATGTGATAAATACATCAAAGAAAAAGGGTTTGACAAGTCTTCCACAAATCACATAGAAGTGTATTCAATTCATCCACTGTCAAATTCATTCTTAAAGCGGGTTCAAAGATTCAGGATTAACGAAACAAAAAACACTATCTGGATTTAAAATTCCACACAAACAACACAATACTTAGGAGAAAAACCTTACATTCACTATTCAAAGATTGCCCCAACATGGCTCCCCACATTTTGTTCATAGACAACAAGACTTATGAAATTCCCCCAAATAAAATGCTTTAGACTCTAAATGTTCACAAAAGCATGCCCAAACTCATCCCTTCAAGTCACACTTGAAGCCACCGCCAAATTGAGAGAAAATCTTCATTTAGGCATTTCACCAAACACCTTACACTTCAAACTTAAACTCTCAAAACTCATGTGAAGGGGGGCGACAAATGTCTATAAACTAAGTATGGGACCCACACAACTAAGGAAGATTACCAGAACTACTTAAGGAAGACTACTAGGACATAAAATACAACAATTTTCATAAACTTTCCATCACTATATAGAGAAAAAGTCAAAGAGGGAGCAAAATATTGTTTTTTGCAATGAAGTTGATGATATCATCAACCAATTGACGATATCGTCAACTGGAGTGATTTCGTCCAAAAACACGTACGAACAACTATCTTGTCATTTTATAGTTTTTCTTTCGTAAAACCGTTTAATTAAGATTTAAACTTAATTTTTTCATAAAAATCCCTATATTATTTTAAACTTTAATATTTATTTTATTTTTTTTACATATTTATTTATTATTTATTTTTTCCGAAATATTTCACCGAATTTCCGAATCAGCTGAAATAATTCAGTTTGGGCACTAAACCGAAACGGCTTTTCAAAACGAGTTTCTCAACATTGCACCCACATGTTCAGATTCTCCATTTTCATCTCCTTCATTTTATGTTTCAAAGAAATCCCATAGTCCTTCCATGAAAGTGGGATTTTGCGAATAGTACTGCCAACCAGAAATTGTTAGGGCATGTTCATTCCTTTGGTCTGAACTTCATGGATTGTTTTCTAAAAGTCTCTAACTTGTGCTATCACTGATTTTCCTTCTTCTATTCGGAAGTCCTAAAATTTTTATACCACATATATTTTGGTTCCCGTCTCTTCAGCAACATACTCATTTTCTAATGCCTCCCATAATTCCTTTGTGGTTTTGTATTTCACAAATATACTACACAAGGAATTATCAAGATGATTGAGGATCTCATTCCTATAATCAAAATCATCTAAAATCCACTGATCATTCTGATAGGTACCGCAGGCCTATATCCAAATGGTCCAGGACAGTCTGTGTTCAACATATATAGGACTTTCAAGACCTTAAGTAGATATTCCATTTTCATTTGCCACATCTTTAAAATGTTGGCCTTCGAAATTGAATACTTTAGGAATCTCCCTAGTATTAGCCATTTTCATTTTTATCAACAAATTAATCTGCAAAATCAAAATTTGTTTAAACTTTTAGAAAAAGATTTGCAGAAATTGTCAATAAATTAATTAAGTTAACAATAATTTAAGAGAAAGGAAAGAAGGAACCCGAACAACTAGCAACTGAAGCATGTCACAGAGGATGCTATCTTTAGATAGATTTTTCCCCCACAATTGTGCAGTGGACTCGTGGACGTCTGCCCAACGATACAACGGTTTCCTGATCAGATATCTTCACCACTCGTGCACTTGAATGGATGAAGGACTTGAACCCAGTGGACCACTATTTCGGACTTACTTGCAACAACGATAGAGGAAAAGAGGAGCCCAAACAGAAACGAAAGCATGTTACCCACTTCTGCGGAGGTAACATGCATACTTCCATGGAGGTAACTTACCCCTTTCGCAGAAGTAACATACATACTTCCGTGGAGGTAACTAACCCATTTTTGTAGAAGTAAAATATCTCATAAACCCATGGCGGTGGCGTACCACTACTTCCCTGGAAGTAGGAACGCGTTATCATGTATGACAATAACTCATCATAAGATCAAGAGACACGTTACACAATCACCCAATGACTACAATTAGAAATGGGCCTGGCCAGATAGGTGGAGCGGGCATAAAATTGTTGAGTCCAAAAATACACACAAAAGAGAACTTTTCTACACTTTAAACCACGAAACCACCAACATAAGGCATGGGTTTGCTCCCCACGTCTTGTGTCTGAAACCACCTTAGATTTGCCTGACGTGCATTTTAGTGGGTTCAGCCGGCGCCACCAGGGGGGTTAGTCTTGTTGGGTCAAAGACTTAAGGGATACCCACGTCATAAAAAAAAAAAAGAAAAAAAAGACAACCTGTATTGATGTAGATTGGGTAGGATCAAAGATAGATTGAAAAGGTCAACAATAAGTTATTATAGCATGGTGGGCGGAATCTAGTGTCTTGTAAAAGTAAGAAACAACCTAAAGCAGCAAGATCCAATTCTGAAGCTGAGTACCGAGTTATGACACTTGGGACGTGAACTACTTCTATGATCACGAGTCTTATTGTATGAGTTGGGATTTCTATATAAAGCTCATATGGTGTTACATTCCTAGAGTAAATCTGTGAGGTAGATTGCAACAAATCTATTCTTCTATGAACTTACAAAATACATCAGAGTTAATTGCCATTTTTTTAGAGAAAAAGTTGAGAGAGAGAGAGAGTTTGTGCACACAGATGATCAACTGGTAGATTTCTTCACTAAGGCAGTTCCAAAAAGAAAGTTGATACATTGTCTAAGCTGGGCTAATAACAGTAAGCAAGAAGAAAGTATTCGTTGGGGCATGAAGGTTTCCACCCTCTTAACACTTAGTGTACTCTCTGTCAATCCAAGCCCAGGCCCATTTTGGGCCCAGTCTTCATATCTTATTGCAAACTATATTTTTAGGATCTAGATAAGGATACTAGCTTGTAATCAGGGCATTCAGCCCATTTAGATAAGAATAGTAGCATGTAATCAGGGATTCAGCCCCTTTACAATGAGAACAGTCGATCAAGACTAGGTACAGATTTTTACAAACAAACATTATCAGTGTTAAACATCTCTCCAAAATGACATGGTATCAGAGAAGGGTCGATCATCTGTGATCTTCTCCTAGTCATCTTCCAAGATCTGGAAGCCCTTCAGAGATCATATCTCCAGCCTGATCATCTTTGATCATCTCTTATCGTCTCAGATTAGACGTGGCCCACCTGCGATCATCATTTGCTACTCAGCGGAAGCAGCCCATATTGGTCGCCTGGATTTATACATATTTATGAAGATTTTCTCACGATTTATGGATCATCAGAGGTAGGCCATCTACCATTTTTTGTAGAAAATCAGTTTTGTTCATTTCTTTTCATCTCAGCCGTCCAAAAGTTTGGATTTTTATTCGTTCTACCTGAGACCACTTCGAATAGTTGCAGAAATTTGCTGTGAACCCATCCCCATACTCAGATCTGTCAACAGATCACTAGGTGGGGCCCACGTACACAACCCAACTCAAAAATTTGGGTCGTCAGGTACTGTTTAGTGCACAGTTCTGTGCAAAAGTTGCTGTATCAGCAACTGTTCTATTGCTGGTTACTGCTGGTTCTTCCTACTGCTATTTATTACTGCTGTTGTTGCTGGTTTGTTACTTACTACTGCTGATTGTTACTGCTGCGTCTACTTGATCCAATCTGTTGATTCCTTTGCACTGCTGCTGTGATAATTTGTTCGTCTGTGTCTTTCTGGGTACTGTTTGTTGTGCACTTTTATTCTGTGCCTTCTGGGAATTGTTCTTGGCTGCTGGTTACTGTCTGCTGCAACACCTCCTGATTGTGTTCTTACAATCTTGACTGTGGTTTGATCCATCTACGATTGGACCGCAACAGTACTGCTGCCCAATTCAGCACCCTGTCTTCCTTGTGTGTGCTTCTTACTAGACTTTAGTAATGGAAAAACATGAGATTGCCCTAGTTCGCTTTGATGGAACAAATTATACCTCATGGGCCTTCCAATTTCAAATTTACTTGGAAGGAAAAGAACTCTGGGCACACATTGATGGATCTGAACCTCAACTTGAGGAAGATGAGAAGAAGATTTTAGCTTGGAAGACGAAGGATGCTAAAATCAAAACCTGGTTGCTGGGGTCTGTTGACTCACATTTTATCCTCAATCTAAAACCTTGCAAAAATGCCCGTGAAATGTGGGAATATTTTAAGAAAATTTATCAACAGGGCAATGCTGCTCGCCAGTTTCAATTGAAACTTGAAATCTCTCAATTCACTCAAGGCACCCAGTCTATTCAGGAGTATTACAATGGCTTCCGCAGACTGTGGTCCGAATATGATGAGATTAAGTTTTCCTCGGTATCTGCAGCACTTCTTTAGGAATTACTTCCATTACAGCAAAGTAGTCATCGGGATCAACTTCTCATGAAACTTCGTCTGGAGTTTGAAACAGTCAGATCGAACTTGATGAGCAGGGCTCCTCTTCCCAGCTTGGATGTCTGTCTTTAGGAACTTCTGCGTGAAGAACAACGTCTGGCTACTAAAACTACTCTAGAACAACAGAAATCTGCTGAGGCTCCATTTGCCTATGTTGCTACAACTAGACAACCTCTTCGGGACATCAGTCACGTTCAGTGCCATAACTGCAAAAAACATGGTCACTATGCGAATCAATGCAAGGCAAAATTTTGCAGATATTGTAAGGCCACTGGTCATGTTATTCGGAAGAAGGCTCGCAATTCTACTTCCCGTAATTATGTGCAGTCAGGCCTTGGTACTTCCACAGCGTCGTCAGCTCCTACTGCTTACACAGTGACCACTCCATCATATGCATCATCTGACTTTACTGGTTCTCTGTAGTATGATCCCTCCTCACAGCCTGGTTCCTCATCACAGTTTGCGCCTCCTGCTCCTCTCACCCCTGAGATAGTTAACCAAATGATCATCAATGCCTTAGCATCCATGAACATCGCAGGTACTGGTTCTTCTCTTTTCAATACGTGGTACTTAGATTCTGGTGCAAGTAACCATATGACCTCTTCACCCATAAACTTACAAAATGTCGTTCCTTACACTGGTCATCTTACGGTTCAAGCTGCCAACGGAGATCATCTTCCCATCACCTCTGTTGGTGATACCCCTGGCCCCTTACCCTTAACCAATGTTTTAGTTTTTCCTCATCTTGCTACCAATTTGGTTTCTAAGTCCTTTCTAAACAATAAAGATTTTCAATCCTTTCTAAACAATAAAGGAATCCTTTCTCAACGTACCTGTCCGTATACTCCACAACAAAATGGAGTTGCGGAACGGAAAAACAGACATCTTCTTGATGTCACTAGAACTCTTCTGATTGAAGCATCCGTTCCCCCTCGTTTTTGGACTGAAGCTCTCACCACGGCTGTCTATCTCATAAACCGCCTTCCTTCACCTACCATTGCTCATTTAACGCCTCATTTTAAATTGTTTGGTCATCATCCTGTGTTTAATCACCTACATACCTTTGGTTGTGTTTGCTTCGTTCATCTACCTCCCACCGAAAGAACGAAACTAACAGCACAATCTCGCAGGTGTGCTTTTTTGGGTTATGCCACTAATCAAAAAGATTTTGTTTGTTATGATCCCATTGGTCGTCGTATCAGGGTTTCTCGAAATGTTATTTTCTTTGAAAATCAATATTTCTTCCAAACTCACATGGACTGTCCTCCTCCCTCTTCACCCGCTCTCTTACCAGGTTTTTCGGATCCAACCTCTGTTACTAGGTTTAATCCTGCTTTTGTCTACCACCGTCGGGAGAAACCTCCCACTGCAGATGGCCCTCCCCCTGATCCTCCACCGACAAATGGTTCCACATCTACTCCTACCTTACGTCGCTCCTCCAGACATTCTAGACCGCCTGATCGGTATGGATTTACCCATACTTCTTTGATGACCACTCTATCTTCTATCTCTATCCCAAGTTCTTATTTGCAGGCTGTCCAACAAGATTGCTGGAACCAGGCCATGAAGGAGGAATTGGATGCATTGGATCAGAATCACACCTGGGATATTGTGGAGTGTCCTTCAGCAGTCAAACCCATAGGTTGCAAATGGATCTACTCGATCAAGCTTAAATCTGATGGGTCATTGGATAGACACAAAGCTAGACTTGTGGCACTCGGAAACCGACAAGAGTATGGCATTGACTATGAGGAAACGTTTGCACCTGTGGCAAAAATGACATCTGTTCGGTTACTTCTCGCCATTGCTGCCTCTAAATCCTGACCTTTATACCAAATGGATGTCGAAAATGCCTTTCTTCATGGGGATCTGCAAGAAGAAGTCTATATGCGGATACCACAAGGCGTCCCCTCTCCCTCAAAGCGGACTGTCTGTCGCCTGCGCAAATCGCTTTATGGTCTAAAGCAAGCTCCTCGGGTATGGTTTGAAACCTTCAAGGGTCGATTGTGCGAGAGTGGCTTTACCCAGAGTCCTTATGATCCATATCTCTTTCTATGCCACACATCTACTGGTGTTACTGTGCTTCTCATCTATGTTGACGATATTATTATCACTGGCACGGATGATGGTATGATCAAATCTCTCCAAGCTTCTCTCAGGGACTCATTCCATATGAAGGATTTGGGCCCTTTGCATTATTTCTTGGGCTTAGAGGTGCATCAATCTCCCAAAGGTCTCTTTGTTAATCAACACAAATACACATCAGACCTTATCGAGTTGGCTGCCCTCCATGATTCTTCGCCTGTTGATACACCAGTCGAGGTAAATCTCAAGCTGAGTAAAGATGACGGCGATCTTCTTCCTGATCCTCATACATACCGGCGCCTGGTAGGAAGTCTTGTTTATCTCACCATCACTCGACCTGACATATCCTATGCTGTCAATCTTGTGAGTCAGTTCATGACTGCTCCTCGACATCTTCATTTGACAGCTGTCAAGCGCATTATCCGCTATCTGCTAAGAACTATCTCTCGTGGTTTATATTATCCCAAGGATAATCCACTGCATCTCACTGCGTATGCGGATGCTGACTGGGCTGGCTGTCAAGACACGCGTCGTTCTACCACTGGTTGGTGCATGTACCTTGGAAATTCGCTCATTTCTTGGAAATGCAAGAAACAAGAACGTGTGTCCAGATCTTCCACGAAAGCTGAATATCGGGCAATGTCTTCTGCTTGTTCTGAAATCTTATGGCTACGGGGCCTTCTTTTGGAACTTGGGTTCACTCAAACCTCTCCTACTCCATTACATGCTGACAATACTGGGGCTATCCGAATCACTGAAAATCCCGTCTTCCATGAACGTACAAAACATATCGAAGTTGACTGTCACTTTATTCGGGATGAATATAAGCGGGATGTCATTAGTCTACCTCATGTTTCTACAGAATTTCAGCTGGCAGATATCTTCACTAAGGGACTTCCTCGGCCTCGACATCAATTTCTTGTTTCCAAATTGCTGCTTTATGACTCCCCAGCATCAATTTGAGGGGGGGTGTCAATCCAAGCCCAGGCCCATTTTGGGCCCAGTCTTTATATCTTATTGCAAACCATATTTTTAGGATCTAGATAAGGATACTAGCTTGTAATCAGGGCATTCAGCCCATTTAGATAAGAATAGTAGCATGTAATCAGGGATTCAGCCCCTTTATAATGAGAACAGTCGATCAAGACTAGGTACAGATTTTTACAAACAAACATCATCAGTGTTAAACATCTCTCCAAAATAACACTCTCTCCCCATAGGTCTCAATCTTTCTCTCACATTTGCCCCCATGTGGTTCGAAACCACGGGAGAGAGAGGTCTCACTTGTCGCACTCCGAGTCTAAGGTTACCGATTACATTAATATATAATCTCTACTTTCTTGGCCCCCAAGAAAGCTCAGGTACAATGACCAAAATACCCTTGACCCTGAACCCGATCATTGGTTAACCCAATGAACCAATCCGGTCCAACCGAAATACAAGACAAAAACCCAGCAATCTCCACCTTGGCTTGCATTCCGTAGAACTTGAGCCACCTTGAAGATACCAACAATGTCTTCTTGTACTTGCTGAATGGTACGTCGCTGCATTGATGGCGCGGTCTTCATTCTTCAACATTCTGACATGTTGAACCAGCACTTGAACTTTGAGCATAGTACATATTCTCATCAAACTCTACCTTGAATTTTAACGCTCGAATCCATTGACGAGTCCGAGTGATGTCGATGTTTGAATCACTCACTATCTAGCCGTTAAACTCCCTTGACGTTAGCATCCCTTCGAAGTTCCATTCATAATGAACACACAAGAGAAAAACGGATCGAGAATACAAGTCTTGATAACTCTACAACTGTAGAATAGCCTCTACCTCCGAAGGATCAAATCCCTATTTGACCTGGTCTAAATCCCAATCTCCAATCCATCAAATTCCTGTTTGACCACTACCGATGAAGGCATGACATAAGTCTCTGCTTGCTCCTCCTTTGCTAATTAGGCTTTGGCAAGATGAATGCCATCACATGTGATCCAATAACATGTATCCTTTGAATCGCCCATTTTTCAGCCCATCAAACGGTCAATCTGCTCTGTTAACTTTATAGATCTCGTCGACGCGAGTGTGCAATAAGAAACAGAGCACGATTTGGAGGCCGGATGGCCCCAAATTTTGAGATTGAATTCTGATCGTTGCTCTGGTCAAATGGGTTGTTTGACCATACTGCTGACGTCAGGCTGACGTCAACGCCTATTGCTATGCTGGGCTTCTGGATATGGGTCAGGTCGAACCTGACCCGAACTTCGACTGAACCTGGGCCCGACCCTGTTGGGTCTTCTTTTTATTCCTACAACGAAATAGGGGCAGAGAACCTTCTCTGTTTTTCGATTCTGTTGTGCAACCACAACCAGAACCGGAACCAGAACAGCAGCCCCGCTGCCTTCTCTTTCTTCTCCGGCGATGTCCTACTGGAAACCAGTCCCCTGCAATCGTCTTCTCTGGGTTCCACAGAACTAATATGGCCCCATTGATCCGACCGGTCCTCTGTTCTGCAATGGCCGATCTCCTTCTGAGATTTCTCCTCTGTTTCTTTAGACGCAGGACCCGCCTCTGCAGCTTCTCCAATTTGCAGAGATTCAGTCTTCTGTAAATCGAATCCAACCAGCACCCCCCGGATTTGCGCACTGTGATGGCCCAACTTTTGTTGCTGCAGTAGTCTTCTCCAACTGTAAAGAGGTCTGTACCCTCCGTAGACAGAACTGATTCCGTCTTCTTCTCTTGATCAAGAGTGTGGCCAACCTCTGAAGTCCAGATCCAATCCGGAAGAGCCTAAGACCAAGTCTCCTCCGGTGAGCAAATCCGTCCATTGCATGTAACCCCACACCCTGATAACTTGATCGATCTCCACCTCCAAGCGAAATGAGAGGAACACGCTCAAAACCCATGATATCACTTGTTGGGGCTCTCTGATACTAATTATTGGGGAATTAATTAGGACAAACGCGCGCAATCAATCACAACCACAAGCAATCCTCAACAAATTCGCCTACGTACACGGGGCCATGATGATTTCCACCCACACTTAGCGTACTCTCTCCACGTGAGAGAGCTCTCACCTCTCTCACTCCGAGTTTAGGGTTACTGATTAAATTAATATATAATCACTACAGGCTTAGCCCAAAGAAAGCCACCCTTGGCCCTAAACTCAGTCATTGGCTAACCCAATGAACCAATTTGGTCTAACAGTAATACAAGACATAAACCCAACAACATGTTTGAAGATGGGAGGGTCTAAGGAAAAAAAAGAATCCAGGTTGGTGCGTTCCACCTATTGGAGTTTTAAAGTTTAATGTAGATGGAGCCGCATGAGGTAGGGATGACAGGAATTGGAGGTGTCTTAAGAAACCACAAAGGGGAACTATCGTTCATGTTTTTAACACACACCGGGATCAAAGACTCCAATGAAGCAGAAGTTTTTGGCAATTTTGGGAGCGCTTCGGATCTTTTATACACATTTCGAACAAAGTGTAATACTGGAGAGTGATTCATTCAATGTTACATCATGGATGAAGTCTTCTGAGGTTCCTTGGAAAATGAAGTTCTATTTCAATGAGATTCAGGCTATTTCATCTAGAGTGCAGGTTTCTTTTGTTCATGTTAGTAGCTCTGCTAATGGCATGGCAGACTTACTAGCTAAGCAAGGGGTAGATTGCTCTTCAAATTTGTGTGCTTTTGTCGCAAAGTCCTTGCTTGGGCTCCGGTATACTTCTCTTATACCGGGTCATCTCTGTTTTTTGTTTGTTGTTGTAAGCTGGTTGTATGTTTTCATTGTTTTGCTTCTTTTAATAAAAGTCAATGTCACCAAAAAAAGAAAAAAGAAAAGCAACAGGCTACACAGGCTACATTAACATATGTGCTCGTGGATGAAAATAGTGTGAGATGTACTTACTGTTAGCCCTTGGCATACACCACTGATACAAACCGTTTCATTGTGTGTCTCACCAACACCTCTGGAATCATCATGAACCAACCTCCTACATAATGAACTAGAAAATCTTAAACATCATGTCTGAAAAATATGGGGATAACAAAGTTTTCTGTATCAGTAGAGAATATACTCTGTAAAGAACGAAACCTAAAATGTTAAGAGACACACTGACATAAACATATTTCATTTAGCTTGATGTGGCTCTGTCGTTGTACTTGTGGAGAAAGACGAAATCCAAATATCCAGAATTTCGCTTCTCAATTAGTGTGAAAAACCACACTAGCCCAAGACTCACAACATCAAGATGAAAGAAGAAGAACAATCAAAAGATAAAAGGGGAAGAGAACAACTTCATTAAAACATAAACATTACAAGTTTAACTTGAGGCCACCACTTGCACAAGATGTGAACTTATTGATGATGTGACTTCACTTCTCTCTACTTGCTTCAATGGGTTTCATGGACATTGGATGAAGAGGTCACCCACATGCATATATATAGGTGATTTGGAAAATTGCTAGCATAATAAGGTGGTTGCATGGGAAAGGAAGATAATTAGTGGACGACCATGGGAATGTGAGAAATGGTTGAATGGAAGTTATGAGATGCATGGGAATTATAATTTTGGTGTATGGAAAAGTGGATTAGAAGCACATAGGAATTGTAGCTTGGTCTATGGAAAAGTGGATGGGAGCAATGAAGTACATGGGAAGTGTGGCTTGTGTATGGAGAAGTAGATGGAGTAATGAAGTGAATGGGAAAATGTATGTTGGTATGTGAAGAAATGGATGTTAGTAATGGCTTGGTGAAGATAATGATGTGGCAACGTGGGAAGATGGAAAAGTGGTTGGATCGAGAGAAGTAAAGAGAGAGAGAGAGAGAGAGAGAGAGAGAGTGAGTGGCACGTGTCATCCACACATGTGCAAGTGGGACCCATTTACTACAACACTCAAAATCAAAAGTAAGGAAAAAAAGAAAATTAAACTAAGGAAATTCTAGAAAATGAACTTCAAAATTTAACAGTACTTGGGCACATGCACACAAGGATCTAAAGAATTCAGCTAATGGGATTTATTACTATGGATGAACCACAGCCCAACACTCTTGCCGATTGGACTTTCTAACCTTTTCTTCCTCTAATGGATCTTTACATGTAAAAGGGCAACCAGCAGAAATTTGAGTGACTTTACCTCAAACCTTCCATTTACTCAAAAAGTTGCCCAACATAACAGTTAGGACTGTCCAATCGTTGCAAGTTTTGGGCTCTATCACATGTAACACAGGACCAACTGGTTAAGTACTCTGGAAGCTTGCTGTGTGTAAAAAGTCCGGCACTGATAAAGTAGCTTGAATATAATTATTGAAAATGTAGTCTATGTTGAAAAGCGAATCAACCTTAGACTGTCTTGCTAGGAGGTAAATACTAATGGTTGAACAATTAAATGGAGAAACTGCAAAAATAACAAACCTATGTAACATCAGCTCTATCTGACCATCCAATATACTGGAGCCCCCAATTGCACGATCTACCATTACTGATAGCTCTTTCTGACTATCTTCCATGTAAATCCCAAGATTAATCTGAGAGAAAGAAATTGTTACCCCTTTTTGTCATTCACTGAAATAACCAAAAGAACTATCAAATCACTGATGTGGACCAAGAATACATGGATTGTGTGAGTTGTGACAGCTGCTGCTGACAATTAAATTTACATCTTTGATCGAGGATAAGAGGAAAACACTTCCCTAGGTAACGTGGGTCCATAGAGATACCAATGATCCACAAATGGCAGCACAATCGGACACATGCATGGGATGTCCAGCCAATGTGCCTAGTCATCCAAGGCTAAGTGTGAGTTTGGTTCTCTTAAGCAAGAAATTAAGTTGTGAGGGTATGTTAGTACCTCCTATCTCTAATTTAATTGTGTAAGGCTAGGATAAAAGCATCTAGCCTAGCCTTAGTGCTTGATGTACAGCCCTAATGTACTCTAGGGCTGCCTTTTCACTTAAAAGGTTCCCCAGGGCAAGGTATTCCATATGCATGCCATGGCCATCTAGAGAAGCTTATGTAGTTTTTGATTGGGCAAGGTACTAAGTTTGATAGAAATTCTACTGCTGGCTAATTTACTCTAGATGGTGATAACCTTGTCTCATGAAAAGCAAGAAACAACTTGTGGTTTCACAATCTAGGAATTACAGGATGCAATCCCATGCCATTATACTGTGATAAGACAATCGCAATGCATATTGCTTCTATCATGAACTTACAAAGCATATTGTGGTAAACTGCCATTTCATGAGAGAAAAGGTGATAAAAAGAAATAAAGTTGAAGCATACTACTATTTGGAATCAGATTGCAGTTTTCCTCACAAAGGCAGTTAGCAAGAAACAGTTATGTGATGTTTCTTCAAAGATAATGGGTTTTGTAATTTTTATAAATTAGGGATCGTTTTCTAATTACATAAAATACAATTTTTTTTTAATATATAAAACTGAAAAAAATATAAATCATTATAGTCACCCAAATTCTTATTGCCCCCTATCTTCTTATTTCTTCCAAATTCTTCTCTATTTTTTACTATACACTCTTCCTCCTTTCTTCTTATTTTTCCCTTCCTCCTCTTCCAATTTCATGTATTTTTTCCTTTAATTTAGAACTTCCAACTGTTAGCAAACTTGGTAGTGCTTCTATAAGGCCCACCCTTCCTAATTAGCTTCAAGAGAGAAACAATTGAAAGTTGAAAAGGCAATAACTCTGAATTGGGATGGTATTGGCTGAGTTCTAGCCTGCTGGAATAACCTCAGATTTGGAGAATTTATTTCTTCAGGACAAGGTACAACTTGTTTAAAAGCCTAACCATAACAGGCAAAAACCAAGCCCAAAGCCTGGCCTGGGCTGGGCCTTAGTAAGAACTTACCAGTACAAGAAATCCTTTTTCATTAATCAACACTAATAATCAGCACAGACACAGAGCTTGGGCTATATTAGGCTCAGGAACCTGCACAAGTCCCAACCCAGTGCAAGTGCTAGTTCTGAATAAATAAATGCATGACCAACCCATTAGTGAGCTACATGTGATTAACATCCTTCACTTGTAGAAACTTACAGGGTAGTAATTTCCAGCAACAGGTTGGTTCACTTGAAGGTTCCAATCTGATCTATAATCACGGATCTGCAGGTCAATTGAGAATTTTAGTTAGCAACGTTTAGTATCAGCTAAAAGAATATACAGAAGAAAAATCTGGAAACAGTTTCCTTAGTAATAGATCCAATCTAGATCTCTAATAAAATATTGGTGGGTCAACTGCGTTGTGGAAGGTGATTCCAAGAATGATGGACCTTGTACAGACATAAATTACCTTGGACCTACGTGATTAATTTGTAGTTGATGAAATTAAAGCTATGGAGAACATTCTAAGAAACAATTGTGGGCAGCATTCTTGATGCAATTAGTTGGATGGCTCTGTTTCGATCAAGGGCCAAAATACAAAAACCTCTATTCGCTGCCATAACATATTTTTTTTATCATAAACTTCAATCAGAAAACTAATAGGCTGATGACGAGGAAATGCTGATTTGATTTTATCAAAGGACTTCATAAATATATATATCAACTTGTCAATTCCATTTCAAAGCCACTTCAGTTTACCTATAAAATACACATTTCTGCCATTTCGGCATTTCATTTTCGAATAAAAAAAGACATGACCAAAATAAAGATAGAAAATAAAAAAAGGTCTAAATTAAAAATAAATATGGATTTAATGATTTACATCATACTGCACCACCATTCAACAATTTGAATGTCCAAATGACACTTTTATCTCTGAAAATAAAGATTCTCACAACTAAAGTACGAAACATGTAATATATGGCCCAGTGCAAGGGCTAGATTATTTTCTAATATTTAATATTTAATTTTCTTGATTTTACTTAGAATTATTGGGACCAATAGTTTGATGGAAGAATTTGAGTTGGACTTGTGTTGGATACACCAAAGACTCCTAGTAATGTTAGGATTAGGATTGGCATGTGAGAAGGAAATAATATAATTAGAAAGAGGACTTTGGGAAGGATTTAACTTTAGCTTCTATAAATATAAATATTGATCGACTCAAGCCTCTCCCAAGCCATTCGCTCACTTTTCCACTTTCTTTTCCATCAACCCAAAGCCTAGTATTACCCTTGAAGAAATTAGGAGGAAGAACCAGTTCTAGTCAGCCATAACAGGTGAGTAGAGATTCTAATCTAATTGTATGGCTCTGGATTTCAGACTTTGCTCCTATATTTTCTTCTATTCTATGATGGGTAGGATTTCCTTATATATATATAAGTTATGATGTTGTGCGTATGTGAGAATTGTGAAATTAAATGTTGTAAAAATTGATGTGGTTCTATGGCTCTGCACTGTTTGATGATTTCAGCATGACATGATGCATTAAAACATTAATGAGTAAAATTGTATCTGGTGAATTACATGTCCCAAAGTCTTGTATGTGATACTGTCGACAAACCCAGGCCTTGATTGATGTTAAAGAATAATCAGATCTCTTTATACATGATAATTGGGTTCTTATAACTAATATTGTCCCTAGATAGTACATGCAAAAAGAATTGGATTCCATCAAGATTCAAAGCAGATTCTGAAATTCTGCACTTTCTTCCCTACACGAACAGTTTTTGTCGATAGGGGTTGTGGGACCCCATGGCCCACCTGATGATGAATCTGGTCCATGGATCCGAGAGTGGACCTATGGGTGACCATAGTAGTGATGGACCTATGAGAGATAGGCCTCCTGTGGGCCACCATCCACATGATTCTAATAGCAGAGGCGTGATTTTGTTGGAAACAGGGCAGGCCGTCGACACCTGTTGTGGGACCCATCTGGCCACTGGATGAAAGATCAGATCCAGTCATCTGTTAGGGGAACCAGGCGGCCTTAGTGGTGGAGGACCCATGTGGAGTGGGCCCCACCTGGCCCATCATCCAGATGACTCAAGGTTAGGAAGCGTGAGACCCTTTTCTACAACTGTCGATGTCTGGACCACATCTAATAACTTGCCTTTCTTGTTTAGAATTAAGTCCAATATGTTTTTATAATTACATACAAATCTTTTCTTTTATCTTCTTGAGTCTACAAGTGTTTTGGAATTACAACTTAAACCCTGATGATCATAATAATTAGGATTGGACCTCTTTTTGACTATCTGCTAAAGTTTTAGAGTTTTGGAAAATTCGAGTAAGGGCCTGATATTTATTGTTTGTAATATCTGGGCCTATTTTGATTAATTTGAGACCATTCCTTGGATTTCAGACTTCAGGAAATTACAAATAAGGGCTGATCAATTGTGGTTATTATATTTATTGTTGGAGTTGTTTTCTTTATTTCATTACTTGAGTAATTATGTTTTGAAACATATTGTGGATTATGTTACCCGTTATGTGCCATTGATATTTGGGGATCTCATATGGTAGATTGTGTGGTTTATGTATGTATATCTTGTGGTTGAGTTGGTACTTGAATATTTCCCTCAAAACTGTAAAGAGTGAGTTATGTAATTGACCTCTCTCATCTTATACACCAATTTTGATTCGAACTGGGACAGTTTGAATCCACATGATTTGAGAAGGGGTTGATTATGGAATTTGCCCATTAGGACATGCTAAATATCATATTTTTTTATGAGACATATATTTGCTATTCGATTGGAAAACTGAGATACGGTGACTTTGTTTGTTGGAGGAACTTTTTGGACACTCCTAGACCACGAGCTTGTATGGCCGATTTTGTGAGGATTGTTGATGTTGGGCCTCATTTGGAAAGGTCGATTTGGTGGTACCAGCTTACTGGTTCTGGACCTTTGTGGTCGGATTTATTTTGGATCTTAGTGGTCGATGGTTTTGGACCTTTGTGGTTGGATTTATTTTGGACCTTAGTGGTCGATGGTTTTCGACCTTTGTGGTCGGATTTATTTTAGACCTGGTGGTCGGTTTTATGTTGGACCTTGGTGGTCAGTTTTATTTGGGCTGGTGCTATCAGGTGGCTGGAGGTTGTCGTTTGTTTGATCCGATTTCAACCTTGGCTTGAATGAGAATTTGGATGTTATTTTAATTTTTGTGTAATCTTATCTAAGTATATGTTTAACTGCACAAATAGATTAGAATATCTATTCACTCAGTTGTACTGATATTTTGTGGATTTGCCCCAATCCAGGTAACCAGAACTTAGCGACTCAGGAAAACCGTGATGACCGGGAGATAGACTTTGGGATGCATACTTGAGCGTCGAAGCCACATAGATGAAGAAGATTTAGATTTAATAGATTGTTCAGATTATTTTATTTTATAGACATTGCAATTATTTTTTTGACAATGTTATATTTGTTTATTAGATTTGGGTTTTTAATACAAGTTGGTTTAAACTTGTAAATGCCTAAATCTTTATGTGATCTTTGATTTAACCTATGTGTGTGATGCTTACAAGTCTCGGCATGGAATTCGAAGGGCCCCGGATTTTGGGTCGTGACAAAACAAGGAAATACTTTTATTTCTATCCAAACCTAATCTCAACATGTGTTAATCCCTCCCATTGGGGAGAGGGGAATGAAGGTAAATAGACCCATCCACCCATTTATTCCTATTAGATTATATGGTCTCAATCCAGTGGATGATGTTAAAAATTGATTTATTTTTATATTATCAATACAATTATGCTTTCCTTTCATGAGATGAATGGTGTTTTATTACTTCTTGCACATAACCTATACGAATGACATGATGGTTCATGAGATGAACCAGAGCCCACGAGTATATTAGATGTGACATATGTGTTTGGATGAGATCCATATACAGTAGACATTTGTCGCAAATCCCATATTCAAATTGATTCACAACCGGTGATGAGATTGGGCATCTCATCTGACAAGGTTGCAACATTATGATCACTATGAGATAATGTGATTTGTTCTCGATCATCAGAGTGTAAGACTCTAGATTATTGTGCTGGTACATTGGATGTATTGAAGAACCATGAGAAGCACCTCATGAAACACTGTCTTTACTTTAAGGTCTGCTCTCATAATTCCCTAGCAATAGGCTCTCAATCGTAACACATTAATGAACTCAAGTTTCTATCTATTCATTTGCTTTGAGTCACCAATGAGTGAGGCCAACTGTAGGTCAACACCTCGGTGTCTTGGGTACATAGTAGTAGGACTGTGGGAACATTTAATGGTCAAGATGGAATCTATCTTATTTATCCATGCCAATTAATGGATTTATCATTGGTAAGTGCACATCCATCTCAATTAAGAGTTAATTGGATGATACTGATGATCACTGTGATTAATTGGGTCTCAAGGATAATAAGATATGGATCTAAATTGGTGGGACATGTTTAATCAAATTGATCCATGGATATGGATAGAGGGGCTTACTTGTGGTGATAGGGAAATATAGGGTCTTCTTTGTAATTTATTCCTAAGACTGGGATTTAATTGCATTTATATAGTGGAATTATTTGCAATTAACTGTGGGCCTCGGATTGAACATGAGACGTGGGGTCGCGGTGTCCCAGTTGGAGCCAGCTTTCTATGGAATCCCTAGTGGTCCCTATATTAGCCTAAGATTAGATCATTACTAATTCTACTTGAAGTTAAAGAGGAAAGGAAATAGAAAGTTATTATTTCCATTGGAAGTGAGACTTTTAATAGTGGTAATAGTAAAAAGAGAAGGTTGCTAATTATTATGGAAGTGGGACTTCTAAATAATATTAGTAAGAGGAGGTTGCACTAAGCTATAAATAAGGGAGCCCCCCTTGGACGTCCCTTATGCTTCACATGCCCGAAGTGCAAGAGTTGCACTCCCTATTCTCTCCTCTCTCTTCTAGCTCTCTTCTAGTTTTTCCTTGGAGTTTCTAGTTGGTTTTCTCTTGGAGATCCCACCATTATTCTTGAGAAAAGAGATCTGAAGGAGGCCATAGCATGGAAGACAATAAGGTGTTGGAGATCCTAATTTTCTACAAAGAAGTGTTCTTGATAAAGAAAGTTGTATACTTCTCCATTAGAGCACAACCGAGCTCCAAAGGTACAATCTACTTCCTTATGTGTTGTGGATTTGTTGTAGATGCATGGTGATGCTTTTATCTATCTTAGAGATAGTGTTTTACTGATCTTGATCATGAGTTTGAGGTTCTTGGATCCTAGATGTGGTTTATGGCCTTTGGGGTACTTGATCTCTGAATCAAGTAGGTCAAAAGTTTTTGAAACCTATTCATGAGGCCCACCTACTTCCAACAATTCCTACCTTGATTTTGGGGATTAATTGGAAAATAAAAAGAACCAATCCAAAATAGTAACAAATCTTTGCAGAAGCAGGCCTGTTATGGCTGTAACTGGCTGGAAAGTTTATATTTTTGGAAGTTTTTAAATAAAATAGACTCCTATGACTAGAAGTTCCCCTCATCATTTTTTTTTTACCCCCTATCATTACTTCAACACTTAAAATCAATATAAATTATATTATTTTCATCAACCTAAGGAGCTAGATAGAATCCTCAGCTAGTTTAATGATCCTGGACTGCTGATTTAATTGATATCTATATGGGCCATACTTTAGGGATTTCCCAAATGGGACAATTCAAATTCTTTATTTGATGGATCAAGACTACAACCCACATCCATCATTAAAGAGGCCAAATATCAGATGCTCACAATTGCCAATTGGAAATTTTTTGGGGCCATCAATTTATTAGATAAATAGCCTGGAACCAATCCTTGAGGGTCACATGTGCATAACAAACCTAGAGGATAATAGGCATGTAATCAGGGGTCGGGTTGACAGCCCAATAATCCCTCTTCTAAAAACTCCCCCTTGAAAAGGATTGACTGATGCTTGGCTTCATCTCCCCAGAGCAATGGACTCCTAATAAACATCTACATTTTAGCAAAGCACAAATACAACAAAAATGGACAAGTTGGAAGCATACCCTTTTAATAAAATCACGTCCGTTAGAATCCGTGTAGAATGTTTTGTTGGTCATCATAGCAGTTGTAATTTGAGTCACAAGTTCTTTCCCAATTCCATCATCGATAGGTATAGGCCCAACCTAACAATAAAGTAATTATATTGGTATTCTTGAGACAATTTCAACAAAGCAGCACTAAGGTTAGTGGATAGGCATCCAACATGAAGAAATTTTTGACACAGATGACCATGGAATAACAATCACCAACAGTAACTAGTGTAGAGAAGAATATTTACAGGCCAACTAAATCAATACTGAAAAGGGAATGCTTACAGTGAACTCGATTTCAACATGTTCCTTTGCCTTGTACACTCTGGTTATCTGCAAGCACTTGTTATTTAGTAAAGAGCCACCATGAAATCTATAATGGGACTTTAGAAAAAAAAATCACCAATATCGTGCACCTGGTAATTTAATACCTTCTACGAGAATCATGAAATAGTTGATGACATGACTTTCATCAGCTAATAAAAAAAATATTACTGATGGAATAGTAAAAAAACATCTGGTGAGGAAAACAACGGAGAAAAATAACACACATGGACAACAAAGATCTAAGAATGAGAAACTGTAAATTCTCTTGTCACCTAATTTGAGTTCCCAGGCATATAACTACAGAAGAACTTCTTTCTAAATGTTAGGATCTACCTGTTGCATGCTTGGATGAGCCACAACCACATCTGTACATACATATAAGCTGGAGACTAGAGAGTGAGCTTCGAAAACCTTGCCACCACGTTTCGTAAACTCCTCGAAATCAATGTGAAAAGGAATCTCTCTTGGATTATGAGAAATATTCTCTTATTCTTTCCTTTTCAAATGGGGTTTTAAAAAAATTATACCCAATAAACTATGAAACAGACATGGAAGATTTAACTCATTCAAATATCAACATGAGAACAGCTTCGGTTAGATGCTTCTGATGATGAAACAACAATGTGTTTAGGATGAAGATCTAAAGAAACATTGTAAGCTTATTGTCTTCCCGGAAAAGCACCTGAGATATCCACGGATTGATTCTTTGATGCACTTCATCTAATACTGGTCCCCGCAAAACCGTCATTGGCTCCTGAAACAAGAACCCTTTGTTTCTTAACATAAACTAATGAGTAACCATAACAATTCTTCAATGATCATTATTAACAAGTGCACATTATGAGGGTAGCCTAATGATGACCAAAACGATCATGTACCTGTCCATCAGATTTGATGGGAAATGTACCATTTGGACGAAAGATATATGCTCCAGAGGCCTTAAACAACAGAAACCATACATAGGAATTGATTTTCAATTGAGAATCACAATACAAGCAATTCCATAAAAATACAAAACCAAAAAAGAAGCAGAAACAAACATTACCAGAGACGTCATCATTTAAGAAGTAGAAACAAATGACTACCTGGGGATCTTTACCACTTCCATCATCTCCAGAATAAAACTTGTATGATTGTTCAATAAATGATTTAACCTAGAATAATAACCAAAATCATTGGATATTCACATAAATCTGAATATCAAATACTGAACATACTGTTGACCAAACTAAAATTGTGCTAAAAGTGAATTAATGCAGTGACAGATCTGCAAGCTGCAAGGCGCACATGTTAAGTGGAATTAGATGCATTTTGTGAGAACAAGAATAAGAAAATACAAACTAGATGGAGAAAGTTTAAAGAGTGAAGAGGAAGCAGGATCTCTCTGGCAGGGCCTGGCTCACTTTCTTGAGGCCTGGAAATTTAGCCCAACTAGACCTAAAGTGAGGCCTGGATATTGCCCCAGAGCACCACTGGTTATCACCCAGATGCCTGAAGGCCCAGACACTGCTGCCTTTCATCTTGAGCATTGACAATGATAACGTTAAAATTTTCTACATTGCATGGAATTCACAGTGGCTCTAAATCGAGAACACATCTCAATTTATACAAGAGCAAGAATAGAATAAGGAATCACTTGTTTGAAATCTTCATTCAAAAACCTAAAGCTTATCCTCTCTAACCTGCTCTCCAGCATATTCCTAATCTCTCTCACTGACTATTCAGGGAGGAACAAATGATTCAAAATGTTCAAGGAAAGAAAAGAACTATGAAGACTGATAAGAAAATCATGAAAACATTACATGTACATATGACATAACTTACCATGCTTCTGCTGTTAAAATAGTGAGTAAGTTTGCCTTCTTTTACAGAATACACAAGCCTTAAGTTTCCTTGCCCAACTTCTATGGTACCATTTTCATCTCTTGGTGATGTATGAATAGTTGACATGGATCGACTAGAACCTGTGATTTTATTAGAGAATATTAGCACATGCAGTTTCATGTTCTGAAAAGGGCTTTACCATTTTGTTTTACAATTTGAAAGAACAGGGTACCAAATATAGCAGACTTGTAATTAAACGCTCACCTGTGCGTTCTGCACTTGAAACAATATAAGTGCTGAAACCAAGAGGTGGTGCAGTTGCAGAAAATGCGAGCCAAAACTTAGGTGTGTCACTCGGGGTAATACCTGTGTATGCCCTAACATAATAGTTTCTTAAGCCCACCGAAGCATTGGATATAGCTAAAAGCTGTGATTCAATTTCTTTTCCTTCAGAGTCCAGAACAATAACTGATTCATTGATAACCTGGAACAATATTGATGGGATTTGATAAAAATAGCATTTAAAATAGTTCAACAAGAATGACAAATCTCCTCAATAATATGTTTGTTCCTTGGAAAGATAATGTCAGTTCCAAGCTATTTGTAAAGAAGTTTGCAAATGCAAATAAGAACTCTTTGAAGTGTACGATGAAGTATTACCGTTGACTTATGAAGTGTGTTGTTATGCCGTTCACTAACAACTCGAGCCTTTTGTTTTTCTAGTTATTAAGATGGTCATTAACCTTATTGGTGTAACTGGTTACCAACACCGTCTCTTGAGCAAGAGGTCTCAAGTTCGAACCTCCGAAGCTCCTAGTCACGTGGTTCGGCAAGCATTTTTCTGTTGGGTTGGGCCTTTCACTTTTAGGCTAACCTTTTGGTGTTACTGGTTATTAACAGGGTGTACTACAATTCAACATTTGAGTGGAACAAATGAATATTTAGAATCACTACCTGTTAGGAGTGTGTGGAAAGGGGAACCATATCAAGCACAATGCTGTTTTTGCCCCTTGTCCTCTCCAAAACAACATCTATTGTGTGGCAGGTCGAACTTGGAACATAGTGGATGGAGATCAGCACAAAGAAAAAATAAAAAGGTATCTAATTCCAGCCAGCTTAACTTCGCTGCAGACAGTTAAATGTTCACTTTCTTTCGATATGATAGGGAAGATGTTCTAGGTTGCATAAAATCCACTGAAGGCGCCACCATATGAACAGACTAGATCACCAGAAGGTTGACCAAACATGTAGGGTTTGTGGGGGCAAGCAAATGGGATGGTCAAATAAAATAGGTATTGCCAAGTGTTTGAACAATATAATTTGAGATGTGTGTTTACTCCGTGGTAACTGCAAAGAATCTATTGACTATTTCTTTCTTCATTGTGAGTTTGCCTATGCCATTTGGTGTCGACTAAGTGTGGCATTCAATGGTGCTTTCTGAAGACTTTATTGGGCTTGTTTGAGGCTTGGGGATTCTCTCATTGTCTTGGATGTGGAGATATTATTTGGAGGCTTGTTCCCTTTGGTGTGCTTTGGTTGATTTGGAAGGAGAGGAATGATGGGATTTTTAGAGGAATTTCATGTTCTCTTGATGACCTCTTATCCTATTTGATTCTTTGGATAGTTAAATTGGCTTCATGTAGTGTAAGATCTGGTGGGCCCCTTCCAGGTGGTAGATCCAGTTGGAATCCGGTGAGCCCATCACTAGCTAAAGAAAAGGGGGATGTAAGGGACTACACGAGTCCCGCATTGGAAACATCCAACTTCTGACGTGGGCATATATGTGCGGCCTAGCCTTAACCCCACATGACGTGTTTTAAAGCTGTGAGACTTCGGTCAAAGCAAACAATATCATGTGGATAGTGGGCCTGGGTTGTCACATGTAGTAGCAAGTTTGACAACCTCTTGGGAAGCCACTTTGCATTGTAGGCCTTGCAAGGTTATTAAGGATGTGTTTTTGGTCTCCTCATTCGGCTAACACTTTGAAATTAAATGTGGATGGAGCTGCTAAAGGTAAACCAAGGCCTATACGTATAGGAGGGGTGTTCGCAATGATGATGGCTTGGTGTTAGCAATGTTTTCCAAGCAAAAAAGAAGTTCATTTCTCAAGTTACTTTACCACATTGAGGTATATTCTCAAGTTCTAAATAAACATAATTTCAATGTGTATTAAACTCATTTTGTAGTATTAGTTATAATCCATCACGATTTAGTAAAACTTATAAATACATTTTAATTAGACAAGTATAAACTTATGTGTATAAACTAATACATATATAACAAGTCCCTTGACAAGCTGAGATAGATTCAACCAAGCCGAGAAGGGCGTAGCTTGTGCTGAGCTCATGAAACAATCAAGCTGAGCTCAAACTCAAGCTCAATCAAGCCAAGCTGAACTACATAGCTTTAGAGCCAGCTGGCTTGTTCACAGCCTTGGAAAAAGAAGTTCATTTATAAACATTCTAATAAGTTGGTCTTGAAATGCAGGGGAATAATGGAGTTGAGCTGCAGATCTGCATGAAGCTTAATCTTTTGCAGATCCAGAAAGAACAAATTATTTAAAATTGGTCAAACTTCTTAATGAACACAGCACAGAGTGAAATGGAAATACTTACAGGTATTCGAACAATATCCTCTCTTTTCCATCCAAGAGAATTGTACACCACAATAACCTATAAAGGAAGGGACAAAAGGTTGATAATATCAAAAGAAAAGAGCAACTTAGTTCTTTTACATTTTAAAATAAAGAAAAGAAAATTTTGACCTTACCAAGCTTTTACCATGAGACAAATCTAGTTCTGATGGAGGACAATAACTTATATTCAAAAGAGGACACTGGAAAGGGAAATTCATACATCAGAATCAGCGGTGTTTTAATATCAAAAATTAAGATTAGCACAAGATATTAATGGTTCTAGTTCCAAACTTATCACAGTAGGCATAACTCATAACAACAAACTTCATACCAAACTTAGCACAAGATAATTTGTGCTCACAGAGCGACGCCCATTGTGCACCCACATCTTTGTATGAGTATGCATATGAGGTTCTATTAGACAGAAGGAGTTATGATCAGTTTTTCCAGAAGTTCAAATGTTCTACAATCCATCTTCATCATCAGTTGGAACTTCTACAGCACCAACATTAAACGTTATCTGCCTCAAGTATGTCTTAATCATCATCATTTTTTATCTTCATTTTCTAATGCAATCTATAATAACCCAACCATGAAAATAATGACATCTATTAAGTATGAAAAAGAGGCACATTTGTTTGCCTGTTCAAAATTCGTGGCAAGGTTTTGGCCTCCACATTTTGATTTTGACTCTGTCAAGCAAGCAAGTGACGATTCAACTAACTCTGCGGCCTGCAAAATAGTAGTGACATAGCATGTATCAGGCACGGTGAAAGAATTATTAGAAGAATGAGAGGTATCAGATTCACATTCAAGATAAGCAGGGAAATAGTCTTTTGAAAAAAAAAAAAAAAACAGGGGTGCATGTGGGATCCAACTTTCTGTAATATTATACATTCTTCTGGTGAGACTCATCATGAGATGGACTATGCCTGAATATCTCCCGTACATGAGTGGTGTAGAGTTAAGGGTAAACATTTAACAAGAGCAAAATCATATACTTATGGTCATATGATGGTGATGTTTTTGGGCGTCTTCTATCCACAATAAGGCCCATCATATAATATGTTAGAGCCACTAAAACGTCGAATTGCATGTGCAATTTGCGGTGCTCAGAAAATTCTTTTGATCAAACTGAACTATTTCTTTAAATAGTACTGTGACAACAAACTAAATTTGTCACCTCCACATAACCTATAGAGAGTCTCTTTGCATAATCATTAGCCACATGCTGCTTTTCTGTTCCACTAACGGCATCATGATGTTGCACAATGGCCAGAGCATCAGCCAAAGTGTCAGTTTTGGGCCCTGAACTATTTGTGTTCTTGAGAAATTCCAATTGCCTCGCTGCCTGACCATCCATTAGTAATTCATAATTAATAAAGTATTCACAACCATAGGGAGGTATGGGAAAATAAGTTCTCATTAATGATTGAAAGAGTGGGGAATTCTTACCAGATAGTAAGCACTCATCGCTCTTACATAGCCTTTAAGGGCTGCCCGACTTGTGAAGTACCCTGTCCAATATGCATTCGCACTGTCCGCATATCTGAAAATTTCAAAGATCTGAGTACAAGATTAATAGAAAAACAAAGAGCTGAACATGAAGAAGGAATGATCCACTGTGTTCATCTCACACAATAAAATAGTGCAGGATGGCATGTGGGGCACTCACCAGGTCACCATCTGTTAGATTTCACCATCAGATAGGACAACACTACTGTGATTTGCATAGGAAGATTTACCCAGATTGGATAACATAAGCTATTCTATCATTATGGTTTTCAGACCGTACTGAATCCACAGAAAATCAGGTGGCCGAAGATGAGATTTTGCACTATATTCTCGTTAAAGATGGGGCCTTTGTGAGGTCAACATCTGTTCATGTCCACCTCTCAGAGGGGAGGAGACTAGTACAGATTGCGTACAGCTCAAGACCATGATTAGATGACCATAGCTATTCGTCCAGGATGTTTCTTAACTCGTACTGAATCCATGGAGGCTCCTCCCATCCATCAGTAGTGCAAGATGCACAAATTGGAGCATTCCTCCAATATACAAAAATTGGAGGGATGTTGTTCATTGCCCGTATGGAGGTCAATAGTGATAACTGATAAGTTACAATCACACAAAAGCAATGTCATTGACTGTAAATCAGTGTCATGTCGCTTAATGGTCCATGATGTTACCTTTTTTCTCTTATTTCTTATCAATGACAGTTAACAAGTTTGCACATTCAGACTCCCTTTCTAATAAGGATTATGAAATTGCAGCTACATTTTTAGAATATACCACTCACGGGAAGAAATCATCAGTCTTGAGGGGCCAGGACTCATTTGCTGCATACTTTGCGTCCGTGTAAATGGATGGGGTTGAATACAGGGCATTTACTCGCCCGTCCTAAAAATGTCCAAACCAGTGACTAAGTAAGAATGTGCAGAATTCTGAGATGAAAATTGGAAGAAGATAAAAACATTACGCTGTTGAGCAGAAAACAACTTGATCCTATTTTTGAAAACAAGAAGATTGAAAAATGACAAATATCATAAAAGCATCAGGTCCTACTTTGTAGTTCACCAAGCTCAAAAAGGTTGGTCCGAATACCAGATTGCCAACATGAGTAATGAGAGTCAAATCTGGACAGTGGAGTTTCTAGTAACCCACTTTTTCATATATTCATGACCCACCTAATGAATAGACCAGCCTGAATTTAGGGCAAGGTGCTACCTCAGTCTGACCCACCTGGTGGGCACATGCCCTGTACAGAGCTCTGATATAGGATAAGCATATCTTTTTAATCAGCAGTAAATCAGGAAAAGCCACTAGAAATAAAGCAAGGTAATGCAGCTATTGAACCACACTTCACATATAGCTCATAGTAATGGTCATTATTTGATTAGATTAATTAGTTGCATTACATTTGAAGAATAAAAGTTTGCCAAACATTTCCTCAATGATTCTTTTTTTTTTTTTTTTATTGAAAATAGCTAAACAGTACGAGGCCCATATGCTGGAAAGCTACCAACCAGAAGCTAACTTCAAAAGAAGATACAAAGAAAAAACACACAAATACAAAGATCAAAGAAGATATGAACCACCCTGGCCTATGTTCAAGTTGCAACATAAATTGATGATGTAAGGAGTTCAACTGTTCAAAAGAAAATGACTAAACTACCCCTAATAGAACATGTACGTGAAATGTATCTCTATCAACAGTAATAGAACTATAACCAAGAGGAATTTTCACCTGCACAAGTCCCACACAATGGCGGCACCAAAATTAAAGGCGGGGACTGAAAATACCACATGGCTTCTGTGTGTGATTACCGTAGGAGACCAAACCTTTAACTATATTAGACTATTTCATGTAACAAACAGACTTAGTAACATATACCTTGTTGACATAATGAATGAGCTTGTCCATCTGCCTGAACCATGAGTTAGCATACTGGTACCTGAAATCTGTCCCCATGGTCCACATAACATGATTGGTGCGAGTAATGTTGGCCTGAAAATAAAAAAAAAATGCACAAGGAGAATTTGTTGGTATTTTTGGCCAAAGTAGCAGGACGCTTTCTCAGCCACCTCAAACACACGGTATAATAGATGACCCATTTCAATAGAACATCTACTCCACTTGCAATTTGAGTGCATCCGAATGCTTATTGAATAGTTAGATCTAAAAAAATCATTTGGTGCTTACCTGTGATACTGCTGCAGCTACGAAGTCATTTACTCGCTCTTGGACATTGTAATCAAAGAGAAGAATGTCGTCCTTCAATTCAGAAAATAATCCTCTCAAAGAAGTCTGAAACGTAATTATTTCAAGTTTTTTAGAATTCTTATCCAATGTCTTACCTGAACAATTGGGGATTCATCATTTACTTCAAAAGAGAAACCATCAGGAGGACCATAACCTTCAGGAAATGCACCTGCGAAAATCTGCAGAGAAAAGGAGAATAACAGTGAAGAATTTAGTGTGTTTGGACAAGCCAATATTGCAATATGTTGCAATGCTTTATATTTCACATTTTCCTATTGGTAAGGGTCCCAGTGCAAAGGTAGAAATACTGCAATCTTCAACATTGCTTTCTGCAGAGTATTTTGATATTCAAACTTACAATTCTGGCCACAATAGTTTGATCTCTATATAATGAAGTTGATGTCTGTATAAAAATCATGTTATATATATATATATATATATATATATATATAAAAGCAATGCAAACATTCGGTAGTGTTTCAATGTTTTGATATTGTAATATTTGATGAAAACTGCAAAATTTAGCAAACTAGAAAAGGTAATGGTAACTCACTTGTGAAGATGAACCAAAAGTATTAGAACCCTGCCATACAACCTCAAGACTCTTATCATCTTTCCTTTTTGCTAGGTCTTGGTAATCAATCCGGCCATAGAATAGTGAATCAAATCCGACCTGAAAACACATCCATCCATTTCTCATCATCATGGCCATCCAAGATTAGCCCCTCAACCTGGGTTCAGATATATCCAGCCATTTGACATACAGAACCCAAGAGACCAAAAAAGAGTATATGATGCATATCCTACGGAGTGTATAGAGAGTAGAGGCACAACAATTCAGCATTTATCCTTTGATTTTATTCCAGTTCTTCTTTCCAATAGTAAGATCATGACTTTTTTTGTCATCTTCTTTTTTTCTGTTTGTGTGTGAACAGACGTAATAGATTCCTCTTGTCAGGACTATGTAAACATACACGCCAGAAATTTTCATGTGTATATCCAACCGTTAATTAACATGTGCAAGCTTTGATGACTTCTATAATGGAAGAACATTGGTGCATCAATTGCCTTCCCCACTTTTACTCACACACAGATGCATAGAAGATAGTGTCCTGTTTTTCATTAATAAAACGAGGAAATATACAAATCTCCAATGGCACAGTTTCTTGTCCCAAAAAAAATGAGTATATATGTTTGGCCATCTTTTGGATATCAAATTTGTTCATTTTATGGTCCAAGGTGGATAGGGCATACATAAAAAATCCCTTCCCCCCCCACCCCCCACCCACCCCCCCACCCCCCTGTTTTGAATGATCCTAACTATGCTACTGGAAACCCTTATACATGAAAAGTCCATCCCATAATGAGAACCACTGAATTAATAGCCTTTATTATAGAAAGGTGGGTCACATGTCTGTTCGGCAAACTGAGAAAGGTTCTTTTTGTTTAACAAGCATCCTGTAGTACCTTATAAGATACTAAGAAAGGTATACCTCAGCCCCTAGCAAGTAAGCTTGTACTGCTGAATGTCCAAAGGGGTCGATCTGCCAACCAATTCTTGGAGTCTGCCCAAACTCTTGCTTGATAAACCGGTGCCCAAGAGTTGTCTGATCGATCATGTCAATGTAATGTGCTACAGCCTCATCATGCATGCACATACCTCCATTTCTACAAATCCAATAAAATAAAAACACTGATTTATGCATCTGTGAATGTAGAACTAAGTGCTCTATAGTTAATCTCTTGGGAGAGGATAAAAACTACTACACCAAACACGCCATCAAATTTGGAAATCCTCATATCGACATGACACTTGATGCTAAATGTAAGTCAGCAAAACTCATTTATTAGAAGGAAAATATGCAATTGATAGATTGCACTGACAATTGAGATGAAATTCTCTATGCCAAAAATTTATATTCATCAAAGAAACAGTCATCATTGTCATTATCTTAGCCTTATTGCATCAATAAAAGATATAAAAATCAATAACAAGTTGAAAGTGATGGAAAGGATATAAGGAGATTTTTTTTCTTACAAAGACAACAAATCAGCCCAAAAATTGTATGTCATAACACATGGTATATAACAAATTTAATAAATATTTTGAGAATGAAGAGAAACGCTCAAACAAGAAAAAGCTAGAAAAGAAAAATTATAGCATATAAAAGTTCATTTTGAAGTATTGAATCCACTATCCTCTAATTTTATGTACTGTGGTGCATTCAGACAAATTCGACAACTTTTCCAATGTGCTCCTGCTATGCTTTCCGTTCGTAATATTTTCTTTAAAAAGTAGAAAAAAGCATTATTTTTCTTCAATAAAACATATGATTCAAAGATGCTATTTTACATCCGGTTTCCTATTAACTTCAGCGCCATCCAACGGCAATAGAACACAAGATGGGATAAGGCTTTAATGGTGAAGATAATGATGACAACGACGACAACAGCAATGATGATGATGATGATGATGAATGGTGATACATGAAAATAGTGAGAGATTTTACATAAATTCAAGTTGACCCATGTCAACAAACTTCTTGACTATAGTCTGGACACTACTACTCCTCTGTCTCCACCATCGCTGGAAAAATGCCTGCAACAACAATAATGATAAAAAGGACGATACAATAATGACAACAGTTACAACAAGAAGAACGATGGTGAAGAACTTGCCTGTTCTACAAAGATGAATTTTCGATTTTTATCCATCAACAGCGCCGTGACAACAGAATCCAATACATTTTCAACTGAAGCGCCCTATGAAAATACATACATGGAATACAAACATATCACATCCAACATTCATACATTGCTTTTCATGGGTAATTCAGTTAGAGTAGGGAGAAAAAAAAATTTTGCAAATTAGATAAGACTGAAGGTAAGGGTCATTGCTTTGGTGCAATGATAAAAGTCTCGAGTGTCATGCATGATAACACAGGTTTGAGACCTACAAGGAGCCACTTTGTGCAAGATTGCCAAAGGTTAGGTGTGTCTCCAGTCACCCTCCCAGGACTTGCCTGTTCTACATAGATGAATTTTCTATTTTTATCCATCAACAGCGCCGTAACAACATAATCCAATACATTTTCAACTGAAGCGGCCTACGAAAATACATACATGCAATACAAACATATCACATCCAACATTCGTACATTGCTTTTCATGGGTAATTCAGTTAGAGTAGGAAGAAAAAAAATTGCAAATTAGAAAAGACTGAAGGTAAGGGTTATTGCTTTGGTGCAATGGTAAAAGTCTCGGGTGTCACGTGTGATAACTCAGGTTTGAGACCTGTGAGCAAAATTGCCAAAGGTTAGGTGCGTCTCCAGTCTAGACCCTCCAAAGGAAAATTTCCTGTTTGCACCGCTAGATCCACCCTAATGAAGAAAATAATGGCAAGCCCACATATAAATGACGAGATTATAGCTGTCCCACGCAGTTAAATGAAAGAATAATGGTGGTCATCACCTTCTTTAATGATGGAATCAAAATAGAGTGTATCCACCCATGCGCAATCTTTGTAGGCCTATCCAAATGTTGAGAATCAGGGCAAGGCTCACTAAGTGATGTATCTATGTAGCTCTGTAGATGAAAGTCACAATGAATTGTGAAAAATATATTGGAAAAGGAGCCCGCACTTGCACCTACGAGGCACACACAAGCTATGATGAACAGATACTTCAAAGTGGGCATTCTTCACTTTTTATGTATAAAATTCGTGTCCCTACCGTATCCGTTACCTACTTCACTTTTTATGTATAAAATTTACGTCCCTACCGTATCCTTAGCGTGTCCCTACCTTATCTTTGCCTTGCCATATCTAGGCATCACAGAGCACAAGTGGGAAGCAAGCCCATACAAGGGAAGAGGTGGCGTGCTCGGGAAGAAAAAACCACCCACTTTTCCTCATTTTTTTCATACTTCCAGATTCTCTCTCCTTAAATTCTTAGACACACCCATAACTCTCTTCTCAAAAAATTTCCAGCTTCATCTCTTCTTCTCCTTCCATTTCTTTCAGCCCAAAGAAGAAGAAGAGAAACAGAAGACACAGAAAAGGCTATGCGTATGATTCTCATATCCTTTCTCGTAAGCTCCATGTTTTTCGATAAACATAACACCTAATGAATGACTTAAAAAACCACTACAGGTATTCGGAATGATGGAGGAGAAACGAAGGTCTGGTCTGGGCCGGGACTGGGTTGAACTTTTTCATATTTACAAAAACACCCCTGTTAAAATCTTTTATTTTAGTAGTGTGCAGTTGTGATTGGGTAACTGGTGACGGGGCACTGACTGATGTGGCATTAACATTTAACAACAGGCATATGACAAGCACGATCTGCGAATCTGGATCATTTAAGGATTTCTTCTATGACCGTGAGTGGACGAATCATTGTGTGCCACTGCCTACATGCATGGTATGCTGCCTGCGGTAATGTGGCAGGCCTTGATAGGTCCACTCACGGTCACCGTAGGGGAAATCCTCAGAGGATCCAGACTCACGATTTGCCCATCCTTTCTTCGTGCCTAACACGTTCGTTGCAATGGGCGTCCGATCATATCAGTACATACCAAGTCATTGGTTACAGAACAAAGCAGGTATGGAACTATTTTTTTGCATCAGGAAGAAATTAGAATCCAGATCTGGGTCCGAACACAAGCATATAAGATCTAGAATATTTGGATCTAGATCCATATCCCTGTATGTTCTTACCCAAAGATCTGAATCAAAGACAATTGCATCCACATGTTAAAAAATATATATATATATATATATATATAAGTTTCAAGGGCTTCATTTGAAATATACTTAGCTATGGAAGAAACTCTTGTAAGAGTAACTCTTATGGTACTTTGAAAGCACAAGGTGGGAGCCCTCACCATGTGAGGCCCGTGCCACACTAAATGTGAGGCCCATGTCACACTAATGTTCTAATTATCCAAAACAATAAAATAGTGGCAGGATCAATACCAGAATTTGCAAAAATCAAACCTTCTTTAATCTCAAGACTGTCGAGTTTTTTTCTTTTTTATCCATTTATTCTTAGAACAATTTCAGATCGTGAGCATCTCACTTCTAACTCATTTGAGTATAAGGAGTAGAACTTCACAGTGGAGTCAACCTATAGAAAATCTAACCCGCTCTAAATCAATGTCCCCCACTATGTATTAGATGTGTCCCAATTTTACTCCAATAGAGTTTATCCCAACATAAGATTGCGCATATGATTAATACTGTATGTTCTTGGATAAAAGACAAATAATAAAATTAACACAATCTCATTCATTAATAATTATTATCATTAATTATTTTATTAATTATATGATTAATCTTACAGTAGGACTAACTCATATTAAAATTAAATTGAGTGTTTATTTTAAGTGGCTTAGACTTTCAATAAGTGAGAATACTGTGGAGTTTCCCTCTTACCATATTATATAGAGAAAGTATGAGTGAGATTCTCAGGATGGTTCTCTTCACCACACCCATTCCTGATTGCCCAATGAACCCGACCCAAAGAATGCCAGTATGGAACCTTTTTTTTAGACCTGAAGGATAGGAGGGTCCCACTTTAATTGGGTTCATTCTTAGAATACCCCATATACCAGGGGTAGTTTTCTCTTACAACACTGCACGATCTCCTAGCTATACAATCCAAACATTTATTTCACTACCGCTATCTCCCGGCTGATCACACTGTCCCAGACATCATGATATTATTAAAAATGTAACAATTACGAGGACGGCAGTAGGTCGCCTAGATAGCTGTTTCACACTACAATCACGATCTGGATCCAATGTTTAAGATCATGGGTCAGTTGTCTAGGTCATGCTCTTTTAAAATGGAATCCGGATCCTAAGCAACTTCAATCTAGAGGAACTGTATTTGGCGAGGATTCCCTACGGTTTTCCTCATGTTCGAGGAAAACCCATGTCTGATTAGAGCATGGATTTGAGAGGAGAAGGAACTCTAGAATGCCAAAGATCATATTTTTTAGGATTCCTTGCTTCCCAAGGCCAGTCCCCCACCCCTCCATCGTTGCTTTGCTTCCGATTGTTGTTTCGCGGAGGTAAAGGTTTTACGTTTTTCTAGGACCCCCGATCAAGGACGCGAACCATTACCATTTTTAGACTTCTACGGCCCCATTTTCATAATCTAAGCCGTTCATTCTCTTTAAGAAGGCCAAAATTACTAGGGTGTTGAGAAAAACTCCAAGATATGCCATACTACGAAAAGGGGGATTTGGTGGTTCGATTTTTTATTTTCTGATTTCTATGGCCCCTAAATAATGATCTAAGCCATTCATCATTTTCAAAGGTCAAAACCGACTAGGTGTCAATTTTCAGCTATAAATTCATATGTAAATTGAGATATTTGTGAAAAAAAAACAAGACCTTGAAAATTGAATTTTTTTATACCTGCTAGCCTTATTCTTTCAATCTAAACTATTCATCATCTCTAGAAGGCCAAAAATAACTAGAAGGGTGAAAGTCTAGGGCTTGTTACATCATGGATTGTCATAAATTTGTGAAAAACAGAAAACCATTGGGTTGCATGGACTGTATAATGTAAATGGCTGGATTTTTTTGAATTTTTTCAAACATGAAATGCAAGGATTCCTTCCCTTATAAATCTTGAAAAAGTCTCGATGGACAGAACTTTGGGACCGGTTTTTGGCCCGATCCCAAAGTTCTGTCCATTTAGATGAGAACTTTGGGATCAATCAAAAAACCGGTCCCAAAATTCTGCCCATTTAGCAAGACTCGTAAATCTTCACTGAGGATGGTTCAATAGCTCCCAGGGAGGTGAAGGTATGCTCTGAAAAGAGGATTCAGAGCCTACATGTGAAAGTTTAGGGCTTTTTCTACCTTTTTCTGTTATTTATTAATTTTAGAGAAATATTGCCCTTTATATCTCGAAAATCCCAAACGTCAAAAACGTCTTTTTGATACCTCTCAAAAAACATGAAGCCCATTTTTGACTTTTGCCTCTTGACAGTGGGGTCCATTGCCAGAACCTAAGAAACCTAGTTCTTCCGGTTCCATGCCTCAGTTTGCTCAGGACCCACCTGTGCACAGCCCATCACTTTACAGCCCATCACTTGTATCCTCGAGAATAAAATGGAAGGTAGTACAAGAAGGGTATAATAAAATATCTGATCAGATCATCCTAACCGTTGGATCGGCCTCAATTGCCATGGCTTGATGGCAACCCTCTCCAACGTGAGATAATCGACTTCTATCATAAACTCAATTGCCAGAGTACCCATTTCAGAGGTTCCAATTTGGTCATAGGTGGGCCACATTATATCAAAACTAAATGTGCAGCTTTTATCCACTTTTGCAACGTGAACGGTAGAGATCTCGCGAACACCAAACGAACGGCTGCAAGGCAGTCTTATCATCTATGGGCCATCACAGAAATCCCGAGATCTACAATTTCGCAAACTCCAGCAAATCACCGGAAACAAAAAAAAAAAGAGGAAATGAAGAAAAAAAGGAAGCTACCTGGATGGAATTATTGGCTCCAACGTAGTACTGATCGATGGTCTTCAACCACCCAACATCATCGTGGGAGTGGGCCACCAGATGGACGTTGATCTTCCCAGGCACGATCCCGTGCGTCGTGTTGTAGGCCATGTACGCCGCATCCGCACGTGCGAGCAGTGCCGCGACGCAATACAGCAGAAGAAGAAGAAATGGTGTATTCGGCATAGTAGTAGGGTTTTGGTTTCAGACGAAGAGGAGGTTGAAAGTAGAAAGCCCATGGCGAGCGAGCTTTAAAAGGAGGAGAGAGAGCGAGAGAGAGAGAGAGAGTACTGAGAGAGAAGCGCAGGGAACGAGGGCAGGGCCGTAATTTGGTTGTCGGCTAGCTTCTTGTTTGCGGAATTTGAGAGATTGGAATTGGAGTGTTGTCGGGTCTGATGTCGTTTTACTGACGATAGGGCTTGAAAAGGAGGGGAGAAAAGTAGGAAGATTGAATTTGAAAGGGAGATTCTAATGGCACGGGAATTTTTTTTTGGGTACATCCAAACAAAGATGGATTATTGCTCCATGCAGATGTACGAATGTAGATGTACATTTCCCAAAAGGCCAATTCACTTCAAACATTACAATGAAGTGACAACTTAGTTCTACTAGAGGGGAAGGGACGGTGAAAATGAATAGAAAATTAAAAATATTTACGATTTTACCATTGGAGGGAAGAGAGTGGAATGTGACACGGGAGCTCAAAATGTGGAGAGATGATAATTTTGAAGGAGATGATAATTTGAAGAAGGAGATGATAATTTTTTTAATTTTATTTTGTTTAATTTTTTTATTCTATTTAGTTTATGATGTGATTGACAAATTTTTTTGAATTTTTTTGTGTACTTTATATTTTTTTGGGTTTTTTGTTTAAATCTGTTTTTTCTATTTTTTTGTTTTATTATTATTACTTATAATTTTTTATATTTTTTTTGTCTAAATCGTATTTTTTTATTTTTTTTTGTTTTATTATTATTACTTTTATTTTTTTTGTCTAAATCATATTTTTTTCTTTTTTTGTTTTTATTATTATTACTTGTTTTAGGATTATATCTTATAATTTGTGGTTATCTTTTGATTAAGAAAGATTTAAAAAATTATTAAATAGATAATGTTAAGATAACAATAAATGATAACGAAAAATAAAAAAATTATTAAATCAAACACAGTCAAAATTACTAAGTGAAAAAAAAAAAAAAAAAACAGAAAATAGAAAAACATAGAATGGATGATCTAGATTGGCTTCGAACAATATTAATTAGAATCAACAACAAAATAGTCTTCAAATAATACTAATCAGAATCCAAATGTACAGTAGGTTGGGATACAGTAGATGGATTCCATATCTGCTTGTAGTCTTCAAAGTTTTGTTCATAAATTAAAGCCCATTGTGCTGCACATTGGTGTCTGTATGCACCCCATTGGATCATAATAGGGGGCATTGGAGGATTGGGAACCAAGGATACCTCCACAAAGTAGTTTTGATTGACATGTCCAATGCAAATTACATGTTGTTCGTGTGGTGGTGGTGGTACAGACCGTAGAGGAAGAAACGTCATGCTCTGTGATTCACTAATTAAAATAAAAACCACATTATACCACGACACAATCAAGTGACCCATGTCCGGCAAATTCATCCAATGAAGCAATGGTGCAGGCTTATCTGACTCAAAAAATGTCAGCACTTCTCTTATGTGCGAAAGCCTTTTGTAACTTCCATACAAGGATGCATACTCATCAATATCGTTGTTCAGCTCAGTTAGCATATCATACCTTACAGTAGCCCATGCATTTTGACCTTCATCCATACGTAAAGCCATAGCGACGCTACGAAACATGCAATTCCCATCAGCAATGACATCGGTCACAGATGTAATATACGGAAGCAAATGAGGTGGAAACTGGTGGACGTAACTATGTGAGTCATACTCTGAATAGAAATCAGTAGAAAATTGGTCAACGTAACTATGTGAGCCAAAATTCGGGTACAATTCAACAGGAAATTGGTCAACGTAAGTACATGAGCCAAACTCTGGATGCAAATCCGTATGCAACTGGTCCATGTAACTATGCTAGCCAAAGTTAGGATGTACAATAATAGGAAACTGGTCACTGCTCTTATGTTGACCAAACTTCAGCTGTATATCAGTAGAAAATCTTCAAGGTTGTGGCGCTGGGGGAACATAAGATGATGCAAAACTATGCATGCCTGGTACAAAAAACGAATCATTAGCCTCAGCATATTCAAATCCTGATGGATCTCTTCGAGTCGATGTAATATCTTTTTTCTTTGAAGTAGGTCGTCCACGACCTTGCTTCTTCACCTCTGGCTCTGCAAGTAAAGTGGTTGAGGGATTAATAATTTCACGTAATTTTTGTAACCACCGAAGTTTGCCTGACCGAGGCTTTTTTTTGAATTGGTCGGCCAACAATTCTAACTCAACATTGCAGTTTAAATCATCATCATCTACTGTAGTGGTAGGCATGAAGTCCAGCTTTCTCCAGAACAAATCAATAGCAGATAGTGGAATTGGACGACCCTCATAGATATATGTATAGATTTCATGTGCACATGGCAAACCGTGACTTAATCAGATTTGACAACCACAGGTTTCAAGATCATCCCCAACAATATGAGAACGTTTTGTTTCTTCTAAAATGTGATACATTGTAGAATAAGAAACAAAACCTTGCAGTTCGTCGTACAATGAGTGCCTGAAATCGTGCCGCACAAAATTGACACTTCGTTCCAACGATGCTTTAATGGATGTGGATTGCGCCTCCAATAGATTATGAACATGTGACTATACGGACTCAAAATTGCCCCATTGAATTACATAAATACCTTTTCAACCTTGCATGTTGATTTTCAGCTCGATTCGTCGTCCTGTTACCGCAATGCATTGATCTGTTGGTCCAAGCTTTCACAAATTTCTCTTTATATTTATTCAGCCATATCGTTTTGATGTAATTAAGTGCTTTAGGATATCTGTGAAATGATTGCTCAATATTCAGCAACCTCTTGGAATACTCTTCAGTGGTATCAGAGTCCACTAGATAAAACCACCTGGAGTAGAAACTCTCCCATACATGCTTTTCTTCGAATAGCTTCTTACAATTTGTTAATACATTCCTCCCAATATACCATTTGCACAGCAAAGCGGTTGACTCGAGGAAAACGCGATCCACAACATTCATTAATGCTAAATCTCTGTCAGTCAACACCACTCGCGGTAATGAACACCCGTCCATAGTAGAACGCAAACAACTTAATGCCCATGCAAAATTGTCCTCTTTCTCGAACTGGATGAATACAAATGCAACAGAAAAGGTCAACTCTGTTGATGTAACACCGACTATTTCAAAAAGTGGCATATTGAACCTGTTAGTCTTGTACGTAGTATCCATAAGAAGTATGTGAGGAAAAGCACGTAACAAATCAAGTGAACAAGGATGAGCAAAAAATAAATCTTGAAGCTCGTTTGACTCACCATGACTTCTATGCCACGAAATGTAATTATGCTTATTGAGATTAAACATTAATTGTTGCATCTGAGACCTCCCTGTAGTTTCTGCCACTCGATGTTTTTGACGAGCATTGTAAATGGTTTTTATGGTTGACACATTGAGTGGATCTCTCGCCTTCAACGTGGATAGTATGTCATGTGGCTTCACTAAATTTTTGGACAAATCAATCATAATGCCTGTTTCATCCTCTGATAATCTGCCAGCGTACGAATGACCTTCCATATAATACGCAGTAGGGTGATTATGGATCCCGCAGACGACCATTGATACCCAATCATTCCCGACTTCCAATTTAATGCCTTTCAAACGAAATGGACAATTGCATTTTTTAGTACCAATCTTCTTTGACGAAATCTTTATCGACCGGTAATGTCCACTTCGCTCACATTGCATAAGCAAGTAAGGCTTTTGACCAAATTCACCTTGATTCGAACTTACAATCGTCAAAACAAATCCAACTGCACGCCCAACTGCTCGTGCCCATTGAATTAATTCTTCGCGACATTTAAATACTTAAGAATGATAAAAGTAATTAGTATTTATTCAGATTTAAATGACTAAGAAATAATAAATTTAATTATACCATATTAGTTGTAAACTGGTCCGTATAATCAGTTTGAACTTGAATATTTTCTGATGCTGCTGTAATCACTTCGCATTGGTTATCCTGTTTCACATTAACAAGCAAAATTAGTGCGTATTTAGTCAACAATTAGTTAGTGTTATATTAAATAAAAATTTACCTCAGTCGAATCACTTGACAAGCGTAAATCTGTGCCCCATAACTTAATACGTTCGTCCATAATACCGAATAGTATCCGAAGGGATAAGAGAATTGAGAAAACCAGAAATGTAGATTAGAGAAGTTGAGAAGAGAATAAATAATTTTTTGAAAAATCTCATCCAAAGAAGTAGTATTTATAGAGTATGTGATCAAGATAGGCTACTACAAAAAAAGGTTAAGAACATTGCATGTGAACCAAGGTCAGAAATCCACTAATTATTTCTATGAATAATTACAAAGGTCAGGAATCTACTTATTATTTCATTGAAAAATTGCAAATGTCAAGAATCTACCAACTATTTCAAACAAAATTTACGAAGTGTCAGGAGTGTACTCATTATGTGTATGAAAAATTCAGAGGTCAGGAATCTCTTAATTATTTCTATGAAAAATTGTCTTGCAAATGTCAGGAATATAGTAATTATTATTAACTTGAAAATGGTCTTATATGTGTCAGGAATATACAAATTATTATTCACATGTCAGAGAACTAACGTTCTCCGATTCAAAGGTCAGGAATCTCTTAATTGTTTCTATGAAAAATTGTTTTGCAAATGTCAGGAATATACTAATTATTATTAACTTGAAAATGGTCTTATATGTGTCAGGCATATACAGATTATTATTCACATGTCAGAGAACTGGCGTTCTCCGATTCAAAGGTCAGGAATCTCTTAATTATTTATATGAAAAATTGTCTTGCAAATGTTAGGAATATAGTAATTATTATTAACTTGAAAATGATCTTACATGTGTCAGAAATATACAAATTATTATTCACATGTCAGAGAACTGACGTTCTCCGATTCAAAGGTCAGGAATCTCTTAATTGTTTCTATGAAAAATTGTTTTGCAAATGTCAGGAATATACTAATTATTATTAACTTGAAAATGGTCTTATATGTGTCAGGAATATACAGATTATTATTCACATTTCAGAGAACTGACGTTCTCCGATTCAAAGGTCAGGAATCTCTTAATTATTTATATGAAAAATTGTCTTGCAAATGTTAGGAATATAGTAATTATTATTAACTTGAAAATGATCTTACATGTGTCAAAAATATACAAATTATTATTCAAATGTCAGAGAACTGACGTTCTCCGAAATTTTCGCGAATCCTCTAATTTGATGGAAAACGTCGAAATAAATTTAACTCATCGCACACCGTAAGATGATGCACGTGTGTTTTTAGCCAAATTCTATCGTTTAGAGATCAAAATAAGCATTTTATAATTAATTTCATTTTTTAGGTATTTATTTTAATTTCTTTTTAAGGGATTTATTTCTTTTTTTCATTATTAATTATAATTTATCTAAAATAATAATTGATTAAAATTTTTAGTCAATAGATAATTATAATTGAGGAAATATAAGTGTCATTCCAAGTAACAATAATCAAATAAAATAAAGTAAAATAAAATTTTAAATGAGTCAAAAATTAATAATAAAAAAATATTGGACCTCTGCCTTTCACTCTCTTCCCTCCAATGGCAAAACCGTAAATATCCTCAATTCTCTATCCATTCTCACTCTCTTCCCACAATGGCAAAATCGTAAATATCCTCAATTCTCTATCCATTCTCACTCCCTTCTCCCAATGGCAAAACCGTAAATATGCTCAATTTTATATCCATTCTCACCATTCCTTCCTAAGTTGTCACGTCAAAATGTGAAGTTGTACTTTTTTCGAAGGATGTGCATCTACAAGAAGTATTTTTACATCTGCATTTAGAATCCGTCATTTTTTTCCTTTCCATGTAAGTTTTTTTTACGCAGATTTAAGGGAAAAATAACCCGTAGACAGTTATTAATTAATTTGGCCTTAATAAAAAAAGGCAGACAGAATGAGCCCGCAATTGACGTTTCTCTTTTTTTTTTTTTTTTTTTCTTTTAGCGCTATAGTCGATATCAACCCTCATACAAAACACCGTCCGAAACTTCATTCATCTCTTCTTCTTTCTCTTGTTCTCTGTTGCTTGCTGCAACCGATCTTAAATCAATCTCACAACAAAGAAGAAGGAAGAAGGAAAGAGAAAGATGGGTTATTTTTTGATTTGGTGAGAGGGGGAGATATATGTGGAAGTCGAGAGAGAAGTAAGGAGGCCCTGCCGAGAGGGGAGGCGACACGACGATGGGGATGATGATGGATGGGGTATCCAGCAGGCGCGAGATATAGTAGATGGGTGTGAGATGGGTTTGGAGAGGTATTCTATGAACAAGGGTCTGGCTGCGAGAGAAACGGAGAGGGCATGCCGGTGCTGGTCATGGTGGATGTGCGAACAAACGCTGCCTTCGGGGTGCCGCGAATGGGAGACAGAGAAGGCGAGAGAGGTGAGACAGCGATTCGGGATGCATGCAGGCAGCGAGGGTGATGATGGAAGGGAGGCGCTTACAGGTTCTGTGTGGTGAGATGGAACGGAGGAGTGGCGTCACTGGTCCTGCGCTGGTGGTCTGATAGATGGTTGGAGATAGTCGCCATCTTCCCATGCTCCCGCGGCTGCACAACTTTCCAAACTCCCGCACCTCATTTCCATGGCTCCCTCTCCTTCTCAAAACCCTCACATTCCTTCAAAGCTTCTATCGGCCCCTCCTTTTCCATAAAAACTATGATTACTCCTCTCTCTGTTCAAACTGGCGGAAGAAAAATGAGAGGAATTAGAGAAGACCTATGTTTTTGGATAGTCGATATTGGGGTAGTTTCCATGAAGGTGTTTGATGAAATGACGAAGAGAAAGGAGAATGAGATTTCACGCTCATTTCTCTTATTTTTTTTCATAGGAAAGAACTCTGCTGCCGTTGTGGGGTTTGTCATTTCTTGATTTTGTTCACTATGAGATATTGGAAGAGAGGAATTAGAGAACATGGGTGGGGTTTCATTCCTTGATTTTTGTAATTTTCAAACAGATTTCATGTATATATTTTTTGAAATGTAAGGTCAAGACACAATGAACTTGTAATTTTGCGAATGGTTTCCCCCTATCTGAGATGTTTGAAATATGTTTTAGGTGTTTAAAATGTCCGAGCTCTTGAGCTTTTGAAATGTCTGAGTAAATGGCCGAAACCCTCCCCACCAAAACTCTTTACTATGACGTCAAATGATGAAATTGGTATTGGTTGAAACTTGAATCGGTGGAAGCATTTTTTGGAAGGGTGATGCAAGAGTCAATGTGAACTCCTTTTTGGTTTGTGTTAATATTTGGTGTTAATGTGATAGAAGATGCAGCCGTTCTGGACAGTGTACAATCTACCGAAGCATTTTTTGAAAAGGGGATGAAATAGTCCATGTGAACTCCTTTTTTATTGGTGTTAATAGTTGGTGTTAATGTGATAGAAGATACAACCATTCTGGACAGTGTACAGTCTACTGAAGCCTTTTTTGGAAGGGGGATGCAAGAGTTAATGTGAATCCCTCTTTGGTTGGTGTTAATATTTGGTGTTAATGTGATAGAAGATGCAGCTATCTTGACAATGTAATCTCCATATGGAAGAGATTTTTTGGAAGGGGGATGCACGTGTTAATGTCATCATGTCCATTTTGATTGGTGTTGATATTTGGTGTTAATGTGATTGATAGAAGATGTAGTCGTGATGGGCTTGCACATTTTGTTGGAGCATTTTTTTGGAAGAGCACAAGTGTTAAACATACTTTTTCCTTTGGTAAGGATCGCCCTTTTTTGGGGTTATATGTTGTTGAGAACATATCTATGATAATATAATGGTTGTTTGCATTGTCCCGTTATTGATGTTTTTATTTTTTCCACTATTGAAAATGATTAGCTAACCCCATCTAAAGTTACACTTAGTAAGTTATAGTATTATAACATAGTTGATATCGACTATGATTGTGTTTTTTATGTTTCAGCTAAATAGTCGATATCGACTATGACTGTGTTTTTTATGTTTCAGTTAAATAGTCGATATCGACTATGACTGTTTTTTTATGTTACAGCTAAATAGTCGATATTGACTATGACTGTGTTTTTTAAGTTTAAGCTAAATAGTTAATATCGACTATAACTGTGTTTTTTAGAATTCAGTTAAATAGTTGATATTGACTATTGGTCATGTTAAACAAACCAGACAATGGTACATTCCATTGTACTAAACATTGTTCTAAATACATTGATACATTCCATACACACATTCAATTAATAACCATTTATTAATAAACCATTTAATTTCAAATAATGGTATATGAAGTTCCACAACATAAATCCAACTGCCCAAAACCATAGAAGTTCCACAACCACTGCCCACGAGTTCCACAAGTTCCCTCGTCCAGTGCTTTATTTAAATCGTTGCTGGATACCATGGTACAAATACTAGCTAGTTCATCATCTCTCGTCTATCACATTAACACCAAATATTAACACCAACCAAAGAGGAATTTACATTAACTCTTGCATCCCCCTTCCAAAAAAATACTTTAGCAGACTGTACACTATCCAGAATAGCTGTATCTTCTATCACATTAACACCAAATATTAACACCAATAAAAAAGGATTTCACATTGACTCTTGCATCCCCTTTCCAAAAAATGCTTCGGTAGATTGTACATTGTCCAGAACGGCTGCATCTTCTATCACATTAACGCTAAATATTAATACCAACCAAGAAGGAGTTCACATTGACTCTTGTATAACCCTTCCAAAAAATGCTTCCACCGATTCAACCAATACCAATTTCATCCTTTGACATCATAGTAAAGAGTTTTGGTGGGGAGGGTTTCGGCCCTTCACTCAGACATTTCAAAGCTCAAGAGTTCGGACATTTCAAACACGTCAAACATATTTCAAACATCTCAGATAGGGGGAAACCATTCGCAAAATTACAAGTTCATTGTGTCTTGACCTTACATTTCAAAAAATATATACATGAAATCTGTTTGAAAATTACAAAAATCAAGAAATGAAAACCCCACCCATGTTGTCTAATTCCTCTCCTCCAATATCTCCTAGTGAACAAAATCAAGGAATGACAAACCCCACAACAGCAGGAGAGTTCTTTCCCATGAGAAAAATAAGAGAAATGAGCGTGAACTCTCATTCTCCTTTATCTTCTTCATTTCATCGAACACCTTCATGGAAACTACCACAATATCGACTATCCAAAAACACAAGTCTTATGATACAACCTCCATCCATCCCTGCACTGCGCCTGCATCTCACCCTCTCCTTGGCACCTCTCCCACCCATCATCCTCAGGCGATCTTCTTCACTTTTACGCAGGCGCCATTATAACCCTAGTCACCATTCTGCCTAGACTCCGGAAAAAGAGACCTCACACCCATCTTCATCACCTCAAATTAAAACTCATTCATTAGAACCCAAAACCATAAAAATTGAATTGAAAGTACGGACCCGAAAATTGCTCGCCATGCGAACATGTCGTTGGGGAAAAAGTTGTTTTTCTGCCAGTTTGAATAGAGAGGAGGAATCAAAGATTTTATGGAAAAGGAGGGCTAATAGAAGCTTTGAAGGAAAGTGATGGTTTTGAGAAGGAGAGGGAGCCATGGAAATGGGGTGCTGGAGTTTGGAAAGTTGTGTTGCCGCTGGAGCACAGGAAGATGACGCCTATCTTGCACCCATCTATCAGACTGCCAACGCAGGACCAGCGATGCCACCCCTCTGTTCCATCTAATCATGTAGAACCCGTAAGCGCCTCCCTTCCATCATCACCCTCGCTGCCTGCACGCGTCTCGGATCACTGTCTCACCTCTCTTGCCTTCTTTGTCTCCCATTCGCGGCACCCCGAAGGCGGCGTTCGTTCGCACGTCCACCATGACCAGCACTGGCATGCCCTCTCCATTTCTCTCTCGCAGCTAGACCCTTGTTCATAAAATACCTCTCCGAACCCATCTCACACCCATCTACTATCTCTCGCACCTGCTGGATACCCCTCTATCATCATCCCCATCGCCGTGTCGCCTCCACTCTTGGCAGGGCCTCCTTGCTTCTCTCTCGACTTCCACAGATTTCTCTCCCTCTCATGAAATCAAAAAATAACCCATCTTTCTCTTTCCTTCTTCCTCCTTTTTTTGTTGTGAGATTGATTTGAGATCGGTTGCAGAAAGCAACAAAGAACAAGAGAGAGAAGAAGAGATGAATGAAGTTTCGGGTGGCGTTTTGTATAAGGGTCGATATCGATTATAGCGCTAAAAGACAAAAAAAAAAAAAGAAAAAAAGAAGAGAAACGTCAATTGAGGGCTCATTCTGTCTGCCCTTTTTTATTAGGGCCAAATTAATTAATAGGCTGTCTATTTGGGTTTTTTCCGTTAAATCCCCTATTTTATAATTTAAACTTATATTACTTCTTTCTACACACAAAACATTTTCAAATAATCCATCTTTCCATTTTTTTCATTTTTCTCTGTCTACCCACACACATTCCTTTTTTCCTTTCTTCCTGCACACAAATCACACAACTGGACCTCTCCACATCTCCGGCCTCTCGGCCTCTTCGGAGTTCCCATGGTGTTTCCAATCATCTACACCATTTCATCTTCTAAAGGTAATTGTTTCTCTCCACCATTACCATTTCATTTTTCTTTCACATTCTTCTTTACCATTTCATCCACCTTAGATTACCATTTTTTTCATGAAGACTTGTTATGGGGGATAGATTCGCATTCAATGTAAGCTTTTACAAACAATGTTAGTGTTTTTTCACGCATTTGGGCTAATTTTTATGTTGCATCGCACTTTTTTTTTTTTCAGATAGAAATTGTGATTTTTCGGCCTCTAAGATTGTATGTCTGGAAGTTCTCCACTGAACATAATGATTTTGTTCAGATTTATGATACCTAGGCCTGTCAATGGGACGTGTTGAAGCAGGTAGAAAGCCCGGCCCTGCCCGTCCCAAGCCCAAAAATACAGGGCTTTTAAAAAAAATTGAGCCCAGTGGGCTGGGCTTGGACAATACATTTTAAGGCCCAGCCAAAATGGGACTAAGACTGGGCAAAAACAACCCAGCCCGTTCAGGGCCGGTCCGGCCGGCTGCAAAGTCATTTAATTATAATTATTTATATATTACTTAAAGTGCCTCTCACTAACAACAAAAAATGACTAATTAGGTTTTAACAGATTCTACATTACTTTAACTTGACTCATATAGGATACTTATTCTCATTCATTTCTATTGATTTTCTGATTTTCTACCTTTAACCGGCAAAAAAAAAAAAAAAAAATGGTTTTAATTGTTCCTACATCACTTGACCCATATAGCCTATATGATATTCATTCATTTCTATTGATTTTCTATTGTCATTGGCCAAAAAAAAAAAAAAAAAGAAGTTTTTAACACCGTCATGTTGCTTGTTGCATTGTATTGCCGGTCCCAAACCCGGAAAAGAGGAGGGTTTAAAGTTCGGTTCACACCAGGTGTCTGGTGACAGTATAAATAATTAGAGAATGTTTTACTTATGTCCAGGACCGGGCTAAGCTCAGGCCCGGCTCTGTCCCAACCTAGGCCCGTATGGGACAAGATTTGATGTAGGCCCGTCCAATTTAGAGCTAGGATTAGAGAACACCCAGCGGGCCCGTCCTATTTTCGGGATAGGATTGGACAACCCAAGCCCAGGCCCGGCCCGACCCATTGACAAGCCTAATGATACCGTACATTAATTTTTTGTGCGAACTTTAGGGTCTGAACAGATGATGGTTGTTTGAATCTTCGAGGTCGAATAGTCTACTAACAAATGATTATTTATTTTATTCTACAAACACTATATTTCAGATATGGACCGACCAAGTTCTTTTTTAGCGCCACCTGCCGCTTTAAATAGGAAGTGCCGCCACCGAGTATGAGAGGTTGTAGAAGAATTGGAGGTCCCTAAGGAGAATGTTAAAGAACAACCCGAGATGGAAGAACAACCGGCCGTGGGGCCAAGAGATAGGTCCTTATTGACCAATTTTGATACACATATAGCTAGGTACATTTGGAATCAACATGCATGTTTTATTTGTTTCATATCAAGATTGATTTATTTGTTAATTTCTTCAATAATGTATCATTGGTTGAATGCAGGACCGAGGAGCACTGAAGTGTCTAAGTCATGGCTAGAAAGTGTCATGGCAATTGAATGAGTCTGATATGTTTATCTTCATTGATGTTGTTCAATTCTATGGTTGCACATGTGATGTATTTTCCTCTCTATTGAGTCCTTGAATTGTTACATATGTACAAGTCACATGTTCAGATATATAGTACCGAATAAAGAAACACTGTTCGGATATACAGTACCAAACAAAGAAACACTCTTCAGTACTGAACATTCGTGCGATGTTAAGATCTGTAAGGAAAAAAAAATTCTATCATTCAATGCACCTTACAACTTGTTACATTCAATGATACACCATACAACTCGTTTTGATTCAATGATAATCCTTACAACTTGTTACATTCAATCCAAATCTATTATCTCACATGTTGTTATGTCTAGAGTTATGAGCTCTTTGAGTTGTTTTATCTAATTCCTGTATGAAGTCTTCCAGCCATTCGTACAAGAATGATAAAATTGTTTCCACTGTTTCGCAATGGGCAGATTGGATGACCCAGTACTAAGAACAATTGAATGAAATGATTCTGATTAACAAAATATATTGTTATCTCAGTCCAAGAAGGTGTGGGCACTGGCACATAGCACAATGGAAGAAAAGTGAAGACATTGTTCTATGTTGAAGTGGTATAACACAAATTATAACGAGACGCTATAAGATGCCTCATGTCAGGCATAGCCATCCAATAGTCCACCGATGGGTGATCATCATAGTATGATAATGTCTCAATTAATTCCTGAACTCTATTCTCCACCCCATATAATTGCTTGTAGTGGTCTACATGTGCAAGCAGCTCCTATAATAAATCTATCATAACTTGTCTCCATCCATCCTCGGTGAGGCCAGCTAATCCAGTGATGGCTCTGAAGCTACAGTTACCATCAGCTGCGACTTCCTTTACATGTCGAATGTAAGGTCTCAACCCCATGGAAAATGAGTGTACATAATTAATGATGTTCTTTGATCTCATACGAATCGCCCTAGCCTTGTCTCCTATCTTTGGTTTGTATTCCAGTCGTCCTTTACCTTTCGCTTCTGTCATTGCAACTGATTTAGGAGAGTAGCTATCCTGTGCAGATTATACCAACTCAAAAGCACTTGGCTCTCGTCAAGTTGATGTGTCAACTTTCATAGGTGGTCTACCTCTTGTTCTTGATATTACTTCGGGTTCTATCAAATGAGTATTGTCAGGCTTAGCTAGCTATTGTATCTTCTTTAAAAGTTGTAGTTTTCTCGTGGAATCATATTCATTGAAGCGTTGTTCAAGTAACTCTAAATCCGCCTTACAATCCAACTCCATAGAAGAACTTTTCAGTGGGGCAGTTGGCAACATATCAAGCTTAAACCAATGCGGATGTATACAGCTAAGAGGAATAGGCTGTCCTTCACTTGATATTCTACAATCTCGTGTGCACAAGGTAATCCATGTGTGCATCGAATAACACAACCACAAACACTGGTGTTAATTTCAACTAGGTTGGCTCTCTTGGTTTCTGCTAAGATTTTGTCCAGTGCATTTTTAGAGATGTTACCACGAAGCTCTTTGTATTCAAACGGTTTGAAATTATGTTGCACAATTGTCTTGCTTTTCTCAAACGAAGCTTTGATACCGGTACACTGTAACTCAAGCAAACTATAGATTTTTGTCCAAGTCATTTCAAAATTTCATTGACTTACTCCAAGTTGCCTCTTGAGCTATGCACGTGAACTCTCGACCCTGCATAGAAAACTTGGTGAGGCATAGTTATTAATAGGCATAAATCAAATGATTAATAGATGAAAAAGGTACCTGTTTGTTGTAGTATTCCCAAAATAGATATATTTACCTGTCCCTACGGAGACAAATCTTTCCTTGTATGCATCCATCCACTACATTTCACATACTCGAGTGCATCTGGATACGTATTGAATTTTTTATCTAGCCTAGAGAGTTGTTCACCAAACTCCTCTTCTGTGGATGAAGACACCAACATATTCCATCTCATAATAAACATATCCCATTTTTCTTTATTTTTGAACAACTTCTTACATTTCACTAATACATGTTTCTATTAATGTGCCATTTGCATAATAAATGAATAACACCAAGGAATACACTGCTAACGGCGTTCATGAGTGATAGTTCTTTGTCAGTCTCAATTACACCTGGAAGAATACTGTCACCAATAATAAAACAAAATACACCCAGTGCCCATGTATAATTCTCTTCACGTTCCGCCTAAAGGTATGCAAAACATATAGAAAGGTCATGTGTGTAGATGTGACTCCAACAATCTCCAATAGGGGCATGCGATAACGATTGGTCTTGTAAGTGCAATCCATTATCAAAACATGTGAAAATGCACGTAACAAATCTAAACTGCTTGGTTGCGTCCAAATCAAGTTAGTGACAGTCTCGCTATTTTCACAATTCTTAATTCATTCAATGTAATTATGCTCTGCCAACTTCCCAAGCAGTTGTTGCATCTGACTTTTCCCACCCCACACAATAATTTTTTGTCTATAACGTGCATTGTATATTGTTTTTATTGTGGTTTTGTTTAATTCACTTCTTTGTTTTAATGTAACCAAAATTTCTTTTGGTCTAACTATGCTCTTAGACATATCAATCAGCAACTTTGTTTCCTCCTCTGATAATCTGCCTGCAAATGAATGACCCTCTAAATGTTCCGCAGCCAAATGATTATGCACACCACATGCAACCTCCAATATTCAATCATCATTTGAGTTTAACTTTCTGCCCTTTAATGCGAAAGGGCATCCACATTTTTTTGAACCTATTTTTTTTTGTCTTCTTTCGCTTGTGGCCCTCTTCATTATTCCTATCATGCTTATATTGTTCACTTCTCTCGCATGCGAGGAGTACTCTAGTTTTGATACCTACATGAGCAGCATTTGAAACCTTAATCACAATGACAAAGCCGTTTTTCCTTCCTACACCACGAGCCCAAATGATCAACGAATTATGATTGTGAAAAATCTACAATAAACCAATTAAATACGAATTTAGTAATGAACAACTGTAATTTGAGTAATAAATTTACAGTAGGTCTTAAATCTTGAGTTATAAACTCACTAGTATAATCCATCACAAAGTCCGATTCAACCTAACTTTCTTCTGTAGAGACCTGTAAAGTGTACAACAATGAATAATATGTTCGGAATCAAATAGCCAAATGTACTAATACTGTTCTGATGTATCTGTTCGGACATAATCCAAGTGTTTGGATTCTAAGATTCGAACATAAAAATTATGTTCGGTCTACTACTACCGAAATTAGCATTCGGTTCAGACCTGAAAGACCGCATATATTGGGGCCTACAACTGTTCCAAGGAAGAAAAACTTAAAATAAATGGCAAAAAATGAAAAAATAACAAAGAAACAGACATTTTCATTGCTGCTCTGGTTGAAAGGCACAATTTGATTGTTGTTTTCTTCCATCATTGCACTAGAAAGCCTTAGAGATTGAATGAAAAATAGAGAAAGTACAAGAAGGGAGAAATATGAAGGAAATGGAGGAAGATGATCAGTTGCCTAAGAGCAGAAAATAGAGGAAGATGAGTTACCCAAGAGCGAAAAATGGAGTAAGATGAGTTACCTAGAAAGTTGTGTGAGGGAAGTGGAGAGTGAGATGGCTGGGAGAATGGGATAGGGAAGAAGATGAGTTTGTGTGTGAAAAGAGGAAATTTGTTTTGAGCTTTTGTGGGATAATGGATATTTTGGTCATTTCATAAAGAGGTACAAATGTAATAAAAATAAATAAATTCCTTGTGTGGGAAGAGTAAAAATGTGTGTGCCAATAGAATGACCCTTTTAGAAATACCGCCCACTGGATGGTGAGATTGGAGGAAGTGAACATTTCAAGGGAGGACTCAAGTTTTGCACAGTTTTCAATTTAGGAAAAAAAAATCACTTTCTAAAATAGGATGTTAATTTTTGTTGAAAGTAAAGTAAAAATAAAGTGAAAAAATAAATTATCATAATAGTGGTTAGCCTGTGATCCTTTGTATTCCCTTGCATGTAATTGAATTTTGGAAGTGGGCAATTACTTTAGTTTAGTGGATTGGTGGTTATTGTAGTGGTCATTTAGAAGTATTTACAAATATGAAACTTATACATAGGTAAGTGGGCATTTAGTACATTTATGTCAATGGTGTAATAATGGCTATTTACATGGTGATGTGAACATTGTTAATATAAAAAAGATATTTATAATGCATTTGATATAATAAGCTATAACATTTTAGCTTCATCCGATTGTCTTTGTGTTATGTGGTTGTGATTAGTCTCGGAAGATTCTTTTCTCAAACTAATTGTTGAGAAGAGAAAAGGGAAAACATTCACTCCCATTGTGTTCATCTTATCAAGTTTTTCATTAATATTTCCGAAGGCGTTTTTCTTTTTTCAGCCTATCGGAACCGGAACAATATGTTGATCCTGCAAGAGATGACTATTGATGGGTCAAGAGTGCTGGTGGTGTATGCACCGGCTGACAACATTGCCATGAATGTGGTTATGAACGGTGGGGATTCTGCTTATGTGGCCCTCCTCCCATCATGATTGACAATTGTTTTGGAAAGTCCGACGGGGGATTGAGCCCTTGAACTATGGTAGCTGAAAGAAGATAGGTGGGTCCTTGCTGACGGTGGTGTTCTAGATCCTAGTCAACCACCTGCCAATGGTTGAGTTGATGGATGAGTCAATCGATACGGTCAACAATGTTATCTCCTATACTATCCAAAAGGCCCTTCATTGCAAGTGTTGAGAAGCAAACAAGCCCTCTTAAGAGTGTCGTAGCAGAAAATACTTGTGATGGATGGTCCACTGTGCACAAACACACACCATTGAATCATCAAGCCATCACACACAAGAACGCAACAATTCTAAATTGTTTAGCAATATTGCCTTCATCCACGAGAAAGAGAAACTCCACTTTCTCAATCTCTTTCAAAATCTAGAGTTACAAATTACATCTTATATATAATTCCGGTTTAATTTCTTGGCCCCTAAGAAAGTATTTGATAGCAAAAAAAAAAAAAACCTCAGTATAATTATCGACATACCCTCAAGCAATAAACCTTGGTCATGGCTAACCCAAACGAATTGACCTGGTTAAATCAGAATATAAGAAAGACATAAACCCAATAATCCTTACCTTGGCTTGGATTCTGTTAATTTCTTGAGCCACCTTGAAGATATTGACAATGTCTTCATCTTCTTCGTACCTCACTAAAAGGTAAGCCCCTACACCCGCTATGAACGGGCAGGACTCCTGCACGCCCTCCCCGAGGTGCACAGACAATCTAAACATTATCTGGTATCGATCAAGTCCCAACGAGACTTGACATTTCCCACAATTGCTTCCTTCAAACTAAACACTCCCGTCTTGATCTTTCGAAAGTGCCCTCCATTTCTTTTGTTATCTTTGCATGCATCCTTGCAACACTGAATATTCACTTCTATTCGTCAAGACAAAAGAGACCTTCCCAAATCCAGATCTCACTAGGATCTTGTAAGATCTCGATCCTTAATTACTTTGGTTAGTATTGATTGATTTTTCTTAATAATTAATCTCACGTGTTTAGATGTTAACCGAGTGGTTTTATGGGTTAGAACAATGTTTGGGTAGTTTCGACAGCTTTCGCACCAAGTTCCATACTTGGAAGGGTCTAGTTCAGATTTTGAGAAAATCAGTGGTATTTTGGAAAGTTTATAAAATTACTGTTTTGGGTTCAAAAGATATGCCTCGTCATGTCCAACAACTTTCATGCTGAGATCCTGAAAACCCTTATTTCCCCATATTCCGTTTTCTAGGGCTATAACTGTCAATTCTGAAAAAACTTGAGTTTTCCCAAACGACCTTGAGAAATTCCCATTCTTGATTTATTGAAAAGAGAATTTAATTTTGAGAAACTTTTGTTCTTAACCTGAGGTCATCCGAGTTTCAAAAGACCTTGTTTAATTGACCCAAGTTATGACTCGACACCCAGCCCCTTTCCTCTCCTTCCTGCACGTTCCAGCCACTACAACTTCTCATTCTCTCCTTCCTTTTCATCTCTTCCTCAATAATTCGATAAGTGGAGCTTGCTACCTTAGGTTTTGATCTCTCTACGCTCTAGTTTTGCACAGTTTTCAATCTAGGAAAAAAAATTACTTTTTAGGATGTTAAGTCTTGTTGAAAGTAACTTAAAAATAAAGTGCAAAAATAAATTATCATAAAGTGGTTAGCCTGTGTATTCCCTTGCATGTAATTGAATCTTGGAAGTGGGCAATTATTTACTTTAGTTGATTGGTGGTTATTGTAGTGGGCATTTAGAAGCATTTACAAATATAAAGCTTATACATAAGTAAGTGGGCATTTAGTATATTTATGACAATGGTCTAATGGGTATTTAGATAGTGATGTGAACATTGTCTATTTAAAGAGAAATTTGTAGTGCATTTGATATAATAATCAGTAAGATTTTAGCTTAATGCAATTGTCTTTGTGTTTTGTGGTTGCAATTGGTCTTGGAAGATTCTTTTCTCAAACTAATCATTGAGAAAAGAAAAGGGAGAACATCCACTCCTATTTTATCAAGTTCTTCATTAATATTTCAAATCAACACATCAATGAGAATATGAGTTTTTCAGATATTTTTATCTCTATTTTCTTTAAAATACCAAAGATGCCTTTAAGGCCCTTTCTTCTTCTTCCTATAAGAACTGGAATAATATTTTGATCCTACAAGAGACAACTATTGTTGGGTCAACAGTGCTGGTGGTGTATGCACCGGCTAACATCACCGCCATGAATGTGATTATGAATGGTGGGGATTCTACTTGGGGAATTCTATTTGCACCCACCCACTTTGTTGAGTATACCCACATGCTGAGCTCACCTACTGCAAAAATATAAAGTCTCCTTTTCTACTGAGCCCACCCACCAAAGATTACAAACATGCCCTTCTTTTTCCTTCTTCTTCAATTCTTCCTCATTTCCGTCAATATTGAGAAAATGACGTCATTTCCAAGCCTTAGGTGAGTGAAATCTTTGAAGGCAGATAATCTTCTCTTCTTAGTAAGCAAAGACAGATCATCTTCATCTCCCCATGTACCTCTTCATCTTCAACTTCTTCCATTTTTGTTTTCTTCATTGCTAATCTTTTTTCCAACTAAGAAAACATGTAATGCAAATGGATTGAGTGCATGCAAATGTAATGGAGTGTGTGGGTTGCAATTGGGATTGAATGGAAGGGATGGGAGAAGGGAGAAGGGAAATCAGTGACAGTTGACATGCAAAATGAAAAACATGATTCACGTCCTACACGGAAACGCAGATCCGTGCACAGTGAATGTGCACGGAAACGCAGATCCGTGCACATTGAATGTGCACGGAGAGTAAAACCCATATATTGTGCATATACACGGTGATTTAAATCCGTGCTAATTGCATATGCACGGAGATTAAAACCCATGCATTGTGCATATGTACGGAGCTTCAAATTCGAGCAGACTGCATTCGCAAGGAGTTTCACATTCGTGCATATGGCATGCACGGGTTAAAACAGTGCAGTTTCAGATATGCACTGCTAATGAAATTCGTGCATTATGTTTACTTATTTATTGCTAATCCGAATTATGTATATTTCAGCATGCCGCCAAGACAAGTTCGTCGTGGTAGTTCTTCGACCTCAGAGCGCGGTGACGTTATTAGTAGTCCATTGACCTCGCGGGGTCGGAGTGGTGTGGTGAGCTCATCCACCACAGATCGTCATAGGCCTACGGCGTCAGAGCGGAGACGCAAGGCTCGATAGGATTCAAGTCCGGATCCGATAGAGGAGTCAGAGGAGGATGTAGCCACTCAGGAGGCTACAAATGATGATATTACTGATGATGATGCACTTATGCTCATTCCAGAGGAGAGGGTGGACGATGATCGTCACGCAGGTCTTATTCCAGGTGGTCCAGAGGATCTCTCTGTCCTTATCAGCTTTAGGACACACATAGCTATATCGATATGGGGAGGGGAGGTATGACATTCATTCTGACAATGTGTTAATGGTTTGTTTTTCTTATTGGAATTGTTATAATCTAATTTTAATATATTTTCTTACATTGTGCAGGATCGTGATGCTCTTTAGTGTATATGTCATTGGCCTAAGTTGAGATCATGGTATCTACCACGGCTGGGTGAAGATAATCATGTTCCTGGACTTCATGCGATTATAGAGGAGTCCGGCTTGGCACCACTGACGATGCACTTATCTTACCGCCATGTCGACTGGGCTTTGGTGTCGGCATATGTAGAGAGATGGCAGCCCGTGACTAACACTTTCCACCTATCATTTGGTGAGATGACGATCACATTGGATGGCGTCAGTGCTATTATTGGCATTCCAGTTGTTGGTACACCCGTCCACGCCCCGACTCAGCTATCTTTTACTGATCAGATTTTATTGTTGGAGCGTGGATTGGGGGTGGATATAGGGGCTGTCAGCGCAGAGTTGTCCTTGGCTCGCAGTGGGGTGATTAGACTGTCATGGATCAAACAAATGTACAGTGATGTGACTCCGCAGTTATCTGCACGGCGGATAGAGTGCGCTGCCAGAGGCTACCTATTATATTTGTTAGGTTGCACACTCTTTGTCGAAAAGTTTGTGATGAAAGTCTCCATCTACTACTTAGAGTTATTGATGGACGTTGGACATATTCAACCTTATGCATGGAGAGCTGCTGCGTTGGCGTATCTTTATCGCCAGTTGAGACAGGCGACGATGATAGATGTTCGACAGATTGCTGGATATCTCATGCTACTGCAGGTATCTCACGAGTGTATATATATATATATATATATAACAATTTGGTATCATCAAATTTGTTAATTCATATATTATGCATGTACATGCCTGGGTATACGAGCACTTCCCCTTAGCTCGTCTGTGAGCACAGATTGGATATACTATAGGTCAGCCATTAACATGTCGATGGTATCCTTCCAGCAGTTCGGGCAACATGATGGAGAGTATATAGTTGATACGTGAGAGGCTGGACGGTATCCATCCAAGTGAGGTGAATAGACAAACCTATCTAATAGTTATTATTATATTTAAGTCATTATTATTAATTTATTGTTCTCTTTTTTATCCACAGGTAGCTTGGGACCCCTATGCTAGTGTGAGAGCTCATCATCCCTTCCACCAGATATCATTTTTTTGTGGATGCTTGAGATCGATGGATGTCATAGAGCCCTATCATCCACAGAGGGTCCTTCGTCAGTTTGGACAGTGCAAACAATCCCACCTCCACTGTATGCCCCTGTTTGTGCATCTAGGGGAGCGACTGCTGCTAGGTATAGGGTCTCCTAGCAATTCTTGGACCGGTTCTGGATTACGTGGGGTGACCATATATTATCCCCAGAGCACCGCGGGAGTCATGCGACGCATGCATGGGAATGCGCCCCTGATTATCTTCAGTGTCTTATGAGGATCTTGCATGTACGGGTCCAGAACACAGATCACCATTCACATTATGACCCCCACCAGGGCGTTGATGACCTACAACAGTGTGATTATTTAATTTGAGGATTTCCCCTTGATGGTATATGCATGCCTAACCCATTTGCTAAATTCATATCTTGTTCGGCTGATACAGGTCCACCGAGCTGTGAACCATCTTTGTGCCGCAATTGCGCAAATAGGACAACCAACTGACGTGTATTATCGTGTGTTATAGACTACACTTGAGGTTCTAGAAGACTTGCCGGTTACATACAGGCGTCATCTACAAGGACCGTAGTCGGGTGTTATGGGTGTAATGTATTTTGTTGGTTGACAGTTGAACTATGTATTATTTTTTGTGGATGAACTTTGATGTGGATTAAACTATTTACATGACATTGGATCTTCGGATATACTTTTATTGGATAATGGATGAAGTTGTTTACCAATTTATTTTTATAGGTATGCATGTTGATCAATACACTTATGTTGTATAAGATGAGCCATGTTGTTTTGCACGGAAATACAGAGCCGTGTAATACACTCATGCATGGAAATCCGAAGCTGTGCAATACACTTATGCACGGAAATCCAGAGCCGTGCAATACACTCATGCACGGAAATCCGAAGCCGTGTAATAAACTTCTGCACGAAAATATAGAGCAGTGCAATACACTTATGCATGACTTCATATTGTCGATCATTACATGTGATGCGCGGCTTTGCAAATCCGTGTAGGACGCGAATTGAAAAAAAAAAAAGCACTGTAAAAAAAAACAATATCTTCTTTTCATATATAGTCATTTGCTTGTCCATATTATAGATAGCTTCTCTAAAACACAATGTGCTGCCTCGGATTGGAGATGTGATAGCTTATATAAGGAAATGGAGAGATGGATTGGGAGATGAGTTCTTCCAAAGTGAGACCTTTATGATGATGGGAAGAAGTAGAAGAAGAAGTATAATGCTGTTAAAGAGAAATACGTGCAGTAGAAGTGAAGATGAAATCCTGAAGAGAGGAGGAAGATGAAGTGAAGAAGAAGAAAAAATCAACTCAGGAAGAAGGAAATGGCTTGAAGAGAAGAGGAAGATGAAGGCAAGGGTAACAAGGGAAATTCACAGATGGGTATTCTTGGAATTAAAAAAAACTTTAAAATGTGGGCCGGCTTAGCAAAGTGGGTGGGTGCAAATAGAATTTCCCATTCTACTTATGTGGCCCTCCTCCCATTATGATTGGTAATTGTTTTAGGACGCGGGGATGGATGTCACATCCAAGATTTGGATTGAACTAAATGTCCCAAATCATAAGATGTGACAGGTGTGATGGGTGTCACATCCAAGATTTGGATTGAACTAAATGTCCCAAATCATAAGATGTGACAGGTGTGATGGGTGTCACATCCAAGATTTGGATTAACCTAAATGTCCAAAATCATAAGATGTGACTGGTGTTGGGCTTTAAGTCATTTCAACTCTTATAATAAGTTTTTCCACATTCCTACCCAGAATTAGGCACTGAGGAAAAAAAAAAAGATAGAAATATGAAAGCTTCTCTTCTACTTCATGAAAATTCTTTGAATTCCAAAACCCAAGATTCCCCAAATGCTAATTTCTAGTGAAGATTCTTATAGATTTCAGAGAATTTCAAATATCTGTCTTTTTTTAAAAAGGCCATCTTAGATGTAACCACTTCATGGCCATTCCAAATATGGATTTAACGAACCTAGCGGATTATGGAAATCTCAATAACCCAAATTCCTAATGTCATATTTGACAAGGGATTTCTCACCAGATTGTTACAAAGTCATCATGGAAAACCCACATTTGGAAATTGTAAATCCTTGGTCTGACCCCCTCTCATAGGGTTTGAAAATCTTCACTTTTGTGGATTTTAAGCACGGTACCAATTTTTCTTAGCTAAATGCATTGATATCGATGTGGAATCCCCAGCTGTACAAATCCTCAGTGAGGAATCCTTGCTCCAGGGCAATGAATTCCTCCACTATTACCAAAAGTGCCCCAACAGATACGCTTGAAATCAATCCAAGAGGCCAAAGAAAGGAATCAATCACATAATTTTTCCAAGCTGCTTCTTAACCTCTGCATTTTCAATCAGCAATAAATCTGTAAACACCTGCTCAATCAGACTTAACTTGTATGGAGAATGCATCACAATAGCATCTCTGATGCCTCCGTCTGTTTTTGAACATAAGCTACTTGCATATATTTTTTTGCAGATTTGATTTCAGGTAAATGCATCCAAACCATTTATTCATGTGGTAATGTCAGGTAAGAATCCTGGAAGCCAAATCGTTGAAATTGAATTTGTGAATGTGCAGTTGCACAAGAACCTGTTTGTGTATGTAAAAACCTGGAAGCCATCAGTAAGGTTGGGAAAAATGAAGCCACAGAGAATATTCTATGTAAATGCAATAAAAATAAATGATCCATCTCCACAGATACCAAATTTTTCGAAGCAGATTAAGTTGCAAAGGCATGAGAACATACTGCAGCGATACTCTGTTCTTTCCCACTGACCAAATGACAAATTTTATTATCACATTCTTTGAATGTACAGTTCAAAGAGTTCCGAATACAAAAGAGGGACTAAAGACATTTGGACCTGGAAGAAAAATGTTGCCTAGCTGAATTATTATATAAATCCAACTTATCATTACTTTTCAGGGATTTAAGCTTGGAAAACTAGAATGAAGGTACGAATTTCCACGGGACCCAGCTCCACCACTAGTTTAGAGGGATCCACAAGCCCTACTCTCATTCATTTCTTCCTTAGGAGGGCCTTCTACCTTCCAAATCAGTCACTTTCTTGATTAGCAGATAAGTTCATCTCAGTTATTTTGCTGATCTGAAAAGAATAAAATGACAAAAGTAAGATGATTTCAACTTGACAGGGAGGGGGAAGGGAACCAAGAAGAGTTAAAGTATCATGCATATACTGCTAATCACACACAAGGACATGTATGTATTAACACAAGGCCTGATGATGCCATTCATAATATGCATATATTTTAATATGGATCAAGTGATTCAACAGCTGAACCATCATTTTCCTCTACAACAGCTAAAGCGCCATTTTTCTCTAAATAATCTAAAAACAGCGAATGAGCTTTTAATTCTCAGCTGATCAATTAAGGCATGGGTCCAAGGACAATGAAATGGTATGTGAAGAATTGGGTACCACACAATAGTTAACAAAAAGGGTAACCATGGCAGTTAGCCTTTGAGTAGGAGTGACAGAAATGTCTTTTGTCGCATAAGCTTTTCATTTTTCAACCCCCCTAAAGTAACGGCATGCCACATAAGGTTGTTTTCTTTATATATATTTTTAATCTAAAAGCAGGTCTGCAGTAGAATTTATAATCCTAGAGGGGCAATTGCCCGAAAAGAAAAGGGTCATCATAAAAATAATAATGATAATGATGTGTATGATCCTATCAGACTAATGCTAGATGCATTTACAACCGCATCACTTGGAGAGTTTCAGAGGCACTAGAATTGATCTCATGTTCATATCTAACTTCATTCCATCGTGTGAAACTTACCATCTGGTCAGGGATCAACGTCCTTAGATACACATAAGCCATTACTGAAAGATCCTTATCCTCTCCCATCTGAAAAATATTAACACAAGCAACAGAAGCTATATTCAGCAATAAAATATAAAGGTGGTGAATTTTTCAGGAAGACTACAATATATACTAAAGCTGAAAAGTCATTAGTGAATTCGGCAGATCATGGTAGAAGGAGCTTCTGTTTCTAATGGTCAGTTAAGTAGAAGTGAGAATTTAGGATCTCATATAGGTGTGCCAATCGCATTAGAACACTTCCATCTTCAAGGACCTGTAGAAAAGTTCAAGAGATTTTAAGTAGACCTACGAAAACTAGCCAATCTTTTTTGTAATTTCTAGTAAAAATAATGAAGATCTTTTGTTTTAATTCGACTTGCTATCCAAACTTACATGTTTTTAAGAGATAAGATAAATAATATTCATAGAAGCCAATTAAAAAAAAAAAAAAAAAAAAACTCCATTGGTCTTGAGCAGCATATGAAATTATCATACTCCCCAATCTATGCTTGTCGAGGATTTCAAGTATAAGAATACTTTTAGCATTAAAAACAGTGCTAGCTGCAATTTCACCAAATTGTCTCCCAAATTTAGTGTAGTTATTTGGGTCCTTAAGATTTTGATAAATGTCAGGCCCCGACCTAGGTTTAGTATATTTTATTATTATTTTAATTGTGATTAGTTTCTAAGCGAGATTAGGGGATGATTAGTTTAAGTTTTTAGTTAGATTAGAATTTTGAATAGCTTTGGAGAATTTTGAGCGCGTTAAGTCTGGTTTGACCGGGCCCTGGGTGGCCCGTTGGACGCGTGTTAGTATGGGAATTTGATTTATTTGATTTTTTAAAAAAAATATGGATTTCGATATTTTGAATTTGTTATTTTGATCCCAGCAACTTTCATGTTTGTTCTGTTTGCATTCGAACTCCAGAAAGCGCGTTTTTTGAGAAAAAGGGGCAAATTCGTCTTTTTACCCTAAATCTGTGCTTAAATTTTGAAATTTGAAAATCATGAGGAAAATATGTACTTTTTGAAAACTAGATTTTTCGACGATCATTTTTCTCTTCTTCGTCAATTTCATTCGGAACCCACAAATGATAGATCCAGCTATGTAAAGAATTCAGGGCCAATGGGACCCACTCCCTCAACTTAAAACCCACGTTGGGTTCTGTTCTTCCCTACATTTTCCGCAACAAACCTGAAGAAGACTCCTATCCTCTTCTCACCTTCTCTTTCTTCTTGCATGTCAACGGGATTGAGCCTAACTTGAAAAATGAATTTCACCATCTTCATCTTCAACCTCCAAGCTTTCTAACCATACTATTTTTAAGGAATTTCAGCCAGGTACATCATCTTCTTCAAGCTTTTCTTCTTGATTGAACCACCTAGAGGTAAGCCATTGCTACCCTCTTGCAACCATGAGTTCTCTAAGCCCTTGAGAAGTTTTCCTTTATGCATGCAAGGAAACTCTTTGAGAGCTCCTTTGTTTTCTAAAATTTTGTGGTTTTTAGTGGGTTTTCCATGGGGTTTTTGGTGTAGATTTGGAGTTGAGCTGAGAAAGGAGTATTTTGATTGTATTTAACAACCATTTGACCTTGAGGCAAGTGAAAAATCTGGACAAGAAATGTATGCAATTTAAATGTTGGTTTCTCTACAAATTAGTCGGTTTGATTTTGAATTAGTTAAGTCATGGATGATGCTTTGTTTCTTGTAAATTGTTGCTTCAACAATCTGAGCCTTGTTGTTCATTAAAACTTCTGAATTATTAGCTCTCGTATCTCAAAGTTTTGTGTTTTGATGAATTAAGAAGCTATGTTTATGTCGGATTTGGAAAATGGAATGGATTGGTATATTTGTGGTTGAATGGAGTGTGATTTTAGCTATGAGAAGTGCAGATGTTTAGGTGAGAATTAGGGGAATGGAATGAAGAAGAAAAATAGAAATGAAATGTATAAGAAAGTAGCAGAAATTCTTCACTAGGCGAAACAGTCAGTGAGCTGTTTGCTTGAGTGAATCTGGTGGTCGCTTGAGCGAACAGGCCACTGCCTGTTGAGAAACATTGCAGAAACCCATCTGCTCGCGCGAACTAAATGTTAGCTTGAGCGAATGAGTTTCTGGAATGGTCCGCTCGAGCGAGCATGTGTCCGCTCGAGCGAACATGTTACTATCTGGCGAAATTGAGAGACAGAGGCTCGTCCGCTCGAGCGAACCCTCATCCGCTCGAGCGAACCTGGGTACATTTTAGGGTGTTTTTCTCGTGCCCTGTTGGTAACCAATTGTAGGGTATTGTTTTTATAAGGCTTCCTGGAAGCGAATCAGACATTCGAACCATGTTCTCCTATGATATCAGATGAGAAATGTAGATAAGCCTCATTATGCACTTTATGTCTCAGACATCGGAGATCTTCAGAGGCACCAAACTATGTTTTATAAACCGACGTTGTGACATTAAGTGGGTAATGAGACAACCCTCGGGAGGCCAATCAACTACTATGTACCACCTCATTCCATATTAGTGAATTTATATATAAATCTTCTTAGAAATCGATTTGAAACAGAATTGATTGTTTTGTTATGTTTGAGATTATTGGTAAGACTACTCATTTGAATTGTTTAATTTTGTCCGTTTGTATTTGTTCGGAGTAGTTCTTCTTATCGATTCCTAAAATGTATTGTCATGATCTAATTTGTTTCGATTCAGGTTTTTGAAAGGCACCACTAAGCTTAGGTCACTTAGTTGGGCCGATCACCCGACTTGGGATCTTGAAAATTAATTGCCAACTGTTGTTTGGATTTTGTTTGTTTGCTCCGGCCATGGCAACGGTTTTGTTTTCCGGTCCCAAGAGTAGTTGCAATGGTTTCTGTCTGTCTATTCCGGCCATTTTGTATGGCAACGGTTTCTGTCTGTGTGCTCTTGTTACTTCGGTAATAGTAGAATATAACTAAATGCATGTGGGTTGCCAATATTTTGATTATTTGTTAGTTAGTTTGAAATATTTAAATTATGAAATTCTTTTATTTGTACAGAAATAGTTCATTTAATTTACTCTTTACATATGTTTCGTTTTAATTGCATTTTTATGATTTTAAATATGGTATTTATAAAACTTGTATATCTTGTTTGTATTATTCACCTGGCAGACCGTCGTGTCTGATACTCCTTTTGTTTGGTGTCAGATATCGGTCCCACCTCCCTGCCTCCCTTGAGGCGGAGCGTACGGAGGAGGTAGTAGGACCTCCGGTGGAGCTCGAGTGGCAGCCAAATGATATCATGTAAACGTCATGTTGGGTTTGGAGTTTTGATAACATTTTTTGGGAACTTGTCTATAGCCTTTATTGGCTTTTATCTTTTTGTTGGGATTGTAAAACTTAAATATACTTTTGTGATCCTCACAACTCTAACCTTAACTTTGGGCTATGTTTTTATGTATATATTCATCTTTTGATACTAAACTTGTGCACTTATCTTATGTTACATGTAATTTTTATTTTGCCACATGCTTTCGCATATTATCATTGATGTAAAAATTGATTCATTGGTTGTGATGGATCGTCTGGAATCCTCACCTAGGAATCCTGTGGGAAAATTATTAGCGTGTGCGGGCGGAATTTTCCGGCCCATCGCGCCGTGTCCTTTGGATTAAGGACTTGATTATCAGGACCTCGGTCCGGGGGCGTGACAATAAATGACATACATAACATGCTTTTACACTATAAAAAAAGTATTTATAAGACGGCATCAAAGTTCCCCATTTTAATTTACAACAATTTTGGTTATGACAAGTGGTAGACAAGTTCTACATGAGGGATTCCACTTACCTAAAGGTTTATCATTGCAACATTATCAGGTAAACTGTAGGAAGGATCCATTGCTGCGAATGTTGGTGTCACGTCCCCAAAATACAGCCAAGGGATAACGTGAAAAATATGATTAAATAATATATTCCTGTGTTTAATGCAACACAAGCTTCCAAATATGGACCCACAAAATTCCGAAACATGATGAGTCATGATAAAATATTTGCGGAAGCATTAAACCAATTGGTATCAATATCCAAAATTAAACCAACACATAACTTCTGAATATTTTAGAGTTTAAAGTTTCCAAAATATCTTAAATAAAACAACTAACTAAATTTATGTTCAATATTAAGAATTGCTACTAAAATAGTTTCTACGATGAAAGTCACTCCCGTGCGGTCTTAGACGGCTGCGTAGCCATCTCCGGCTCTCCACTAAGGTTCGTCAACTGGTTCAAACGCTTGAAACGTTTGACCATCCTCCGTCTCCACAGTAGGGTAGGGGCCAGTACCTATGCACCAATAAACAAAGTAAACAGCAAGTACGAAAGCATAATTTATAAATAAAATACAAGATCAATGTGAGTAATGACAGGTAATGATCATAAGAGATCAACACCACATAATGACGAAAAGAACGTATAATTAAAATCCAATCTACACAAATAGAGCAATACTTTAATCACACAGAAGCACTGCTACTGTTTTGGGAGGTCAGCCCTAACTATAAAGCTGGAAAACCCGTTCGAAGGCCGGCGGTCATAAATCGGTTCGTAATCAAAATCGTAGGCCGGATAAACCGGTTCGAAATGCGGATATTACAGTGTTCGTACACATTGGTGATCAGTCGTCTAAACACAACTGTAGTCGTTCGAATATGACCCAATCAATATATATATATATATATATATACATATCATAGTAGAATAGACCTAATGATTTGTAAAGCTCTGACATAGAAACCTAACTCAAAGTGAAGGGCTAATTGCACAATAATCCACAATCGAATACCAATCAAATCATTCGAATAAACCTCTGCAATATCTCAATCGATTGCCACGCCACATCACAGTCCATATCCAATCAACATAGGGTATGCAACTAATAAACCATCATCAGACTCAATTATGTATGCAAACCCGAAGGTCATGGAATAATCACAAGCCAATTCTAAGGTCAAACATAAGATCTCGTACCCAATAACCACAAGAATCTCTAATAGATAAAAGATCAACGTAACCCTTCTCAATCAATGATGCATAGACCCAATTAAGGGTTTTCCAATAGAGATGAGTTGAGCTTGAATCCATTAGGATTTTCCCGAGGTCATACAAAGTACTAAACCTTATGTTAGTAATATACCATGTGCCTGGACGGTATTTACTTGGTCCAATGATCCAATTAAAACTATAATTGTAACACATTAAAATCAAAGATATCATTTAATATTTAATTTCTAAATAGTGATAAATCACAATCTTAATTTATAATTTAAGAAAACTCGAAGATTCCATCCCAAAATATTTTCCACATCAAAATAAGCCAAAGGTCTAATTTGAGTTTATAAAACAACCAGGGTCTTTTTCCTAATTTTTCAGAAACTAGAAGGGCTAGCTAAGTAATTAACCAAACTCATCACATGGGATGACATCACCAGTCATCACCATTCTCCCTCCTTTTATTCCTATTCATATCAGGTCACCAAGTTCATCAGGTTACCGGGTACTAGGTACCAAGTCATCACTCATTCTCTCTCCAGGTCATCAAACATCAAGTCATCACGTTATCACCTACTTTCCCCTCTACACATCCGTGACACAAGTCAACACAGAATGCAATTCGGTAATGGGTAGTTCCACGCCAAGTACATCAGGCTACTCTCGAAAGTGGGCCCCACCGATTAACCCTCAAGATCAGCCCCCACCTACATGGTCGCCCAGGCCTATATGGCCAGATGACCGGACCAGATCCATGATCCAATCATCCCACGGTCCCCACAACCATCAGATGCCCCAAACAGTCCCTCTTCCCCATCAATCACTCCTCCAACTGATCAAACTAAGGGATGGTGGGCCAGGGGTGTCTACTGCATATGGGTCCAGCCTCTTTAAGGTTTTTAGTGGGTCCTCATCTGGATCCACGGATCAGATCATGCATCAAGTGGCCCACCTGGGTCCCACTTCCAAAACACGGTAAAGTCCCCAAAGGTCTACGTCCGTGAGCCGCCCAATCCCTGGTTCTCTACTGGTTTTCAATGGGTTGTATCGAGTCAAATTCCAGATAATAAGTCTACTTTACAAACCGATTTACAAAATCTTAGTTGAGGAAACGAAAGGGGTTTTGAAAATTAAACGAAAGCGCCGTGAGCAATAGTGGCTAAAATCATACAACAGTAATATCAACACGAGAAAAATCGATTGAATCAACCCCAAATCTCCGATCTCATCACAAAAACAGATTAACATGAAATGGAGGGCATCAAAGGGTTTCTATATGCACTAATACAAAAATCAAGGAGGAACACAAGTATTAAATTTACAAATTATAGTTAGGTACTTGCGTGTGGTCTGTGGTTGAGGAGATGGTCTAGAATTTCTATTGCCAAAGCCCAAAGCGCTAACCCAGAGAAAAGTTTGAAGAGAGAGAGTTGTGTGTGAAAATAAAAGAGTGTTGTGGTGTATAAATAGGGAATAAGAAGAAGAGTTGTAATCTAACTTAAATTCTAAAAATAATAAAGTTTAGGTTCTAAATAGATAAGCGTTTGGATTAGAGAAGAATTAGAGTTTTGGTTTGAGAAGAACTATTCCACTAAATTGGGCCCGAGTTATCTATGGGTCAAGACACCTGTCCAACAAACCTAACTCACCAAACCTAAGCCTAACGTGATCCCCACTTAGACTAATTACGTATTTAACTAAAATACAATCAATTACATAATAATAATAAAATAAATAATATATATAATGATATAACCAAAACGTCACAGTTGGTATATGTGAACTTGTCCAATTACCTCCATTCTATTAAATAGGAACTTGTCACATAGATTTAGCAGACCCATAAGCCTCAAAACAAGGGAACTAGACAGTTCTTCACCTATTCAATGAATGCAAGTAGAAAATGACTATATATCTCGTGGCCCGCCATTCGACGCCACTTAGCACCCTTGCCCAAGGGATCAATTCTAAGATAAAATTTCCCCTGAACCTGTCAAAACATTAATATTGAAGCTATAAAAATTGAACAGTGTTCTATGCCTTCATACTTTAAAACTGCCCAAGTGGAAAGAAGTTGGGAGGGAGAGATATCCTTTTAGGTAATTTTACATGGGTATATATGGCCATAAAAAAAAGTGCAGTGTGGAGAGCAAAAACTGGTGTGCATTTAGCCGCTCTCTATAAAATGGGCCATGGAGTTGTAGTTGAGTACCTGGGTCCTCAAGTTTAATCACTTCTAGTCCTAGCCTGGTGTCGGGGAAAATAAATGTATGGGCCTAACAAATATATATTACATATCCTTTTCTTAGCAAATATAATATATATATATATATATATAAAGTGGGTCTAGCCATTTTTTAGGATACTGGGTCTAGCCATATTTTATAGAATAAATTAAATGTGTTAATTTATATATTATTTTAAACTTTAATATTTATTTTTTATTTTTTACATATTTATTTATTTATTTATTTTCCGAAATATTTCACCGAATTTCAGAATCGGCCGAAATAATTCAGTCTGGGCACTAAACAGAAATGGCTTCTGAAACGAATTTCTCAACACTGCCTTACGCACATGTTCAGATTCTCCATTTTCACCTCCTTCTTCTTATGTTTCAAGGAAATCCCAAAGTCCTTCATGAAAGTGGGATTTTGCGAATAGTACTGCCAGCCACAAATTGTTCGGGCATGTTCATTCCTTCGGTCTGAACTTCATGGATTGTTTTCTGAAAGTCTCTAACTAATTGTGCTATCACTGATTTTCCTTCTTTAATTCGGAAGTCCTAAAATTTTTATACCACATATATTTTGGTTCCTGTGTCTCAGCAGCATACTCATTTTCTAATGCCTCCCAATATTCCTTTGTGGTTTTGTATTTCACAAATACACTACACCAGGAATTATCAAGATGATTGAGGATCTCATTCCTACAATCAAAATCATTTGATTTCCACCGATCATTCTGATAGGTACCGACAGGCCTATTTTCGAATGGTCTGGGACAGTCTGTGTTCAACACATATAGGACTTTCAACACCTTAAGTAGATATTCCATTTTCCTTTGCCACATCTTAAAATGTTGGCCTTCGAAATTGAATACTTTAGGAATCTCCCTAGTATTAGCCATTTTCATTTTTAGCAACTATTTAATCTGCAAAATCAAAATTTGTTTAAACTTTTAGAAAAAGATTTGCAGAAATTGTCAATAAATTAATTAAGTTAATAATAATTTTAGAGAAAGGAAAGAAGGCACCCGAACAACTGACAACTGAAGCACGTCACAGAGGATGCTATCTTTAGATAGATTTTCCCCCATAATTGTGTAGTGGACTCGTGGACATTTGCCCAACGATACAACGGCTTCCTGATCAGATATCTCCACTACTCGTGCACTTGAAAGAAGAAGAAAAGGATGTTTTTCACGGAAATTCTTAGTGGATCGTTTTATGCTTTCATGCTTCTATATATACACAATTTTCACCGTGCACGATCAATTTTTCCAGCATGATTTTGAGGATTTTTGACCAACAGATGGGATTTGTGAACATTTGAGATATGTTTTGAAAACTCCATAATCAAGAATATCCGGTGTTTGTAGATATTATTTTGGAAAAGAATCCCTGATTTTTGTGTTTTAGGAATTTTGTGGGTAAACTCACTGCAAACTCTCGCGAGACTATAACTCGTCCTCTAGGGTGAACTGAGAGGTTTAAAGACTTGCTGCACTTGCTTAGTACAACTGTGCTCCCTACAAAAGTGGCATTAGTTTAGTCCTTGCTTTTGTTTTAGCTTTGCTCGAGGTCTAGCAAAGTGTAAGTTGGGGGGGGGGGGATGAGAGCCTAAAATATACATTTTAGGCCCCTCAATGAGAACTTTGTTATACCATCTGATGAGATTAATTACCTTAATTATGTTATTTTTATGTTTACAGGTGCCCTAGGTGCAATGAGAAGAAACCAAAGCAAAGAATGACAAATCGGAACAACCTGGAGGCTACTGCCTCAAGGCGTCCGGATGCCCGACTCAGGTGAGGTCCTCCTCGGTCCGCGTTTTGACGAGATTTTTGAAGGAAAATTGGCCAAAAGCTATAAATATGATCCAAAACTTGTTTTTAGAATTATTCACATCTTGGGAGAAGATCTGGAGGCTGGTTTGGGAGCTTTGGAAGAGCGCCAATGGGGATTTCGTCAAGGATTCTTCGTCAATCTCTCTCCATGAGCAACTAACTCTCCATCTTAGGGTTGCGATGAAGCCCTAACCTTGTATTTTGGTGATGTATGGATTCTAGGGTTTTACTTTGAACGTTTTTGGTTATATGACATGAAGTTATTCATTGATCGGATTTTATTTATTAATACAACATCTCTTTTTGGTATTTTAATCTTGTAGATTCGAATACTAGTCATATAACGATGCTTGAATGAATGTGTTGTTAGATCTAGGATAATATATGCCATAGAGATAGGTTCTGCCCCGATCTACATCCACATCCCTTATCTGTTAGACTCTGAAGGTTTGTAACCAGAACGAGTCTTTTTAGCGTTGATAGTGAAACCCTAGGTCTATACTCGCCATTGTGCGAGGTTAGAGCGGATTTGTACCCTAAGATCTTTTCTCTGATTGAATCAAAACTTTGTTTTTAATTTGTTTAATTTAGGAATCAAACCCATCAATCAACACTTCGTTTTCTATTAGGATTAGTTTAGGAATTCTGAAACCAACACAACTTAGCCTCTTTGTCCCAGTGGATACGACACCCGATTGACATCTTTGCTCTCACGAGTAGAGATAGTAGCTAGGTACAAATTATATTTGCAAACCCTGTTTTGGGACGATCAATTACCCACTTCCGCGGAGGTAACATACATACTTCCGTGGAGGTAACTTACCCACTTTCGCAGAAGTAACATACATACTTCCGTGGAGGTTACTTACCCTTTTTTTGCAAAAGTATCATATCTCATAAACCCATGGCGGTGGCGTACCACTACTTCCATGGAAGTAGGAATACGTAATCACGTATGGCAATTACTTGTCATAAGATCAAGAGACACATTACACAATCACCCAATGACTACAATCAGAAATGGGCTGGGCCAGATAGGTGGAGCAGGCATAAAATTGTTGAGTCCAAAAATACAAACGAAAGAGAACTTTCCTACGCTTTAAAGCACAAAACCGCCAACATAAGGCATGGGTTTGCTCCCCGCATCTTGTGTCTGAAACCGCCTTAGATTTGCCTGATGTGCATTTCAGTGGGTTTAGCCGGCGCCACCATGGGGGTTAGTCCTGTTGGGTCAAAGACTTAAGGGATACCTACGTCATAAAAAAAAAAAAAAAGACAACCTGTATTGATGTAGATTGGGTAGGATCAAAGATAGATAGAAAAGGTCAACAATAAGTTATTGTACTATGGTGGGCCGAATCTAGTGTCTTGTAAAAGTAAGAAACAACCTATAGTAGCAAGATCCAGTTCTGAAGCTAAGTACCGAGTTATGACACTTGGGACGTGAACTTTTTCTATGACCACGAGTCTTATTGTATGAGTTGGAATTTCTATATAAAGCTCCTATGGTGTTACATTCTTAGAGTAGATTTGTGAGGTAGATTGCAACAAATATAGTCTTTTATGAACTTACAAAATACATCAGAGTTAATTGCCATTTTTTAAGAGAAGAAGTTGAGAGAGAGAGAGTGAGATGAAGTTTGTGCACACAGATGATCAATTGGTAGATTTCCTCACTAAGGTAGTTCTGAAAATAAATTTAACAGATACATTGTCTAAGCTGGGCTAATAACGGTAAGCAAGAAGAAAGTATTCGCTGGGCCATGATGATTTTCACCCTCTAACACTTAGCGTACTCTCTCCCGATAGTTCTCAATCTTGCTCTCACATTTGCCCCCATGTCGTTCGAAACCATGGGAGAGAGAGCTCTCACCTCTCTCACTTCGAGTCTAACGTTATTGATTACATTAATATATAATCTCTACTTTCTTGGTCCCCAAGAAAGTCCAGGTACAATGACCAAAATACCCTTGACCCTGAACCCGAATCATTGGTTAACCCAATGAACCAATCCGGTCTAACTGGAATGTAAAACATAAACCCAACAATCTCCACCTTGGCTTACATTCTGTAGAACTTGAGCCACCTTAAAGATACCCGACAATGTCTTCTTGTATCTTGCTGAATGGTACGTCCCTGCATCCATGGCGTGGTTTTCATTCTTCAACATTCTGACATGTTGAACTAGCACTTGAACTTTGAGCAAAGTACATATTCTCGTCAAACTCCACCTTGAACTTTAATGCTCGAATCCATTGATGAGTCTGAGTGATGTCGATGTTTGAATCACTCACTATCGAGCCGTTAAACTCCCTTGACGTTGTAATATCCTACGTATCCTGGGCCTAGGCTTAGTTTGGCCCAAGTAGTCTCTTAATTGATCTCTTATTATGAAATTAGAAGTATTACTTATATAGAATTAGAAGTTGCCTCATGTGTAGAATTTTAGAAAGGAAGGAGTTGTATGGTAACACTAATTAGAAAGGGGAAGAGAGAGTAGGAATAGGACTCTATGTTTATATATATGCAACCATCGATCACCCTAGTGTATTATTCAATTTTCCTCCTTGATTTTGGAGAAATTCTGAGAGAGAGAGAGATTTGTGAGTTGCAATTTAAGAGAAGGGGAGGAAGGAAGACTGATGTCCTACTCACATCCACATATTGCAAAGGCAGCGATCGTTTATCAAAGGTGAGTGGATCTTCCCAATTATTTAGATGGCTTAACCAAGATGATTATAATGGTGTATGATTCAATTACTCAGTATGGATAAGAATACAATGATCTTCTTAAACCGTAGAATATATTTAAAATCTGCTTTGGACCAAGGAATTGTGTATGAATGACTGTTTGACTGATATAAATCATCTGGAGTGAAAATCCATGAACATCCATCGAATTAGGCATACAACTGATGAAAACAGGGACCTGACGAGAATGGTTTCATTGAAGTTAACGGGTTGTTGGACCTCATGGCCCACTGGATGAGGCATCTGGACCATAGATCCAAAGGAGGACCCATGGTCGATCCAAGAGGAACTGTATCCAAGGGAGGTGGGCCCTGTTTGGGCCATCATCCAATGGATTTTTAAACTTTTGGCGTGAAATTGACGGAAAAAAGGTGTTGGGTCGATAACTGTTGTGGGAGCCACTACCTAAGTTGATCAGAGATTAGGACCCCACACCTTAAAGGTGGCCCAGGGACGACCTAGATGGTGGTGGTCCCATGTGGCCTAGGCCCCAGTTGCCCAGTTATCCAGAAACTTCAATTTTGTTAACCGTGAGGCTTATTCATGAATTCTGTTTGTGTTTGTTGAGACTGTGGGGCCTAGTAAGGATGCATGATGATGAATCAGACCCATTAGAATGAGAGTTTACCCCTGGGCAACCCTAGAGAGTAGACCTCATCTTGGATTAGACCGGTGGGACCCACTGTACTCTATACCAAGATATTTCAGACGTGGAATACTTATTTTCAGGTTCTGTGTGTGTAGATGAGGCCTGGATGGAGTCCGTCAATTGGGACAGCTCTTGGACTTTGTATGTAATTAAACATTCCATTCTACTTAGGTGAATTAAGGTTTTATGTGAATTATGATTAATTGTATGGGCTGTTTTATTGGAATTTGGGCATGATTTTGTAATCTTGGGTATTATTCTATTTATAAGATAGAGTGGGTCACCCCTACACCTAACAATACTAGTTATGACTAGAAGTGGGCAGCAACATGTAAATTGTGTAGGGAGGCTGGTCCACACTGTTGATTGGTGTAAGTTATGGTTATTTATTTGTATTCTGGTTATGGTAATGTTATGATATGTCTAGAAGGGTAACATGGAAATGAAATATTGTGCTTTGGATCCTAGATATGGGATGTTGGACTTCGGTCTGGATGATTGATGGCCTTTGAATAGGCACGTCCTTAGTGGACGTCAGTGGCCATTATGATGGCTGGTCCTTAGTGGACGTGTCTAATGAGACAGGGTCATGGTGACCGGTATACATGTATTCGATGGGCCTTTGAGACGTGGTATTGTGCATGGACAAGGATTTGGATGTGAATGTACTTTTAATGATATTTGATTTATTGATTCAGATCTGTTGATTATGTGATGATTATATCATATGTGACTTGTGTAATTAGGAATATTCATTCACTAGTAGTACTGATGTTGTGTTGTCCCCTTCAGGTAACAATATTGTCGGTGGGCCAGAGCGGAATGACGATCAGCACGTAGTTTTTGGCATGCGTGGCTGAAGGGAGAGAACGAGAAATGCTTAAATAGTTGATAAAACTATTAGTCCTTCTTTAGGAGAAGATATTTAAATGTTTTAATCACATTATTGTTTTGAGTCAGAACAAGTGGATTGTCAGAGATTTAATGATATTTATTTATATTTGAATTAAATGTCTAATTCCTTGTGAAAATTATTTGATGTATGCATGGTATGTATTACTATATAATCATGATCTGGATATCCGACAGGGCCCCGGAATTTGGGTCGTGACAAAGTGGTATTAGAGCATAAGGTTTTGGGCAAATAAAAGAATTAGTAACCCATAGGTCACGTGGTGAGGACGTTGGGGTGTCAAGGGTAGAAATTAAAGTAAGATGTATTGTTAATGATGTTTTAGCTCACAAATTCTTCCCTTCTGCAGAAGGAATAAGACAATGGACAATAATACTGGAAATGAGAATGCGAACAACAATGTTTGGCCAAACAACGAAACTATGGAAATGCCGGAGTATGCATGACAAATGTTTGATAGCTTTATGAAGGCATACACACAGGTCCAAGAGTAGATCTCCGCTATTTACCACCACCAAAGTGAGAATGGCGAGGGACACAACAATAACAAAGAGGGTTCGAGTGAAGGCAGTAATAATAGAGGCAGGAATCGTTAAAGAGATACCTTGTATAAAAGATTCAACGAATTTCGCCCTTAGAGCTTTAAATAAACAACTAATCCTTGGGATGCAAATAAATGGGCAGAGCATATGGAAGGCATCTTTGAAGTGATGGGATGTATGGAACACCAAAAAGCCATACTTGCAGCATTCAAATTAGAAAGTGACGCAAAGGAATGGTGGAAGGCGCCTAAGAGGTCATTCAATGGGCAAGAAACAGAGATCACTTGGGCTTTCTTCAAATGGGAATTTGTAAAGAAGTTTATACCAGATCATATTAGGGCTCAGAAGAATAGAGAGTTTGAAACTTTAGTGCAAGGAAGTTTGACGGTAGCCAAGTACGCTCTCAAGTTCACTGAGTTGTCACATTTTGCTGAGACATTAGTGGCAACAGAAGAAGAAAAGATGGAACGATTTGTGAACGACCTTAGAACAGACATAAAAAAGGATGTGAAGTTGCATGAACGAAAGACTTGTGCTGAAGCCCTAAGAAAAGCTTTCTTCTCAGAAGAAGCCATCGAAGATATAAAGAGACAGACTCAAATGATGTCTACTGAAGGGAAAACAGATAACTCCAAACACTAGTTCCCCAATAAGAAAAAGAAACTGGAGCCAAGCCGATCTGTAACCATTGCGGGGGGTCTCACGAAACAAATCAATGCCGGAAGAAACTTGGAGTGTGCTTTGGGTGTCGAAAGGGAGGTCACAAGGTAAAAGATTGTCCGGAAGCTAGGGAAAGAAATCAGGTCAAATGGAAAAGCGGATGTTACGATTGTGATCAGGAAGGGCACCAGGTTAGAGACTGCCCCAGTAAACAGGGAAGGAATCAAACCCAGACACAAGGACAAGCACCTCAGCAAAATCAGTAGGGCCACCAACAAGAGCGTCCATAAAACCAGCGTTATTATCAACAGAACCAGACACATCAGCCATGTGGAAATCAGTAGAACCCACCCCAAGGACAGCATTACAACCTTGGCAGGAACAACCAAGGAGGGAATCAAGCGGGACAACAGCAGAATGGAAGGCTCTTTGCCATGACTCATCATGATGTGGAAGCGGCCAACCATGTGGTCGAGGGTATGGTTTTAATTTCAAATTTTGAAGCTAGTACTTTATTTAATTCTGGTTCAACACATTCTTTCATCTCGCATACTTTTGCTGCTAAGATAGAAAACTCCCCCTCAACTTTGACTAATGCATTAATAGTGTTTAGACCCACGGGCGAAAAAATATGCACTAGAACCATAATTATGATTGTATGTTAGAAATTTGGCAAGCCTGGATGCTAGCTGACCTGGTATTGTTACTTATGGACGACTTTGATGTTATATTGAGACTGGATTGGCTTACTAGGTATCGAGCTATTTTAGACTGCTTTAACAAAGTAGTTCGGTTTAATTTGGAGGGATTTACTCATGTTAGTTTGGTGGGAAAAAGGAAACCTATTAGGTCAATGGTTATCTCAGCCATCAAAGCTGGTGAGTTACTGAGGAATGGGTGCAAATGCTTTTTAGCCTTCATGTCGGAGGATAAACCGAAACCAAGTATAGAAGACATCATTGTTGTTAGGGAATTTCCCGACGTGTTTTTGGATGACCTACCCGGGTTACCCCCAATTCGAGAGGTTGATTTTACTTTTGAAATAATGCCGGGCACGACCCCGATTTCTAATGCACCCTATCGAATGGCTCCTGCGGAACTGAAGGAACTCAAAGATCAATTGGAGGAACTATTGGACAAAGGATTCATTAGGCCTAGTGTGTCTCCATGGGGAGCACCGGTGTTGTTTGTGAAGAAGAAGGATGGAACCCTGAGAATGTGCTTTGATTATAGATAGTTAAACCAGGTGACTATCAAGAACAAGTACCATCTGCCCCGCATTGATAAATTATTTGATCAACTGCAAGGTGCGAAATTCCAAGATTGATCTATGGTCCGGCTACCATCAGTTAAGAGTGGGGGAGGAAGATATTCCCAAGACGGCGTTCCTCACGTGATACGATCATTACGAGTTTCTAGTCATGCCTTTCGGATTGACCAATGTGCTAGCCGCCTTCATGGCACTGATGAACCAAGTTTTTCAACCCTATTTGGATAAATTTGTGGTGGTATTTTTTGATGATATCCTCATTTACTCTAGGGAAAGGCAAGAACATGGAGAGCATCTGCGTACCTCCTTACAGCTGTTGAAAGACAATAAGCTATATGCCAAGTTCAACAAGTGTGATTTTTTGTTAGAGCAAGTAACCTTTCTGGGTCACATTATTTCAAGAGACAGATTATCTATAGACCCTACCAAAATAGAAGTGGTCATGAATTGGAAGCGACCTGCAAATGTTTCAAAAGTCCGAAGCTTCTTAGGCCTCGCAGGTTATTATCAAAGGTTCGTTCAAGGATTTTCTATGATTGCCGGACCGTTAACCAGACTCTTAAGAAAGGATGTTCCGTTCACTTGGGACGAGAAAAGTGAAGATAGCTTCCGAACATTGAAAGGTAAACTAACATCGGCATTAATACTCGCCCTTCCCGCTGGAAGTGGAGGATTTGTTATCTACTGTGATGCGTCATTACAAGGGCTAGGGTATGTTCTCATGCAACATGGAAAGGTGATTGCATACGCTTCTAGACAGCTAAAGGTCTATGAACAAAATTATGCTACGCATGACCTCGAGTTGGCAGCTGTAGTCTTTGCATTGAAAATTTGGAGACATTACTTTTACGGTGAGGAATTCGAAGTATATACAGATTATAAGAGCCTCAAATATGTCTTTTCTTAGAAGAGCTGAACTTGAGACAACGAAGATGGATGGAATTCCTGAAAGACTATGACTTCTCTATAATTTATCATCCAGGAAAGGTGAATGTTGTAGCTGACGCCTTAAGCAGGAAATCAGCACAGGTGACTTGTTTGACAGCGGAGTGGAGACTACTTAAAGAGATCAAGGACTTAAATGTTAACTTATGGCCTATTGGTGAAAAAGTACTATTGGGAAGCTTCAAGGTCCAACCCGAGTTAATCCAGCGAATAAAGGACCATCAGCGAGACGGCAAGGCTTTGGTGGAAATCTTCGACAAAATGGACAACAAACCAGATTTCTCAGTTGTTAGTGGTGTACTATACTTCCGAGACAGACTTTGTGTACCAAATATCCGGGAAATCAAAGAAGAAATTTTGAAGGAAGCACATCACACACGATACACTATCCATCTGGGGAGCACCATGATGTATCAGAACTTAAAAATCAGATTTTGGTGGGTCGACATGAAAAATGATGTTACTGAGTTTGTCGGACGTTGTTTTACTTGTCAACAAGTGAAGGCTGATCATAAGAAAGCCGGGGGGATTGCTGCAGCCATTACCCATACCAGAATGGAAATGGGAACATATCACAATGGATTACATTTCAGGGTTTCCTAGAACCTCAAGACATAATGAAATAATTTGGGTAATTGTGGATCGGTTGACCAAGTCGGTGCACTTCATACCATTGAAAGGAAGAACTACAATGGAACACTTGGCCAAAATATATGTTAGGGAGATTGTAAGGTTGCATGGTGTTCCAGCATCGATAATATCAGACAGGGATACCAGATTTGTTTCATAGTTTTGGAAGAGCTTATAGAAGGCTATGGGTACGAAACTGAATTTTAGCACTGCATGTCACCCACAGACTGATGGACAGACGGAGAGGACCATTCAAACATTAGAAGACATGCTTCACGCTTATGCTATAGATTTCAGTGACAGTTGGGATGAACAGTTACCGCTGGCAGAGTTTGCTTATAACAATAGCTATCATTCGAGTATCTAGATGACTCCTTTTGAGGCCCTGTATGGCAGAGGCTGCCGCTCTCCAATTTGTTGGGAGGAAGAGGGCGATAGATGGATATTAAGCCCTGAATGGGTGCAAACTTCTACTGAAAATACTAAGCAAATCAGGGATAGATTGAAGACTGCTCAGAGTCGCCAGAAGAGTTATGAAGACAAATGCCAGAGAGAATTAGAATTTGCAGTGGGTGACTCGGTATTCCTAAAAGTCTCTCCGACGAAAGGACTGATGCGATTTGGCAAGAAGGGAAAGCTAAGCCCAAGATACATTGGACCATTCAAGATTACAGGACGAGTGAGCGATGGAAATGCTTACGAACTGGAACTCCCTTCACAGCTTGCTGGAATCCGTAAGGTGTTTCATGTATCAATGTTGAAAAAGTGTGAACCAGACCATCTCATGTGTTACATCTCAAGCCAATGGACTTATAGCCCAATTTATCCTATGAGGAGAGACCAGTTGCAATTTTAGACACCAAGGAAAGGGTGTTGCGGAGACGAACAGTACGACTAGTCAAGGTGCTCTGGACACATCACGATCCAAACGAGGCTACATGGGAGATCGAGGACGAAGTCCGAAAGAAGTACCAGCATCTTTTCACCACAGGTATGTTCTAAATTTGAAGGACCAAATTTCCTAAGGAGGGGAGTATGTAATATCTTGCGTATCCTGACCCAGGCTTATTCTGGCCCAGGTAGTCTCTTAACTGATCTCTTATTATGAGATTAGAAGTATTACTTATATAGAATTAGAAGTTGCCTCACGTGTAGAATTTTAGAAAGGAAGGAGTTGTATGGTAACACTAATTAGAAAGGAGAAAAGGGAGTAGGAATAGGACTCTATGTTTATATATATGCAACCATCGATCACCCTAGTGTATTATTCAATCTTCCTCCTTGATTTTGGAGAAATTATGAGAGAGGGAGATTTGTGGGCTGCAATTTAAGAGAAGGGGAGGAAGGCAGATTGATGTCCTACTCGCGTCCACATATTGCAAAGACAGTGATCGTTTATCAAAGGTGAGTGGATCTTCCCATTTATTTAGATGGCTTAACCAAGATGATTATAATGGTGTGTGAATCAATTACTCTATACGGATAAGTATACAATGATCTTCTTAAACCATAGAATAGATTTAAAATCTTCTTTGGACCAAGGAATTGTGTATGAATGACTGTTTGATTGATATAAATCATCTGGAGTGAAAATTCATGAACATCCATCGAATTGGGCATACAACTGATGAAAACAGGGACCTGACGAGAATGGTTTCATTGAAGTTAGCGGGCTGTGGGACCCCATGGCCCACTGGATGAGGCATCTGGACCATAGATGCAAAGGAGGACTCATGGTCAATCCAAGAGGCACTGTACCCAAGGGAGGACTCTACAATCGTTTTTCGAGGTTTCCATGTAGTGAATCCACATCTCAATCGCTCAAATTATAAATATAGATTTATGAACCTTGTTATTAAAAAATAGTCATTGAAAATAAGGTTGAATTTTCCTAGAATTAGATTTCCTTTTACATCCTTAATTACAAGATCTCTCCATTGCTATTAGGACAACTGAGATATTTGTGCAACTATTTTACATGTTAAATTTTCAACTTGTGAAGTCAATTGCATTTTTCTGACATGTTCAATGTATCAATATCTTACTTGGATTCATATAAATGCCAATCACAGGTGTTGGGTTTGATTAAGATAGATTTACAAAAGGATGTCTTGTAAAAGTACTAAGGTGGATTTTGATTGACTGAATTGCACTTGTGGAAGTTAAACCCTGACGTACACATTCCAATCAGCAACATTTGAAGTTATGGCTATTTTGTGTTGGAATTGGATTTTTAGGAGCATTTTGGTGTGATGAATCTGAATTCTTTTTTTACTTTGTGTGGAAGCAAGTGTTAAAAAGCGAAAATTTTTATAATTTTTTAGCTTTCATCATGAAAAGAATTTTTTTTCTTCTCATCCCATGTTGCCTCGATTATCTCAGATGTTAGTAAGCACATGAACACATCCACCAGTTCTTGTTTTATGTTTTGCTTCTTTCAACTTATATTTATAGATGTATGTATATAATAGGCTCTAATTGCCTCATTGCAATTTGGGAGTTTAGTTAATTATCCGAGTCCATATGGTTATTCCTATTTTCCCCACATTTCAAAAAGTAAAGGCTGTAAATATATTTGGATGCTTTATTTCCACAAAATACATTTTATTCTCCCCTCCTTCCATGTTTGGTTTTGAAATTTTAGTGCAAAATACTTACTCTAAGAAGACTGGCTGTTATCTATTTCGGCGTAGGCCACATTGGTTTAGAAACCCTTTTCCCCACAGATGGCGATCATAACCTGTTATGCATAATTTACATGAAATTAGTTTCTCTTCAATAACTTGTTTTGCTATTTAATTTGCATTTAGCTCAACAAGTTTGTGCATCCTCAGGAAGTAATTCTCGCAATTAAATGTTGCTTTGAATATGTTGTTATGGGAGTCAAGTATGGATGTACAATAGTAGAACAACTATAGTAGGTTGCATTGACAGTTCATCTTCCATATTGGATATGAGTATGGTAGACATTAATGGGGGTACAATCCTACATGTCATGTAAGGTTGGGAGCTGACACAATTTTGTAGTTCCTAGGTGTGTTTGTATAATATAAGTTCAGTTCATTGAAAAAGAAGCAATTGCGACATGTGTATTTCTTGTATATGATCCATGCTCATGTGTATTTCTTCCCAGAATAGTAAATGGTTGTCTTTCTCTAAACATTACCTATAATTTATGTCCATTTTCATTTTTTGGGAAGTGGTATTGATTAATCAATTGAAGAACTCTTGCTTTTGAGAAGCTTTCAGAAATTAAGCCTTCACAGGAGCTGGGCTAAGCTTTGAACATTATAGTTAGCAGCTTGCTTGAATACTTGCCCTTTATATATTCAAACTAAGCAACTAACTCATGATGATGTGTTGGTAATTGCTATCTGGCTTCCTTTTTGCAACCTTATCTCGTCATTCTATCGCCATAAATTTTGGAGCAGATCTTTGCGATGTAGCTGCAGTAATGTGTGTGGATGGAATTAGGTAGTTGGGTTCCACACTATTAGTTTTCTATATGGTTGTTGATGTTCCAAATTTTTTTTTTTTGGGTCTATCATGCTCACATGGAGCAGAATTGGGTAACCAAAAAGTGGTTTCCTTAGAAGTAGTAGTATTTCTTAAGAGTCACTGATGCTTTTCAAAGATAATTTTAATTTTTAATTACTTTGATCTTAGTGGTGCTTATTGCCAATGGCTATGGTTTTTCTATTTTTTAATTTTCTTTATAACACTATGGTCTATGTAATTCTCCAGTAGGTTGCTGGCTTGATGCAGGATTAACTTGGTGTCCAGTGTAATTCTACTATGGTGCTTTCTTGGATTATGTACTCAAGGGAGTTATAAAGGAAACATCACTGAGAAGAATGATATAAGATAATACTTCTCAAAATTCATGTGACATCATTTTTTGTATTCACATCCTGGTTGAGGGATTTATTACTAAGTTAACTGATGAGATTGTAATTTCGAGCTCAATCATGTAAAATTAGATGTCGCAACCACTTACCGGTGGTTCTGAATGAGGAAACCTCAAGTGTGTTATAGGAGTTTTCCTGTCCTTAATGAGCATTGTATAATGCTATGGCTAGGTGTAAATATGGGTGGTCATATAGGAGGAACCAGGCCTCATTACCAAGCAAGTAATCATTCTTCTTGCTCTTGGGGTTCCTTTCTTTTGTATGTTTGAAATAGTCATATAAATGGATTGAGTAGGGTAAGGTTTTAAATTGATGACATACTATGCCAGGCTACTACCTCGGTTGATAAGGATCATAAAAGTCCTTGAATAGGAGTTTGGGTAGTAAGTGGTTGGAGCCCTTGGAATCGGGAGTAGAGTTAGAAGAAAGATAGGTTGGATAGAGTTGTTTAGGAGGGTGGAGGACCCAAGCCCTCTGGTGAGGGAGTCTGCATCAGGTGAGGTAGCACGGCCCTCGGGTGTGGGGAAGGTGCCTGCCTAGGTTCGAACCCAAGACAGGCAAGTAGATAAGCCACATCTTGAACCACTAGGATAAGGGGCAGGTCTTGACTCTTGTTTCATTGAATGTACAATTTATCTTCTTCCTTAATTTTATCATTATCTAGGGTGATTACGTATAGGTACACACACAAATATCTCTTTTTTTTTTTTTTTTTTTTTTGTAGTTTATTTGTCGGATATCCTAACATGTTCATCATTCTCGTAGTTGAATTCCGATAAAAGGCTCATCCAAAGAACATCAAGCCAAAGAGGTATGCCTAGCCTGTTCCGTTGTCAGTTGCTTAACTTGTTTCGTAAGATATGGGTTTAGATTTTCAAAATACACTGTTCGAACATGTTATACATCATAGACTTGAAATTATGGAACCATGTAGATCCCTGTGATGAGTTTCTACGTGCAGATAATTCTTCTTTTGTATAAAGTCCTTTATTATTTTTTATTACAATCCTTTAGTAATAACATTTTGCTGATGCAGAGCATACCAAGTTACTTTGTGAGGAAATATCTTCCTAAAGGAAAATCATCAATTACCCTAACTAATCCAAAGGCAAGACCATGGGAGGTGATTCTTCTCTGTACAAGTCGTGGTTCCTTTTTAGGAGGGTGGATTGCATTTTCACTTGGTAACAATCTTAGAGAAGGAGATGTCTGTATGTTTGAGCTTGTGGGTGAATGCCAAATGCAAGTGCATATTTTCAAATAAGAGATGCCACCTCCGACACCATTCAAATCATCTGAAAAAACTAAGTCCTTGAAGAGAGCTTGTCATTTCTGACTCCTTTCATTAGCTACAGCTCTGGACTTTGGAAAGGTTTGAGTTTTGTGTTGAAAATGGGATGATGTTGTTTCAGAACCTATTTTTGTTACCTTTCATGGAGTTCTTGTTTCGTTTTTATGGTGTGATAGTTCTATTTAATGCATGGGATGTGACGTTGTGTTGAAAATGGGATGATGTTGTTTTGGGTACCTATTTTTCTTACCTTTTCATGGAGTGATAGTTCTATTCTCATGCATGGGATGTGCATCTTTTGTTTGTATTTCTATACAGGAAGTTGTATATGTGTTTACATTATGTTCGACTTAGTTGGGCCTCAAAAGTTAAACTTGAAGACCAGGTTGTTTGTGGTGAAGGTATGGATGCGAATTAGGGGAAAGAAATGAACTTCATTTGTTAATGATTCTCAATTTGAGAAGGTTTAGAGTATATCTTTTTTTACATGAATATACAAGCATATCAATCCGAGCAGCATTCATGGGTCTTTCTCATTATTTAAAGATCACATTTTAAAATCAAGGCCATCAACTTGCTAGATAACAAATTTGAGACTGAAAACCGTAAAGGATGCTAATGATTTCATTGTTGGAATATTTACAATTTGGTATTCTTGGTAAGCTCCATGAGTATTTTTCATTGTTTATGTATCTCAATATATAGTTAGGGCCAATTTCGTTGCTGGATAGTGAAAAAAGGAAGAGGATACTCTAAAGGATCGTAACGATATCATTAACAAAAAAATTAGAAATCACTAGTCCGGGTGAAATTCGTAAGCCTTTTTCATTGTTTATGTATCTCAATTTATAGTTGATGCCAATCTCGTTGCTGGACAACAAATTGAGATAAAAATTTCTAAAGGATGATAACGATATCGTTATCAAAAAAGTTTAGAAATCACTAATCTGGGTGATATCCGTGAACCTTGGTTAGGAATACTCAAACCAAGCCATTTTCCAGAGGTGCCCATAGTTTGAACTCTCATCGTGAATCATCATTTTCCTCTTTTTATGGATGAGATATAACTTCAACTTGTCCACATCGTTGTTTAGATTTGAAATATTGAAAATGCTTACCACGGGGGTGAACATATTTTGATTTATATTCTGGATGTATCCTCAATAACTAGAGAAGAACTTATGGGTTATTCTGCTTTAATGTACATGAGCTCCTTTACAGTTGATTCCCTTTCAAGGCCTTAACTTTTCTGATTAGTAGAAAATGTAAGTAAATCAAACATATTTGAAAGCATATTTCTCCAACCTGCAAGCAAGTAGAAAATGTGAGTAATACATGACATATAAATAAGAGAAAAGAAATAACTGTTTGACGTACAATGTATGAGAAAAATAATGACATACTGACTTCTGTAGGGTTAAAAGCTCGCTTAAGATGCCATCCCCAACGGTCAAGAGAACTTCCAGTAATGCATGTGGATACTTAAGTGATGCTCGTACGTGTAAATCATAAATTAAATTGGTTACGCCTATGAGTGCTAACCAATTTACTTAAAAAGTCAAATGGTTCGCTCATATATTTTAGCAAATGAAGCATACAGACAGCCCAAAGCATATAGTTTATTTAAGTCCTCTACAGAAAATCACCATCTTCATAGATGCTTAAAAATTGTGAAGCATGCTCTAGTTCAGATCTGAACTCTTCCATGGTTACTCTACCCTGGAAAAACAAAAATACCTCCTGACCTCAGCAATGCTTTCATTTTCGACCCTGACTTAAGGACTTCTAGCTTGCTGCGTAAAATTGGACACTGTTTATAGTTTAAGACACGATGGCATCCAATATCATACTGCCCTACAGATTGACTCTACATCAAGCAGCAACATCCCATCTTTCGTTGATGATTCAGTGACAAAACTGCCTTTTAATTCTGCCCAAAACTTTCTGGGCCAAATTCCAGACAGCCAAAGGTTCGAACCCTCAAGAGGAGGGTTCGAACCTTGCAGACCTGCACTTCCTGAGCCAGTTACCCAAAGGTTCGAACCCTCAAAAGGAGGGTTAACCTTGCAGGCCTGCACTTCCTGAGCCAGTTTCCAGAATACCCAAAGGTTCGAACCCTCAAGATGAGGGTTCGAACCTTGCAGACTTGCACTTCCTAAGCCAGTTTCTAGAATACCCAAAGGGTCGAATCCTCAAGAGGAGAGTTCGAACCTTCGAGGAGTGGACTTGCTGGGCCAAAATATCTAAAGTTCGAATTGGTTATGATTTGAGCATCATACAAGTTCGTCATTATCCTAACATCACAATGTGAATGGATGCACAAATTCTTCCTTTAGGAAGGTGTTTCGCTCATCAAATTGCATCTTACATTGTCACAACATCAGTCTTTCCAAGAACAACTAAACCTACATATATGGTATGGTTTCCTTTGTCAATAGAGTTTAGGCAACACTATAAACTTGGAAAGAATTGTTTAAAATTGGCAAAGATTTTTTCGGGGGCTATGCTCAATCTCGGACATGGCTCTGGCCAGCAAAAGTTAAAAATGATATGCATACAATGGAGATCATTTGAATGCAAGACCTCAAATTTGGATGGATACCCCAACACTTATCTCATCTCAATCTCATGTTTAATTTTTTTTTCTCCCTTCGGATTCTAGAAGCCTAGAAATTTGCAAACAAAGCAGCCCTTATGTTCTTCCCCTCTCCCACAAGAACATCATAAAATCCGTATGCGATAATGAGATACTTTAGACAAGTATTTTCTCAAAGATGAAAAAGGTTATGGATACATGATCTAAGAAGTACTAGTTTACAGGTGATATACTTTGTACATATGTACAGATGAATTTAGTTCCAACATTGTCTTATATTTTAATAATATACTAACATGCAAATTTCTTAAGAGAGATAGAGAGATGTTGAGTAAACTTTACCTATACTTGAAAATGAAGTTGTACTCAATAAACATAAATGAAGTTGTCCCTGATAAAAATAGTATCAACAAAAATATGATTAAGAATGATCAAACATAAATAATTAAAATTAAATTAGGTGCATGTCTTTTTGAAAACGAAAGAGTTATCAATAAAAGTATACCCGAGTAAATGGAACAACAAAGTAAAGGTCAATTACCATATGATCCATAAAACTATGCATTGAAAGCATAAGAGTAGATAGACATAAAAAAAGGAGTTGGCCTAGAGCTACACAAGGTTCAGATACACCAACTCTTTAGGACCCAAATTGAGCAACTCAACAACTGACTCTAACCATTTTCCAAGTAACAAGCATGAAGTACCTATAGGGTGAATGAATAAGAAAAAGGAATAAACGTATTAGGAGTCTCTTCACAAAATAATGACAACTTATCCTATAATCAAGTGTAGGAAAGCAATTACAATTAAGCTATACAAAATGACTAAACTTACATTCCACCTGTGATTTTCCATATTTCGGATCTAAAAAGACAAAACAAGTGCCACTTTATTGAGCAATGGGTATGTTCAGCCGGTACTGGTATTGACATCAGTTTGGCCATTTTGATAAGTTCAATCATATGATCCTCCACACAAAGATATGCTCAGATTGCTTGGACATGTGAAGATGGGAACCTATGGATCATGTCCAGGTAAATATCTTGTGGGCCCCATTGCAGATGGACTGTGCCCCAGGACCTCTCCCTGATTAGATAATCTTTCATCTTTCATCCTTCATCTGTAACACATTCAAAATGTGGCCAAATGATGGATAACTGTGCCTGATCACATGTCAAACCAGTCTAGATCCTTTGTGGTTATGAGAGTGCCCAAGTGTTCAAAATCTTGGACCCCATGCATTTGTGCTTGCTACTCCACTCAAATATATTTTGGGCCTACTGTCAAAATTGATCAACTGTCAAAACAAGTGATTAGCTCTATCTAGTTTTTTCTCATATAATCACACTCCTATATAGATTTGTTTGATAGTCAATTGAGGATCCCACAAAATTCCAATGGGTGGACAATCACCATTGTTGTCATATTGTGGTGGTCATCAAAAAGTTCCACCATTGAAAAACTTAGCAATTTGTGACAAGTTCTTATAGTCTGACTCCCAATCTGATGCCAACCCTTCCTGACATCACATAACCAAACACATCACATGGCATAGGAATACCTTAGAAAAATCACAACAGAACTAACAATCTGATGGCTTAACATTGTACATTTTAGCCACCGACTGACTCAAAATGGAGAAATTCTAACAATTGTATGTTAGCCAATTTTCTGATGTGATTCTTCAAACATGCCCTTGGACTTTCAGATGGACAATCCGGAAAACCAAAAGGTGAAGCCACTGTACTTTTCTATGCCAAACTAAAAACAACTGCCTTTTGTAGCATCATTCTTAGATGGTAACATTATATGTTTTTCTTATGAATTCCCACCAATAAATTGTCAAGCTTCAAAGATTCAAGCCCAAAGTCTGATATCTGAGTTGTGAGTCATGTGAATTGTGATTGAATGCAAAGACAAAGAAAGGAATTTTACTAGATGCATCCTTGAGAGGTATACAGTATACCTTTGGAATTTTACTAGATGCATCCTTGAGAGGTATATAGTATACCTTTGAGGAGAGGAAATGCAGCATCAATCAACTCCATTTTCACCCCAATCAAGGCTTTTTGCAGCAAAAGGGATATCAAGCATGTGCAGAATCACAGGCTGATTAGGACCCAACATTGCTCCTCTGGCAATTATTGGGATAAGAGCATAGCCTATTTGGCATGTAGAACAAATGGGTATCAATTGATGAGTAGTGTAAACCTTGGATTTAGTGGAATAGCCTTCATTGAGCAATATAAAAATACACTTTTGGAGATCTCTAATATTAAGACAAAATCATTTTGATTTTACTTGTGCTCCATTAAAAAAAAATGGGAAACCTTTTCCATATCAAATATACTAAACACCCCCCACCACCCCAAAACCCAAACATGAAAAAAAAATTCCTATGCAAATTTAGACAAAAGCCTATGTAAATTCCATCAGGGGATACCTCCATAGGTTTCAGTAAAAATTTATGATGAAAAAAATGATATATTAACAACCCCACACCTCAGGGATGCAGGAAGCACAATACCTTATGGGGAAAAAAATCCAATCTTTGATCTTTGTAAATGAAGTGATTTCCACATGACTGCTGCACTTGTCACCAAGACCCAAACAGGCCTTTTTCCTCTACAGCAGAACTCATCAAATGTCCAAATATCCAACATAAAACCCATCGCGTGGTGATGTAGAGAAGAATTTTCCTCAGCATTCCAACGTATGCCATTAGATATCAAGACTCAGTCGACTCTCTTCACAATCAACTACGACAATAACAACAACAATCCCAAAATGCACACCATTTCAAATTCAACCAAATGCCTTTTAGCTTGCTTAGAATCCAATAATCTAAAGCAAAAATACCTTCCTTCCTTGTTGAGAAAAAAAAAGAAATCAAGCATCAAATCAAAACAAAAGGCGATAGATCAAATCAAGACTGAAATAGAGAGAGAGAGAGAGAGAGAGAGAGAGAGAGATTACCAGCAGCTCCTGTGACGAGAACCCTAACTGCGTCTTTCACCATTGTTGATGATGATGTCCTCGAGGTGAGAGAAATTAGGGTTTGAAGTGAGAGATCGAGCGCTTCTTAAGGCTGTAATTTGTAGAGACGAGACGATAAGAGATTGAAGCTTTCGAGGAGGATCGAATGCGATGAAACTAATTGTAGAAATTTTAGCGCCAAAGAGATGAGCAGGGAAGAAGGAAGAAGAGAAGCAAGGGAAAAAGGAAGAAGATAAGTATTGGCAGAGAGTGGGGAAGAAGGGAGAATCAAAGGACAAGGCCGACGAAATTGTCCGGATGGAAGAGAGGCAAAAAGGTGAATGAGATTGTGATAGAAAACGCTGTGGTTTTTAGGTATAGAAAACAATATCGTCCGCATTACGTGGGGGGGGGCATAATTTTCCATAAAACTTGTACAAACACCTATATTGATGCTTTAATGTATTTGTAACTGAATCTGTGTAATACGGGTTTAGAAACACTGTTTTGGTAAAAATCCCTTAAGAAATACCGCTGACGGGATGGTAAGAATGGAGGAAGTGAAAATTTGAAGAGAGGACTCAAAATTTGCACAGTTTCCAATTGGGTTTAGGAAAGAGAAATCACTTTTTAAAATAGGATGTTAAGTTTCGTTGAAAGTAAAGTAAAAATAAAGTGAAAAAATAAATTATCATAATAGTGGTTAGCCTTGTAATTGAATTTTGGAAGTGGGCAATTACTTTAGTTCAGTGGATTGGTGGTTATTGTGGTGGTCATTTAGAAGTATTTACAAATATGAAACTTATACATAGGTAACTGGGCATTTAGTAAATTTGTGTCAATGGTGTAATAATGGCTATTTACATGGTGATGTGAACATTGTTTATATAAAAAGAAATTTATAATGCATTTGATATAATAATCTATAACATTTTAGCTTCATCCAATTCTCTTTGTGTGATGTGGTTGTGATTAGTCTTGGAAGATTCTCTTCTCAAATTAATCATTAAGAAAAGGGAGAACATCCACTCCCATTGTGTTCATCTTATCAAGTTCTTCGTTAATATTTCAAATCAAAACAACCAATGAGAAGACGAGTTTTTCAGATACTTTTCTCTCTATTTTCTTTAATATACCTAAGATGCCTTTAAGGCCCTTTCTTCTTCTTCCTATTAGAACCGGAACAATATTTTGATCCTGCAAGAGATGACTATTGTTGGGTCAGCAGTGCTGGTGGTGGTGTATGCACCGGCTGACAGCACCGCCATGAATGTGGTTATGAACAGTGGGGAATCTACTTATGTGAACCTCCTCGGCGGGGATGGGTGTCACATCCAAGATTTGGATTAACCTACATGTCCCAAATCATAAGATGTGACTGGTGTGGGGGCTTAAGTCATTTCAACTCTTATAATAAGTTTCTTCCACATTCCTACCCACACGATATCATAATTAACAATTTATACATTAGAACATAGCATAAATAAATCTACACTCAACTGTAAATCCCTAGGATTGCCTGGTTTTATTAACTGAAATACTAGAGGTTACATCAGATAACTAACAAATAGCTGGTATAATAAGTATAAACATGATATAAAACTAAAAGAAATAATCAACTGATTAAATAAACATCCATGAATGCAAATCATGAGAATCAAAATTATACATCTAACATGAATCTTGGCAAACCTTACAGAAAATCCGCATTACCTGGCTATACATACACACATATATATACATCAGAAATATTCAGGTGAAAACTAGTTCTCACCGTGCTTCCATGAGAACTATTGGTGTGGCCCACCTAGCAACACATCCAAACCATGCACAAATAGGGACCCCCATGATAGTCACTGATCCTAAGGATTGACATACATTCGAATGGACTGAACTTGTGAGCCATGGATGAAGGGGTTAGGGGCATGGGTTTGAGGTCAAACTTGATACTTGGGGTGGTCTCCTATTGATCTTTCCATCCCCCCTGATCCCATCCCCAAATGGGACCCACAGTTGGGCCGCACTGAAAGGTCTCATCTAGTTCTCACTTGAATAAATTGATATAAATATATGTTTATATAAAATTGAACGATGGGTAAAATCTGATATTTGAGTGCGGTCATCTTTTATTCTTTTACTTGGGTACCTGGAGTATAAATACTCCCTTAATATTGAAAACTAAGTTGCAACAAGTCTGACTAGAAATATCCAAAGTTGATATAATCTAAAGCTATGTTGGGACCGACTCAAGAATACATGACAGGACATGTTTCTAATAAAACAGACTAATTTTCTAAAATAAGTCTAACTTATCTTATATGATATGAGATTGTGGAGACCTTCATTGTAAGCCCGTGATAAACACGCTTTACCCCAGTTAAGGGTGCCACGCGGACCAAGTTTTCACTTATCTCTTTTACTTTCAAGAATACACAATTGAACTCGAGTTTCTGGTAACTTGCTTGTTTTTATAGAAACATGTATTTTCAAGATACATGTAACATGCTCATATTAATTACAAAATATGATAATAATATGACATGGTGTTAATCGAAGCTTTCCACCCACATCCCTACGCAGCCCTAGGCGACCACTTATTTAAGGAGTCTTGGACGGTGGTCCTGAACAGATGGAGTTGAATACAAGAGTTGTTTCAGGAGCCCATCTGATCATCTTTCAACTTTTTCACCTCAATTTAATTCTTTTTCGCAACTAGTTAGGTACTTGTACATAACAAAACACTTTATATAAACAACGAACACCTTACTAGTGCCCCTCCAAACTACAAAGTCGGCTACGTCAAAACTTCATTAAAGGAAAGCTAAAGGCAGTAGTTTTTGCTAAAAAAAAAAGTGATGTTCTTGACAGTTGGATGGACAGTCGAAAAATCGTGGTCATTTTCAGGAAACGACAGCTCAGGGCCGTCGGCAAATTGTAGGAAAAATGACATTCCTTGGCAATCATTTTTTAACCATAGACTTGATCCGTCGGAAACACTTCCGGTTGATTTTTTACAAATTAAGTAAAAAAGACATACCATTCAATGAAGGACTGTTTGGAGCAGTCATTTTGTTTTTCAAAATAAAATATTTATAATTAATTTTAAAATTTAACAATTTTTTTTTATAAATAATACCTATAGTTTTAAAATTTGTAACCTAGCATAAAAACACAAGCATCTATTATCCATCCCATAAAGAACTCAAGTTAGCTAAAAAATCATTCATCCATTTTTAAATCTGAAACATCAAAATAGCTATCGTAAAAAATAGCAAATGTACAAAAAAAAATAAAATTCACTATTATTAATACCACGATCATGCACATGAGAGTAAATACTAAAAATAAAGTCATTTACATAAATCATATGGGTCATTATAGTTCTATATGTGGGCAATGAAATGATAACACCCAAACTTAGATCCCCAAAACTCAAATCTTCACCACCAAGAACTTCACGTCAAACTTCGGGATCTCATCTATAACGATCCTATAGCATCCCTCCCTCAGTCGACAAGCCCAATACACATCCATGGGCAACGGTAATTTCTTTATGCACACAATGCAACATCCAACATGAACCCCGGCACGTCTATGTATTTGGTTGATTTGTACATGTCTCTCGACATGGGAAATCATCCCTAGCCTAAAGACAATATTAAAAACCCATTGTGTTATTATTTCATCAATCAAAATAATTAATTTATTTATTAAATCAACCATGTATGAAGAATCAACTTGTACCTAAGATGAACTCCTATGATAAGTGGAAGACTGCACTTGTATCCCACATTGGTAAGAGTTGTTTTCAACTCATCCATTTCCCTACGTACACCCATTAGATCCTCTTTCAACTTTTTCACTCGGTCTCACTCTTTTTGGTAACTTGTTAGGTACTTGTATAAAAAGAAAGCATTTTTATGAACAATAAACACCCCAGTGCTCCTCCATAAGTGAAAAAACTCCACAGTAGTCATTTTTCAAAAAAAATGGTGGTCTTGATAGTTGGATGGTTAGTATTAAAAATCGTAGTCGTTTTCTCAAAACCACTTCCCAGGGCCATCAGCAAATCTTCCTTGATCCGGTAGAAACATTTCCATTTGTTTTTTTATTTGAACGATCAGGGGTGGATCTAGGACTTCTAATTTGGGGAGGGTTGCACTTAAGTTACACTAAAAAAATAGCAACAATGTCTCACCAAAAACTATAAAAAATAACAACAATGTCCCACCAAAAACTATCTATGTACTCTCTTCAAAGAGTGATCATTTTTATTATACTACTCAAAATCAACAAAAAAATGTCTTCACAATAGATCTTGACAAGTATGACAAAAGACAAAAAAAAGTTAAAACATGACACTAGTGAAATCTTGACTTGTGTGGCTTCTTATCAAATTCATCTATTACCAACTCTATGTCGACTTCATTAGCAAACTCTCTTTCGATGTAAATAACCATGCAATCCGCGAGAAACTCGTCATCCATCTTGTTACGGAGAAGCTAAATATCATCAATATGAAAGTACTTAAAAGCATCTTTCGGGTCCAAAGCCAAACTAAGAAAAAGAAGCTCAATTGCCTCCTCAGAGAATCTACTCTTCAACTCCAGGAACTGGAAATCTATTACAGCATTGAAAATATCAACGCGATAATGATGCTCAACTGTAATACAATCATTCTGTTGGCAAGAACGGCGTGTACCAATCATATGACGAGAACTCATATCAGGAATATCAATGTCATTTTTTCTGCAAAAAGAAATCACATCCTCAAGGAAGCTAGCCCAACATGTTTCTCTCAACTCTTGAAGAAGTTCATTCGTACTTGAGACTAAACCCATGGCATTTAGAATGTCTTGTGACTTTACTTGCAAAGCTTTACATAGTATATTTGTGATTCCCATAGTCTTATGCAATAAATGAAACATAAAGATAAATTCAAAATTTCTCATAGCAACATAAGAACCCTTAGCTTCTCCACATATAGTGTTACTAGACCCATTCTTCTTGATGCTTTCAAGAACCGTGCAAGTCGCATCATACATCTCTATCAAGCTACAAACAGATTCATAGTGAGAGCTCCATCGAGTATCTCCAGCTCGCTGCAATGTGCGAACTTGATTAGAACCCCGTCCACTATCAAGCACACCACTTGCCAACAAATTATTGATTTCTATTTTTTGAGCTTTCTCCAACTCTTTCTTCCGCTTAGGCGTAACATGGAGATTAACAATGGATGCCAACTTCGAAAAGAATAACCAAATGCCTGGCACATCTTTAGAAGCCGCAACTAATGCAAGTTGTAGTCGATGCGCAAAACAATGCACATAATATGCATAAGGACACTCCTTAAGAAATAGTGCTTGTAATCCATTCCATTGACCATGCATATTACTAGCACCATCATAACCCTGGCCTCTCATATTTCCAATAAGCAAATTCTTGTGAGCAAGAACACTGGAAATCTCTTCTTTCAAGGTTAACGCAGAAGTGTCTTCAACACCAACAATAGCAAAAAACCTTTCTCTAACAAAACCACCACGATCAACAAATCGTAGAATAATGGCCATTTGTTCTCTATGTGAATTATCCTGTGCTTCATCCACAAGGATACAAAACCTTCCATCACCAACATCTTCGCGTATTTTCTTTCTCACATTTTTGGCAAATATATGCAAGTGTTTTCCAGAATACCATGTGAGGTATACTTGGCATTTCCTAGACAATCACCTACTATTTTGGCAACTTTCTTGTGCAACATTTTCAAAAACTCGAACATTGCAATGAAGTTTCCACAATTCTTTGATTTCTTCGATTCATCATGTCCTCTAAAAGGAAACCCTTGTAGTGCAAGTATCCGAATACATTGAATAACATTTCAGAGAAGCAACCGATTATTTGCAATTGCTTCTTTAGAAAATGTATTGAAAACACTATCTATGTGTCGAGAAGGATTCATTAGATTCTCACAATACATTGTCGCCGACCTATGTGGAGAACAAAGACCACCTTCATGTTTCAAAAAAAGACACTTCTTCCCATTGTTAACCTTCTTCCAATTCTGAAACCCATCAATGGTAAATACCGTATGCTTCGGAGGATTTGTTTCAAAGAGAAAGCAATAAAAACAATATGCTCTATCCTTGTGGAGTGAATATTCTAGCCAAGGGAATAGTTTGTACCAATTAGCGTTGAACCGACGGCCTTGCTTTCCAAATATGGTCACCGGATAATCTTTTTCTTTCTCATGAGTAGGTCGACAAGGTCCCATTCTAAGATAAGCTACCCGAACTTCATCATGTTTGTTAAGCGGGTATTCATATATAGCAATGCGTTTACCCGGATCACATTCAAATGAAGAAGTGACATCAACTTCCATAGGTGCAACTTCTTGAGCTTTGGAAGAATGTTCAACTACGACTCTTTGGACTCGAGAAGAAAGTTTAACTCCTTCAATTTCAACAACTTGAACTTTGGTAGGACGTCGCTCATCCTCATCAAGTTTTGAAATATCAGGAATAGATGTGGAAGTTTTGCCACTTTCAGATTTATCATCTTTTCTCTTATAGAACGATAGAAGAGTTATTGGTTTTTTGGGCGCTTGATGATGCGACATTATAACCTAAGGGGTCGTTTGTTTTTTTCATTTACATATGTAATGGAATCACATGGGTAATGGATACACATAAATCATGTTTGTTTGGTGTGATTTTGATTCACATGTGTAAAATAGCTATGTAAATAGTGTGAAACTTGGCCCTTTTTATGCCTTACATTTTCACACCTCAAGAGGTGTGAAAGAGACTCACATGGCATTGTTACCAGGCGAACTGCTACAGTGCCTCAATGAGCAAATGAGTAGTCCATCTTTTTTTTTTTTTTCTTTTCTTTTGGGCCTCACTTGTATCATCCGGACCATTCATTATCTTAAGAAGATCAAACACGGCCATGTGTCCAATTTTCAACCGTTGATGATGCATGGAGGTTGAGATATCATCAACATAATTGCAGCCATTGGATTAATCTATTGTTACTAACATATCCAGTCCGCCTTTTATGATTTTTTTAATTTTATGGGCCCCACCTGTAAAATCAGGACCGTTCATATTCTTCATAAGCTCAAACACGGTCATGTGTCCAATTTTCAGCCGTTGATGTGGCTTGGATGTTGAGATATCATCAAACAATATACAACCTATTGTTACTAACTTACCCAGTCTGCCTTTTATGATTTATTTAATGTTCTGGGCCCCACCTGTAAAATCAGGACCGTTCACATTCTTTAGAAGCTCAAGCACAACCATGTGTCCAATTTTCAACCGTTGATGTGGCTTGGATGTTGAGATATCATCAAACAATATACAACCCATTCATAGATTCACATGTGAAATGTTATGCTAGTAACAAACAGTGGAATCTGATCCACATGTGAGTCATTTACCTATGCAAATGACTCACATGTGGATCATTTACACATGTGAATCACTTTCACAAGAAACAAAAGACCCCCAAGATAGTAAATAATCATTAATATACAATACAAAAGAGCGGCTTTAATTTTTTTCCCTAAGTTTTTTTTTTTTCTTTTGATTTTCAGCTCACAATGAAGTGATGAACAGAGTTACAGAGGTACTGTAAATGGGAAATGTGGCAGGCTGGCAGCTTCCAGTAATACAAAGAGCAAATCTTTCTCCACAACCACAAAGAATCAAGATGAAGAATAGAAAGAAACTACAAAACCTCCATTTCATTTTCAGAATACCATAAAAGAAGAACAAAAAACAAGAAAATGAACAAACCCATGTAGTAAAAACACTCCAAATTCGTACATGAGATCCGGAGGGCACAACCACAAAGAATCAAGAATTCAAGATGAAGAATAGAAAGAAACTACAAAACCTCCATTTCAGAAAACCATAAAAGAAGAACAAAAAATCAGAAAATGAACAAACCCATGTAATAAAAACACCCCAAATTCATACCTGAGATCCGGAGGGCACAACCACAAAGAATCAAGATGAAGAATAGAAAGAAACTACAAAACCCCTATTTCAGAAAACCATAAAAGAAGAACAAAAAACCAGAAAATGAACAAACTCATGTAATAAAAACACCCCAAATTCGTACCTGAGATCCGGAGGGAGAGAGAGAGTCGCCGGAGAGCATCGTTCTTGCCGGAGAGAGTCGCCGGCAACCGAGCAACGAATTCGCAAACAACTGAAACCAGCTACTTGGAGCGACGGAGGCAGCCTCAATGTTAAAATGGGTGATATGGGTGGGACTGAGAGAGTGAGAGGTAACAGAGAGACAAAGACAGAGAATAAGAAAAGGGTTTTGACTTTTGAGACTTGAATTGCGACTTATGAGACCGGACCCCAAAATTGAAAAACTAGTTTTTTTTTTTTTTTGGCCGAAAGCTTGGGTGTCCCCCCACCCCCCCCCCCCCCCCATCCGCGCCTGTGAACGATTGTTTGGAGAAATCATTTTATTTTTTAAAAAAATATTTTATAATTAACTTTAAATCTTTACTTATTTTATAAAGAAAATCTTGTAATTCTAAAAATTGTAACTTAGCATAAAAAATACAAGCATCCATTCTCCATCCAATAAAGAAGCCAAGCTAGCTAAAAAATCATCCATCCATTTAAAATTTAAACCATCACAATAGCTATCAAATATAAGCAACTTGGGATCTAGACTCCGTGTGTGTGTATATATATATATATATATATATATATATCACGCAAACAATTTAATTTTTTCTTTTATGTATTATGCATTATCAATAGGCTCGTAGCTGAAAAAAAAAAATGGCCTGAATAGTAAAATGGGTCTTATATAGATATTTCTTTCATTGTTGGGACTCACCAAATTCAAAATTGGTGGGCCGAGGATCACTATAAAGGATGTCTTCTATGGCTGCTGCCCTTTTTTTTTTTTTTTTAAGTGATTTGCTTTATGTCTGATCACTGGATCCAAATTCAGCCAGCATGTTGGGTAAGACCGGACCCACCAATCAAATCCTCCCTTCTAAATCAACCATCTGCTCTGCAGTCTGCAATATGATAATGTCTAACCATATCCTCTCCCACAGAAAGATACAGAGATGGATTACTACACTCTTCTAGTGTGGGCATCTTACTTGTGGGTATTCTTCCAAACACTTGTAATTGCCAAGCTCCCACCAGGCCCTGTTCCACTCCCTGTAATTGGAAGCCTATTCAAGCTATGCAACAAACCCAATGAATCACTCACCAGGTTGGCCAAGAATAACGGCCCACTGATGACTCTGGTATGAAAAATGATTTCTTAGACGTGCTGCTCTACCAAACTAAGTAGCAGTGGATTAACCCGTCACCATGTCAAATGCTTGCTTGTGGTACTCTCTTCATTCAACTCTTAATTTCCACTTGCACAATTTTTCATCTATGCGATTATTCAACAATATAAACTTATCTCATTGGGGCTTAATCCATGACGCCAGGCAAGACTTTCATGGCCCGGGGCCGGCTTGAGTGACAATAATTGAGTGCAAGGTTTTCTTCCTACATAACCCAAGGAATTAGGGGCTGGGCTGGGCTTTCTATCGTTTGTTTGGAAAAATCATCAAGTCCAATGCAAACATAAAATGGGCTAAGATTTTAGATTCAGCCCAGCCCAGGTGACCATATATCAGTACTACTATTTTTTTGAAAATGAAAAGGGAAAGGGCACAAAAGAAATTGGCAGTGCTTCCCAATAGCTGCAAGACAAAGACACAAAGGGCAAAACACCAAAGACCCACAAGTGGGCCAACAAAAAAAAAAAACAACCACAATTCGGGCCTAGCTAAAGAAACCCATAGCCTGTGCTATCTAGGCAAAGGAAGACCCAAACAAGGTAATTCTAAAAGGAAAAAGTATACTTGGACAGAACATTGGGACCGGATTTTGGACCGATCCCAATGTTCTGGTCCAATATCCCATTGGAGATCCCAATGTTCTGGTCCAATATCCAATATCCAATGGGATAGTGGACCAGAACATTGGGATCGGTCCAAAATCCGGTCCCAATGTTCTGTCCAAGTAGCACTTCTGTTCTAAAAAAATTAGAATTAAAACTGAACGTCGCTGTCATCACTGTTGCCAGTCAATGGCGTATCATCACTACGTATTCAGGTAATTCTGATTCTTTTTTCTATATATGAGGGCCTTAGATTTTGAATAGTCCTTGATTGTCCAATAAAATCGACCGTGTATGTGCAATTCTTTTATGAGCTCACAGAAAAATTAAGCATATCATTGATAATGTATGAAATACAATTAACTTTTTGGTACTTCATTCAAGTGTATGGCAAGACTCAACTCTTATCATGTCTACACCCACCAGCTCCACTCCTTAACTCCCATAAAAAGCTGAATCTAATGTGGAGATTGGTGGGTTTACTATTCCCAAGGATGCTAAAGTTCTTGTCAATGTGTGGCCCATAGGGAGGGATCCTGATACATGGGTGGACCCTACTTCCTTCATGCCTGAGAGGTTTTTAGGCTTTAACATGGATTACAAAGGTCGGGATTTTGAGCTTAACCCATTTAGTGCGGGTCGACGTATTTGTCCTGGTTTGCCTCTCGCTTCTCGTATGGTGCATCCGATGCTTGGTTTTCTTCTTCGATCATTTGCTTGGAAGCTTCCCAATGGGATGACCCCCACAAGACATGGACATGTCTCGTAAGTTTGGTCATGTCCTTGACCTTGAGGAAAGATGTTCCTCTTTGTGCTATCTCTATCATTTCCATCTTTTATGTATGGTTAATGATTTGAGACTAATTCACTATTATCAATCTTCTTCACCATTGTTTCCATTGGATCGATGATCTAATGATGTTGTTCCATTTGATCAATGATCTAATTAATCATTACAATTGAATCCCTCCAATATTTTGTGGAACATGATGTCATCTAGCCAAAAAACCTCCCAATGCCCAGAGTGCATAGACAGTTTGGAGAGCCAATTGCTGATTCTCTTTCTCAGTGCATACTTCCATCATTTACAACTTTCTCTTATCTGCCTCCTAATCTTCTTCGTTCGCATTTGTAGGATATGAAGATAGTCGGTGTCTAGATTATCTGTTGCATATCCACCCCAAAATTTTTGAAACCCACCTAACATTTAAATAAGGCCCTCTGAATTTTCAAAAAGCCCCTAAAGTTTTGGAAAGTCACATGCAATTTTTACTTAATACCCACCACCCCACCGAAGAAATTTGTAGAGAGAATTTTCTCACAATCTCATGCGAGAGTGGAGCATCATTTTAACATTTGAGCCCACCATGGAGTTCTACTTCAGCCCCAGCCTCGGTTCCAATCCTTGTTTTTGACTGTCCTCCTAAAGGTTTTAATGATTGTGACATGATCCATTTCATTTTTACTTAAGATCAGGCAACTAGTGATAAGCTAGCCCAGATACAAGACACGGCACGGCATCAATATGGTGGAGACATAAGTTACTAATACGGATTTAACATATAAAGAGTGAACTGTACATTAGATAAAGGAAAATGCTCCTATAAAAGATGTTCTCACCTTATTATGAGAGATAAGGTGGGGGCCCTCCATCAATATCCAATGCCAACAACTTAAATGTGGGGATCCCCACTTTATCTCTCGTAGTAAGGTGAAAAATATCTTTTATAGGACCACCTCCTTTAGATAAAATAGGATTGAATACATTGTTTATTTTTAAGTATCTCATTGCAAAGATTTATCTTGCTTTGGATCACCTGAATGTGACATGTTCCCATCACCTTTTCCATTTCTAGACGCGCAAGTGCAGAGACTTGTGTGCATATATTATGTAATTAAAATGGTCCTCTGTACAGAAGTGCAAGGAGTATCTCACCTTCATTTCCATTAAATTTATTGGTCAAATTTGACTCAAGGGGAATACTGTTACCAAGAGGACAACTAATATGACATTTTTTAAATAATCTTAGTGACTTATTTTGTACTGATCAATGGCCATGTGATTGATTGGGGGGAACCCAACTTCAGCTAAGGACATGTTAGCTGAGGTTGGTGCCTGGTGCCTCCAATCAAATCCTTTCTTTCTAACCCATCTACTTTTCTAAATAATAGAGGCTTGTGAACCATTTAAGTCACTTCGAGTCTTTGTTTAATTCTTTTTTGGTAATAGTTCTAAATTAAAGGACTATTTTTATTAAAAAAAAAGAAATTCTTGATCTTCTGAAGCACTAAAATGTTACACCATATTAAAAAAGTAGTAAGATCATGTAATCAAGCTGACAGTAAGCAAACCTTAAATATAGATGAAAATTTTACTAGTTGAAAAGAAAAAAAAAAATGAACTGATTTTCTTTAATCGAAAGGATCTTGGTTTCCTATGTGAGGGGTGGAGATATAGAATTTCTTTTTCTTGTGGAAATGAAAACTTCCAGAGAGTAGAATTCTCTAACGGCACAAATGTACCCTAAATTTAAGGGTTACGAATGCATGATTCATTTCTCTTGGGGAAATGAAAAATCTAAGGAGAGTAGAATCCTCTCACTGAGAAACGTAACTCAAGTTCAATACATACCTTAGTCGTCATTGGAAAGAACATAAAGACTTTTTATTACAATTAAATCAATTATCCACATTCCATGTATGGGGAATCTATGTACGCAAAAGTCCTGTTTCTTTACTTGAATTCAAAAAATTTATATCCAGAGAATTTATAAATTCTACCATTATGAATTCTTGAGTCTTCATTTGTACTTCAACATCCAAAGATTCGAGCAAAAAGCAAAGAAGTTGAAATTCCATAACCTCCAAAGGTCATTTGAGTTTTTTTAGATAGCTAGAATTTTGGGAGTCTGGTAAAAAAATATTACATTTTCAAATGCCAAGGGACCGGTCATCACATCATGTTTATGAATTCCTAACATACCAAATTACTTTCACAATTCCTAGTAAAAAAATTGGCCGCCCAAATGTAACTTGAGTTCAAAGTATACACTATATAGCAAAGGAGGCCCGTGCTTAGCCCAGGCAGTAAAGAAATAATTTACATCTTAAAAAATTAGATGTATCAAACAAGTTAGGAAATCAAAATGTATCAAAAAGATCAAGAGTTTGACAGCTATTAATGACATAAAAAGCAAAAAAGTATATAAGAGTTTCTTGAAAGGAAAATATTGACGCAATTTGGACCGATAAATCCTTAGAGCTTGGAAAATCAAGATTTTCGGGATCGATCCCATTTCATCTCCAGGACGTTGATATTGCCTTCATCATTGATAATAATTAGCCTGGGGAAATTCTTGATGCAATTAGAAGATAGTGTTTCAACATAACATCACAATAAATTATTATTATCTTTTAAAAAGAAAACTAAAAACCATTAGCACTGAAACTAAAATGCATCAATTGGAATTTCTCTAAAACCACTATAGCAAATACATGACATACTAACAAACACACATGCTAAAAAAAAAAAAAAAATTGAGCGAAAACAATTTGAACAAAGAAAATTGAGTGAAATGAACAGACCTGAGGGATCAATTGGAGAGATATGGAATGGAAATGTTGAAATCTACTTTCCATGGAAAACGTTAGTTGAAAGAGAGAGAGACAGAATTGAAGCATAGTTTACTCGGCCTTAGATGGAATGAGAATTGAGTGAACTTAATGGGGTGAGAATGAATGTAAACGTTATTCACTGAGAGAGAATGTAGAGAGTTGAGAACCAATCATGCTCTGTCCAATTTTTCTTCTACCCTGATAAAATCATGGACAAAAAGGAGATTCTCAGCATTTCTTGTAGGGAGGATCTGGGCCTTTGGATTGGCGGTCGTCATCGTCCCTGCAGCACTTCTCCAAAGTCTTGGTAGAAGATGAAAAGTGAGCTTGCAGATGTAACGAAGAGGAGAGAAGGAGCATGCAGATTAATCGATTTTAAAATTCGGAAACGGATGGATTGAAAATCAATCAATGGCTGATATTAAGAAGTAAAAAAAAAACTTCAATGGATGCTATTAAGAAGGTCAAACTCGCAAGATAGTCAAAATTAAATCTATAATTTGGTAATTGGAGACAGCCGCTTTCATATATATAAATAGCAAATTTACAAAAAAAACGTGTTTGCTATTATTAATACCATTATCGCGAACAAGAGAGTAACAAATAAAGTCATTTACATAAATCATATGGGCAATGAAATTAGACAAATACGGTTCTATATATGGGCCATGAAATGATATCACTCGAAAAGAGATCCCCAAATGTCAAGTCTTTAGCCCAACATTTGTAGCTATCCTATAGCACCCCTTCTCGGTCGATAAGCCCAATCCATGTCCACAGGCAATGATAATTTCTTTACACACGTAATGCAACAGTCTACATGAACCCCAGTCTGTCTGTGTGTTTGGTTAATTTGTACATGTCTCTTGACATGGGAAATCATCTTGAGACTAAAAACAAAGTTAAAAATCCAATATGTTATTATTTCATCAATCGAAATAATTAATTTATTTATTGAATCAATTAGGTATGAAAAATCAATATGTACCTTAGATGAACTCCCATGATAAGTGGAAGACTGCACTTGTGTCCCCCCTTGGGTAAGAGTTTGTTTCAACACATCCATTTTCCTTCGTAGGCTCATTTGATCTTCTTTCAAGCTTTTCACCTCATTATAATTCTTTTTTGCAACCTTTTAGGTACTTGTACAAAACAAAACACTTTATATAAACACTCTAGTGCCCCTCCACACGTCGAAAACTCCATTAAACAACTACTGAAGGCAGTTGTCTTGAAAAAAAAATAAACGATGGTCTTGATAGTTGGATGGGCAGTCGAAAAAATCACAGTCGTTTTTTGAAAAAGACTGCCTAGGGAATTCGGCAAATCTTCAAGAAAACGACGGTATATGGCATTTGGTTTTTAACAACGGACCCTGATCCATTGGAAACATTTCCGGTTGTCTTTTTACAAATTGAATAAAAATGACATACCATTAAATGATCGACTGTTTGGAGCCGTTGTTTTATTTTTAAAAATAAATTTTATAGTTAATTTTTAATATTCTTAATTAAAAAAAATCTTGAAATCTAAAATTTTTAAGCTAGCATCAATAATACAAGCATCCATTATCCATCTAATAAAGAACTCAAGCTTGCTAAACATCATTCATCTATTTAAAAATTGAACCAACAAAATAGCTATTTCAAACAATGGAAAATTGACAAAAAAAATATGTTTGCTATTATTTATACTACGGTCACGCACATGAGAGTACATAATACAAATAAAGTCATTTACATAAATTATACGAGCCATGAAATTAGCCAAACACAGTTCTATATATGGGCCATGAAATGATATATATCACCCAAAGAAAGATCCCAAAAGGTCAAATCTTCACACCAACAACTATACGTCAAATTTTGGATCTCATCTTTAGTTATCCTAGAGCATCCCTCCTCGGTCGAGAAGCCCAACACATGACAATGGGCCACAGTAATTTCTTTATGCATGTAATGGAACAGCCTACACAAACCCCGGTCTATCTGTGTGTTTGGTTGGTTTGTACATGCCTCTTGACTTGGGAAATCATGCCGAGCCTACAAACAATATTAGAAATGCATTTTGTTATTATTCCATCAATCAAATTATTTAATTGATCTATTTAATTAAACGTGTATGAAAAAATCAACTTGTACTTGAGATGAACTCCCATGATAAGTGGAAGACCACACTTGTATATCACCTTGGTAAGAGTTTGTTTCAACTCATTCACTTCCCTATGTAGGCACATCTGATTCTCTTTCAAACATTTCACCTCAGCTTAATTCTTTTTGGCAACCTTTAATGTACATGTACAAAACAAATACTTTATATAAAAATAAACACCCAGTGCCCCTCCACACATTAAAAAGTACATTAAATGACAACTGAAGGCATTTTTTCCAAAAAAAAAAAAGGATGGTCTTGACAGTCGGAAGGACAGTCGAAGAAATCCTAATCGTTTTTGAAGAAGAATGCCCTCGGCCAGCGGTAAATCTCCAGAAAAAGGACACTCTAAGGCTGTCATTTTTATCAAAGTACCTAATCCGTCGAAAACAGTTTTGTTTTTTTACAAATCGAATTAAAAAAAATACCATTAAATGAACAATTGTTTAGAGCAGTCGTTTTATTTTAAAAAAAAATATTTTATAATGAATTTGAGAATTTCACTATTTTTTAAAAAAATCCTGAAATTTTATAAATTGTAACCTAGCATAAAAAAAATAAAGGTATCCATTATCCATCCAATAAAGAACTCAAGCTTCCTAAAAATTCATTCATCCATTCAAAATTTGAAACATCAAAATAGTTATCATAAACAATAGCAAATATACAAAAAAACAGGTTCGCTATATTTATACTATGGTCGCACACATGAGAGTACATAACATAAATAAAGTCATTTAAATAAATTATATGGGTCATGAAATCAGCCAAACACTATTCTATATATCTGCCATGAAATGATATCACCCAAAGAGAGATCCCAAAAGGTCAAATCTTCACACCAACAACTCTATATCAAACTTGGGGATCTAGCTCATCTATATCGATCCTATGGCATCCCTCCTCGAGGGAGGAGCGCAATACATGTCATTCGACGATAAAATTCCTTTACGCACATAATGAAACATGTTGGCACTTGTGATGGGGCCCACTTGTGTTTACATGTGGGTGGACCACTCACAAAGAGACACCCCTCACAAGGAATCTCATGGTGATATGGATAAGAATAGTTTGAGTTTTATCCAACTCTCTATCCTTATCATATCTTCATTTAAATTTTAATTGCGAGAGTTTGATCCAAACTATTATCCTTATCATCTCTCAATTCGAATTTGAGTAGAGATCTTATCAGTCATGCCCCAAAAGGCTATATATAGACATGAGAATAATAGTTAGCACCAACTTTCAACAATACATCTTCTACTAGATCTGTTATTCTCCCTCATCATCTTCTATATCCAGGGTGTCCATCCTTACCTTTGGATATTGAAAAGTGAATCACATGAGACTGATCTCTCGTAGACAGTCACAGATCTCCACAACTAGTGCCTGATTCAAGCCTACGCAGTCCTTATCGCGTTTGTAGCAGTCAATTCATTCAGATCCGTACTTCCGCTGCATTTACTTCCTTCAAAACAACCTATAAAAACCCCAGCCTATCTGTGTGTTTGGACTTTTTACACAAGCCTCTTGACTTGGGAAATCATCCCGACCCTACAAAAAATATTAGAAATGCATTGTGTAAATATTTAATCAATCAAAATAATTAATTTATTTATTTATTTAATCAATCATGTATGAAAAACTAATTTATACCTGAGATGAACTCCCATGATAAGTGGAAGACCGCCCTTGTGTACCACCTTGGCAAGAGTATGTTTTAACTCATCCATTTCCCTCTGCAGTCCCATATAATCCTCTTTCAGACTTTTCACCTCAGTTGAATTCTTTTTGGCAACCTTTTAGGTACCTGTACAAAGAAAACCACTTTATATAAACAATAAACACCCTATTAGTGCCCCTCCACACATCAAAAACTCCATTAAACGGCCACCGAAGGCAAAAATTTTAAAAGAAAAAACAACTGTCTTAACAGTCGGATGGACAATTGAAAAAATTGTAGTCGCTTTCTAAAAACAATTGCCCGGGCCCGTCAACAAATCATCGGAAAAACGATAGTCCGGGGTAGTCATTTTTTAACGACGAACATGATCCGTCGAAAACATTTTTGATATACATTTTTTTATAATTCAAATTAAAATGACTTACCATTAGATGAATGATTGTTTAGTGCAGTCATTTTATTTTTATTAAAATATTTTAAATTAATTTTAAATTTTTATTATTTTCAAAAAGAAATCCAGTGCTTTTAAAAGTTGTAACCTAGTATAAAATGTACATGCATCCATTCTCCATCCAATAAAGAACTCAACCTAGCTAAAAGATCATTCATCCATTTAAAATTTGAACCTTCAAAATAGCTATAGTAAACAATAATTGGTTTACAAAAACCCATGTTCGCTATTATTAATACCGCGGTCGCTCACATGAGAGTACATACTACAAATAAAGTAAATTACATAAATCATATCGGTCTGAAATTAGCCAAACACAGTCCCTATACAATTGATATCACCCATAGAGAGATCCCCAAAAGTCAAATCTTCACACCAACAACGGTACATTAAACTTCGGGTTCTTTTCTATAGCGATCCTATAGCATCTATCCTTAGTCGACAAACCAAATACACGTCCATGGGCAACGGTAATTTCTTTATGCACGTAATACAACAACCTATATGAATCCCGGTCTGTCTGTGTGTTTGGTTGATTTGAACATGCCTCTTGACCTGGAGAATCATCCTGACCCTACAACAATATTAGAAATGGATGGTGTTATTTTTTCATCAATCGAAATAATTATTAATTTATTGAATCAGCCATGTATGAAAAATCAACTTGTATTTAAGATGAACTCCAATGATAAGTGGAAGACTGCACTTGTCTCACACCTTGGTAAGAGTTTTTCTCAACTCATTCATTTCCCTACATAGGCCAATCTGATCCTCTTTCTACTTCTTCGCCTCAGTTTGATTCTTTTTGGCAACCTGTTAGGTGCCGGTACAAAAAAAAAAGAAGAAGAAAAAGAAAAAGAAAACTCTTTATATGAACAATAAACACCCCAGTGCCCTCCACACATTAAAAACTCCACTAAATGACTAATGAAGGCAGTCATTTAAAAAAAATGATGGTCCTGACAGTTGGATAGTTAGTCGAAAAAATTATAGTCGTTTTTTGAAAACCCCTGCCTAGGGTGGTCGACAAATTTTTGAGAAAACGACAAAAATAAATTTCACAATGAGTCAATTTTTACCAACAGACTTGATCCGTCATAAACATGTCCGGTTGTTTTTTGAGAAGTCGAATCAAAAGGACATATCATTAAATGAATGATTTTTTCAAGCAATCGATTTGTTTTTAAAAAAAAGTTATTTTATAATATTTATTTTTAAAATTTTACATTTTTATTAAAAATATCATGTAATTCTAAAATTGTAACCTAGCATAAAAAATACAAACATCCATTCTCCATCCAATAAAGAAGTCAAGCTAGCTAAAAAACCATGCATCCATTTAAAATTTAAACCATCGAAGTAATTATCGTAAACAATAGCAAATTTAAAAAAAAAAAAAAAAAAAAAACACGTTTTCCATTTTGAATACCATGGTCGTGCACATGAGAGTAAATACTACAAAAAAGTCATTTACATAAATCATATGGGTAATGAAATTAGACAAACACAGTTCTATATATGGCAATGGAATGATATCACCTAAAGAAAGATCCCCAAAAGTCAAATCTTTACCCCAACATCTGCACATCAAACTTCAAGATCTTGTCTATACCTATCCTACAACAGCCCTTCTCCTCGGTTGACAAGCGGAATACATGTCCACGTGCAACGATAATTTCTTTAGACATGTAATGCAATAGTCTTCACAAACCCTGGTCCATCTATGTGTTTGGTTGATATGTACATGTCTCTTGACGTGGGAAATCATCCTAAGCCTAAAGGCAATATTAAAAATCCATTGTGTTATTATTTCATCAATCAAAATAACTAATTAATTTATTGAATCGATCATGTATGAAAAATCAACTTGAGACTGAAATGAACTCCCATGATAAGTGGAAGACCGCACTTGTGTCCCACCTTGGGTAAAAGTTTGTTTCAGCTTATCCATTTCCCTCTGTAGGCCCATCTGATCATCTTTCAGACTTTTCACCTCAGTTTAATTCATTTTTGCAACCTTTTAGGTACTTGTACGAAACAAAACACTTTATATAAACACCCAGTGCCCCTCCACACATGAAAAACTACACAAAACGACTGTTGAAGGAAGTCATTTTCCAAAAGAAAAAAATGACAGTCTTGACAATCAAATGGCCAGTAAAAGAATTTTTGTCATTTTCTGAAAACGAATGCCCACAGTTGTCGGCAAATCTTAGGAAAAACGACGGTCTAGGGCAGTAGTTTTTTAATGACAGACCTTGTTGACACTAAAAGAGTTACTTATGCCTCTTCACAAATCTTCAACATCAAGTCACATGAAGCTACATTAAGCCGCATAAGTGTGACTTTCAAAGCTTTTACAAAATTTTTGGAAAAGTTTCAATGTAATTTCAAATGCGGCAATCCTTCTTGCGATAAAATGGGCAGCAGCTTCTTTAACTATCAAAACTTCTCATAATTACCTTGATAGCTTATGATCCTCCAATACAACCATGAGGAGTGTGTACATCTAGTTCTGGGCCATTCCAGCATCATGTGACCTAACTTCACTCTTTCAGCGGCCAAACAGGACCTTTCGACAACGGCGGTGGTGGAGGCCATGTTTCCCAAAACAGAGCACACAATTGGTCTCAAAATACAACTAGAATCCTCTACATCGAATTTTAGGCCATCCCGACACTGTTTGGCCCAAAATGTCAAAGTCGCATTTTTATTACTGCAAAATCAGCCTTTCTAGCGACAGCAATGCCAAAGACATCATTTCTTCAATATGAGTCTGTGGATTGTCGTAAAATACTCCCAAGAGGCTCTACGTCAAATTTCTAGTCATTTTGACATCGTTTGGCCCAACATCAGTCTTTTGGTGATAAAGCCAAGCCTTTTGGCAACGAGAAGACCATCAGATTCACCATTCTCAAATCAAAATTAACAAATCATCTTAAAGCACTCCCAAAAGGCTATATACCAATTTTCGGGTCATTTAAACATCATTTGACCCAGTTTTGGCTTCTTGTGACAAAACGGCGCATCTAGGCGACAAAGTCATCGGCTTTCCCGCAAACTTGAAAAATTTACTCCCCGTTTTGAGTGTCATTCCAATAACTTTACTACATGAGAATTATGCCAAAAGGTATTAAAAAATGTAAGGAAAAATATACAAAAGAGAAAAATTGAAAAGCAAGTCGAAAAAGGCGGCCAAAATGGGCATAAAGCCCTATGGTTGTTGCGGCCATGGAGGCCCGGGTAAGCCAGAATCCGCAAAAACCCTTTTTTTTTTTTTTTTTTGTTATCTTTCCATTTTCTTTCCTTCTTCCCTCTATAACTTGATGAAAATCCAACTTTTGAGGCATGATATCCTTCGATCTTCGTCAACAAGATGGATTTATCGTCAAAATCTTGGATCCATCATCGAAAATCTCAAATCCATCGTCCGACCAACCAAGAAAGTCCACGTTCCACAAGATAGATCAAGAAATTGATAGGTAGGTGACATTGGCTTATTGTTGGCAATCAACATATGATATTACATGATAATATGACATCGGTCGATGCATGAGATTTACCTGTGACAGAAGCGTCACTAACATCGCAAGAAGAATTCTAAACGTTGCACGATGGCCCATGACCTTTCAATTTCCAACACATGTTTGGTGGCTATTCAGTGCAATTAATGGCCCATTAATTATCTTGCAACGGCCAATCAAAACGCAAGATAAAGGAGTTACAAATCATGACATTAAAACATGTAACTCCTCCCATCATGGAACATTAATACATCTAATGCATTTAAAGGCTAACAAAATGCCACAATTACGGGTGTCCCTTGGCCTTTGATCTCCTACATGACCTTTCAAGTGCCACCATGAGCCTATAGAAGGGGGTCCTGGCTCCATTTAAAGGCATGCAAAATTCTATGAAATTGTAGGCACTCCACTCACATCGTTACTCCTACGCTCCTACAACGGTCTCCCCTTTCCATTGTTGAAGAAGTTCGGCAACAAACACCACAATGTGATTGAAGACCCTTAGGAGGCCACCTCCCAAGGCCATTTCCCTATCTCCACATGGCTTAGACGCGACCCTTTGGCCCGTCTACTTGGATTTTTATTGACTATAGGATCTCCATTAGTCCTTGACTATAGGATCTCCATTAATCCTCATTCTCTAAAAATCTCAGGTTCAAGCCTTGCCAAAAATTCAAGAATCCATGTTATCATCAGAGGAACATCGGAGCCAACATACATGACTTTTGTCTGCCAATCCGAGCGAGCCCCTATAATTGTCTGAGAAGTCGGATTTCCATTTCTGAAATTTTATTGTAGGTGTTGTAAAAGAGACAAAAATCATAAGTCTTGTCTTGTTTTATGAGAGTTGTAAAATTGCCTTTCACGACACCAAAAATTGCCTTTAACAACACCAAACTTTGCCTTTCATGGAACTAAAACATAAAACCATTCTCTTTTTCAACACGTGTGCAATGAAATGTTAGAAATTCTTTTATTTTCCTTTCTACATGAAGAAGTTGATTTGCAGATCATTTCTTCAATTTTTAAAGTAGCATAGAAAATTTGGCATACCCATACACAAAACAGAGAAAAACCCAACTGTTTCATTCGCTTCAAGTTATGAAAGGCCTGGATCCACGGACCTCCATGTCCGCCAATTATGGTAGTTTTCGTCACCTTTGAACGCCGAACAGATTGGATCTGTCGGAAATATTTCCGGTTTTTTTTTTTTTTTTTACTCATTGAATAAAAATGACTTACCATTAAATGATCGATTATTTGGACCAGTTTTTTATTTTTTTAAAATCGGTTTTATAATTAGTTCTAGATATTCATTTTTTTATAAAAACTTGAAATCTTAAAAATTGTAACCTTACATCAATAATACATGCATCCATTATCCATGCAATAAAGAACCCAAGTTTGCTAAAAAGTCATTCATCCATTTAAAAATTTAACCGTCAAAATAGTTCTCTCAAACAATGGCAAATTGACAAAAAAACATGTTTGCTATTATTTATACTTCGGTCGCACACATGAGAGTACATAATACAAATAAAGTCATTTACATAAATTATACGGATCATGAAATTAGCCAAACATAGTTCTACATATGCGCTATGAAATGATATCACCAAAAGAGAGATCCCAAAAGGTCAAATTTTCATACCAACAACTGTATGTCAAACTTCAGGATCTCATATATATCGATCCTATTACATCCCTCCTCTTGAGTCAACAAGCTCAACGAAGGCCAATGGGCAACGATAATTTTCTTTACGCATGTAATGTAATAGCCTAAACAAACCCTGGTCTGTGTCTGTGTTTGGTTGATCCGTACATGTCTCTTGACATGGAAATCATCCCGAGCCTATAAACAATAATAGAAATGCATTGTGTTAGCATTTCATCAATCAAAAGAATTAATTAATCTATTTAATCAATCATGTATGAAAAATCAACTTGCACTTGAGATGAACTCCCATGTTAAGTTGAAGACCGCACTTGTGTGCCACCATGGTAAGTGTTTATTTCGGCTCGTTCATTTCCCTCCATAGGCCCATCTGATCCTTTTTTAAACTTTTCACCTCGGTTTAATTCTTTTTTGGCAACCTTTTAGGTACATGTACAAAACAAAATACTTTATATAAATAATAAACACCACAATGCCCCTCCACACATGGAAAACTCCATTAAACGACAACTGAAAGTAGTCATTTTTCCAAAAAAAATAAAAATGGTGGTCTTGACAGTTGAGAAAACTGTAGTCATTTTCTGAAAGCGAATGTCCAGGCCATCGGTTTTTCACAAATTGAATTAGAACGACTTACCATTAAATGAACCATTGTTTAGAGTAGTCATTTTATATTTTTTTTTAAAAGTAGTTTTATAATTGATTTTAAAAATCCACCTTTTTAAAACAAAATCCTAGAATTTTAAAATGCAGGCATCCATTATCCATCCAATAAAGAACTCAAGCTTGCTAAGAAATCATTCATGCATTCAAAATAGCAAGTTTACAACAACAACAACAACAACAACCAAAAAAAAAAAAAAAACATGTCTACTATTATTTATACTAAGGTCACACACATGAGAGTACATAATAGAAATAAAGTAATTTACATAAATCTTATGGTTATTAAATTAACCAAACACAGTACTACATATGGGCCATGAAATGATATCACCCAAAGAGAGACCCCCAAAAGCCAAATCTTCATCCCAACAACCGTACGTCAAACTTTGGGATCTCATCTATAACGATTCTACAGCACCCCTCCTCCTCAGTCGACAAACCGAATTACACGTCAATGGGCAACGGAAAACTGTTTATGCACCTAATGTAACAGTTTACACAAATCCAAGTCTATATGTGTGTTTGGTCTATTTGTGCATGCCTCTTGACTTTGGAAATCATCCTATACCTACAAACAATATTATAAATGCATTGTGTTATTATTTACTCAATCGGAATAATTAATTAATTTCTTGAATCGATCATGTATAAAAGGAGAGCTGCTAATGCCACATCCTTGCTTGCTCTTTCCACATCTCTTCTGTGTGTACATCCAAGTCTGTAGCAAAAAATCTTTGGACGCAATCTTGTGTTCCCAAACTGCCTAAACACTGAACCCTTGGTTTCTCTGTGCACATCCCCACTTTCCTCTCTATCCCCCGACCTTAATCTCCATTTGAAACTCACCATCACCCCCTCACATCCCATCTTCCCTATCAATGCCAACCTCACAGCCTCGTTGTCTTCTCATCCTTTCCCTCTTCGTTCCCTTGCTCTCTCTCCCTCTCTTCTCCCTCCTCTCCCTCTCTTCTCGGACTCATTGCCAAGGTATTTTTTCACTCCCTACACATCTCTCCATTTATCATTCATCTTGGTATCATCCTACATCTATCATGCATATGAGAGATGAATGTTGGCCTAGAAATGTGTAAAAGGGGCCAGACAGAGGCCGACTCTCTCCATTCCTCTCTCACGCCTTCACCAACAAACGTCATTTTTCATTTTAAGTTCTCTCCACTCTTCATGTTGGCCTGGAAGTAGCCGAACAGATGCACTTTTTTCGGCTACTTATAGCCGAAAAAAAAGATCTTTGTTTGGCTGTAGGCAGCCGAACTAAGTGCATTGTTTGGCTACTTCCAGCCAAATAAATGTAGTTTGTTCGGTCTGTCAGGTCCGAACAATCCTTGTGAATTAAATTGTGTGGCTAACTCATTTCAAATTCCCTTGAGTCAACCATGGACATGCACGGTATTTAAGAGTTAGGACTACATCGACCTAACAATGATTCAACAGCCTGAGGATGTTGATGAAACTACAGATGTCCAAATCGAACCCACAATTGTTGTTGAAGACACGACTATACCATTTCTTGGGGGTCCATACAATTTTTCTTTACAACTATAGCACATCGCGAATGCTCAAAGCATCATCCAACTAATCCTTCAGAGGGGATATGATCTGAGCACCCAACACCTGAGTGAGCTATATGAGGCTATTGAGCAAGTCTGCATAGTGTTGCTTAGAGCTTCTCTAGATGATGTCCAGTAGCCCATGATCCATACCCAGACCAGGATGGACACCCACAGCCGCAGGAGGGAGACATGATGTGTTAATGTTTCATGTTGATTTATTATAATGTTGGGTGGATTTGGGTTGGGTTAAATACCATTGATGTATTTGTTGTTGGCTTTTTTTTTTTTTTTGGTCACTTGTTGGACGGATTTGTATTAGTTGGCTATGTGTTGGATGGATTTATTGGATGAATTTCTATTTAATTTCATATAGGCCATGTTTGATGGATTTCTTTTAGTTGGATACGTGTGTATAGCATAAAGCATGATATTATGCAGGAAAATAATAATAATTTAGAGAGAGCAACTATAATTGCATTATAAAATCTAATACTGATTTCTCAAACAACAGTTAATAAACTCTGATAATGGATACATGAGCAACCTTGTAACAATGATTACATCCAAATGAACATCCAAGTATATGATCACGCAACCCTAATTCTATCCACCACATATGATAATCTAGCAATTATGAATCCATAAAGTGTCAATCCAGCTCAATCTTCTCACATGTGACTACATCCGAACTGATAATTTCTGTGAAATGTTAGATCTGGGGTTTTGGTATGCGGACTGAACTCCAAACCTTGTGCATAAGGGTGATGGTGACGCCGTCAATCCGAGATTGTATAGGACAACGTTATAGCCAGGTCCACCGGTAGTTGATGTCTTAGTGACAATAACAAAACCACTTCTCCTCCCGACATCATGAGCCCACTTGATTAAGTTTATTGGACTCTTGAATAGCTAGACGTGACACAATTATATTAGAATGTAACCAAGTGATAACGTTAACATTACAACTGATTTAACTCCATCTATTACCTCTTGGGTGATAAATCCACTACTATTGTCCACTGAATATTCTGATCTAACCTGATTGGTAGGAAACGCATTCTTATGTCTTTTCTGCAAATCCAATAAAAATGATTTACCATTAAATGAACGACTGTTGGAGCAGTCATTTTATTTATTTTATAAAAGGTTTTATAATAATTTTAAAGAATCTTGTAATTTTAACAATTGTAACCTAACATCAATAATACAGCATCCATTATCCAGCCAATAAAGAACTCAAGCCAGGAAAAAAAAAAAGAACAAAAAAAAAAAAAAAAAATAATCAACCAATTTAAGACTTGAACCATCAAAATATCTATCAAAAACAAGAGCAAATTTATATAAAAAAGCATGTTCGCTATTATTTGTCCCACAGTTGCTCATATGACAGTACATACTACAAATAATGTCATTTAAATAAATCATATGGGTAATTAAATTAGCCAAACATAGTTCTTCTACATATGGGCCATGAAACAATATCACCCAAAGAGGGATCCCAAAAGTCAGTTCTTTAACCCCGACAATGTATTGTACGTCAAACTTCGGGATTTCATCTATAACAATCCTATATATAGCATTCCTCCTCGGTCGAAAAACCCAATACATGTCTATGGGTAACGGTAATTTCTTTTCGCACTTAATACAACTGCCTATTCGAACTTCGGTCTGTGTGCATGTTCGGTTGAATTGTACATGCATGTTAACGTGGGAAATCATCCCGAGTCTGCAAATTTTACTAGAAACGTACCGTGTTAACATTTCATCAATCAAAATAATTAAATAATTTATTGAATCAATCATGCATGAAAAACAAACTATTACCTAAGATGAAAAAAGTGGGTAAGAGTTTGCTTCAGCTCATCCATTTCCCTCTGCTGGCCCATTTGATCCTCGTTTAACGTTTTCACCTCAGTTTAACTTTTTTGGCAATCTATTAGGCACGTGTACATAACAAAACACTTTATACAAACAATAAACACCAGCCAGTTACCTTCAAACTACAAAGTCCACTGCACAAACAATGTCATTAAATGATTGCCAAAGGCATTTGTTTTTCCAACAAAACGACGGTCTTGCCAGATGGATGGATAATCGAGAAAATCGTAGTCGTGTTCTGGAAACGACTACCTAGGATTGTCAGCAAATCGTCGGAAAAACGACGGACTTGATCCGTCGGAAACATTTTTGATTGTTTTTTCGAAATTAAATAAAAATGACTTACCATTAAATGAGCTATTGTTTGGAGCAGTCTTTTTGCTTTTTAAGGGTTTGTAAAAAAAGATTTTATAATTAATCTTAAAAATTCACAATTATTTGAAAAGATCCCATAATTTTAAAAATTATAACCTAACATCAATAATACAGGCATCCATTAGCCAGCCAATAAAGAACTCAAGCTAGCAACAAAAAAATTCATTCATCCATTTAAATTTTGAACCATCAAAATATCTATCGAAAACAATAGCAAATTTATAGAAAAAAATGTTTGCTATTATTAATAGCACGACTGCTCACATGATAGCACATACTAGAAATAAAGTCATTTACTTAAATCTATTGGGTCATAAAATTAGGCAAATACAGTTCTATATATGGGCCATGAAATGATATTACCCAAAGAGAGATCCCCAAAAGTCAGATCTTCACCCCCACCAACTGTAAGTCAAACTTTGGGATCTCATCTATAACGGTCCTATAGCATCCCTCTTCTTAGGTTGACAAGACCAATACACGTCCACGGGCAATGGTAATTTATTTACACACTAATGCAACAATCTATATGAACCCCGAGCTGTCTGCGTGTTCATTGATTTGTACATGCATCTTGACGTGGGGAATCAACTTGAGCCTACAGACAATTAATATTAGAAATGCATTGTGCTATTTTTTTCATCAATTTAAATAATTAATTGATTTATTGAATCAATCATGTAAGAAGTATAAACTTGTATTTGAGATGAACTCCTGTGATAACTGAAAGACCGCACTTGCGTCCCACCTTGAGTAAGAGCTTGTTTCGGCTGATCAATTTCCCTCCGTAGGCCCATATAATCATCTTTCAACGTTTTCACCTTAGTTTAATTTCTTTGACAACCTGTTATACATCTGTACATAACAAAATACTTTATATAAAATAGTAAACACTCCACTTCCCCTCCACACATAATATACGCCATTAAATGACTGTTAAAGCTATTCGTTATTTTTTTTAAAAGGTGTTCTTCACAGTCGGATGGAGAGTCGAAAAATCATAGTCGTTTTCTTGAAATGACAGCCCTTTGCAGTTGGCAAATCGTAGGAAATACAACGGTCTAGAGCAATCATTTTTTAACGATATACTTGATCTGTCGGAATCATATTTGTGTATTTCTTTTTTTACTAATCGAATAAAAAATACTTACCTTTAAATGATCGACTGTTTGAAGCAGTCGTTTTATTTTATTATTTTGAAAAAATATTTTATGATTAATTTTAAAGATTCACAATTTATTTTTAAAAATTCTTGTAATTTTAAAGATTGCAACCTAACATCAATAATACTAGCATCCATTATCCAGCCAATAAAGAACTCAACCTAGCAAAAAAAAAAAAAACATTCATCCATTTTAAATTTGAACCATCAAAAATAACTATCATAAACAACAAATTTATTAAAAAAACATGTTCGCGATTATTTGTACCACGGTCACGTACATGAGAGTACATACTACAAATAATGTCATTTACATAAATAATATGGGTCATTAAATTAGCGAAACACATTTCTACATATAGGCCATGAAACGATATCACCCAAAGAGAGATCCCCAAAAGTCAACTCTTCACCTCAACAGCTGTACGTCAAACTTCGAGACTCATCTATAATGATCATGTAGCATCCCTCCTCCTCGGTCAACAAATCCAATACACGTTGATGGGCAACCATACTTTCTTCATGCACTTAATACAACAACTTACTTGAACCCCGGTTTATTAGTGTGTTCGATTGATCTATACATGCATGTTAACGTGAGAAATCATCCTAAGCTTACAAACAATATTAGAAGCATATTGTTTTAGCATTTCATCAATCAAAATAACTAAATAATTTATTGAACCAATCATGTATGAAAAATATAATTATACCTTGGATGAACTCCCATGATAAGTGGAAGACCGCACTTATGTCCTCCTTGGGCAAGAGCTAGCTTTAGCTCATCTATTTCCCTCCGGTGGCTGTCTGAACCTCGTTCAACTTTTTTTAGATCAGTTTCACTTACTTGGCTACCTATTAGGTACTTGTACATAACAAAACACTTTATATAAACGGTAGACACCCTAGTTCCCTGCAAACTACAAAATCTGCTATGTAAAAAAAGTAATTAAACGTCTGCCGAAGGTATTCGTTTTTCCAAAGAAACGACGGTCTAGACATATATATGGATAGACGATAGAAAAAAATCGTAGTGATTTTTTGGAAACGACTGCCTAAGATTGTTAGCAAATCGTTGGAAAAACAACAGACCTGGTCAGTCGGAAACATTTCTGATTGTTTCCTTTTAAATTAAATAAAATGACTTACCATTAAACGAACTGTTGTTTGGAGCAGTCAATTTATTTATTAAGGATTCTTAAAAAAGATTTAATAATTAATTTTAAAATTCACAACTATTTTTAAAAATCCTTTTATTTTAAAAATTGTAACCTAGCATAAACAATACAAGCATCCATTATGTATCCAATAAAGAACTCAAGCTAGCTAAAAAAAAAAAAATCATCCATCCATTTAAAATTTAAACCATCCAAATAGCTATCTCAAAACAACTGTAAATTTATAGAAAAACATGTTCGCTAATATGAATAGCACGATTGCTCACATGAGAGCACATACTACAAATAAAGTCATTTACGTAAATCATATGGGTCATGAAATTAGGCAAACATGGTTCTATATATGGGCCATGAAATGATAACACCCAAAGAGAGATCCCCAAAGTCAAATCTTCACCCCCAACAACTGTAAGTCACACTTTGGGATCTCATCTATAGCATCCCTCCTCCTTGGTTGACAAGCTCAATATTTCTCCATGGGCAACGGTAATTTCTTTTCGCACCTAATGCAATGGCATACACGAACCCCGGTCTATTTGTGTCTGCAAACAATGAAATGCATTGTATTAGTATTTCATCAATCAAAACAATCAATTAGTTTATTGAATCAATCATGTATGAAAAATAAACTTGTACCTAAGATGAACTCCCTTGATAAGTGGAAGACCACATCATATCCCACCTTGGGTAAGATTCTGTTTCAGCTCATACATTTCCCTCCATAGGAACATCTGATCCTCTTTAAACTTTTTCACCTCAGTTTAGCCTTTTTTTTTTTTCATCCTGTTAGGTACCTGTATATAACAAAACACTTTATATAAACAATAAACACCCCAGCGCCCTTCCAAACTACAATCACATGTGCACCTCTTTTGTGCATAGTTTGTAATGTCTGTCTTACCATTGGACTTGCCCAACCTTAGCTTAGTTATTTCACTTGTATGCGTCATTCGTTAGGACTTTGCGTGCATTGAATTGCCCACTTCTTCCTTTGGAATTATGGATCATTGGTTGTAGTTTAACTGGTAGACGAGAGCGCATTCCATGCAGTATTGCCTTCTGAGTTATCCGGATCTGACTTATCCCTTTTCTACCCATTTCAGGGCTAACCATTTCATACTGAAATACTATCTGATATGAGTTAGCTTGTTTTAGCGTAGTCTAGTGTGTCAAGTCAAGTCTATCTTGTTTAGTTTAATTAATTATTATCTTCTTTACTTTTTAAGTCTTTGTTACGGTCCTAAATGATTATAAGACTAAATTTAACTCGTTTCATCAGTCATGGAGCTTTTGGTGTATTGGTTAGGTACATAACATTTAATATCAGAGCCAACCTCCACGTCTTGGGTTCGAGTAAGAGCCGTCTAAAATAAATAGAAAAAATGGTTGCCTATCGCCAGAGTGAAAGCTGCCGCGGAGAGGGTTATCTGGAGCAGGGTGTGAGCCGTCCTAAGAGGGGAAAAGCCTGCCGCCAGAGTGAGAGCCGCAGAGGACGTCGGTTGCGGAAGCGTGGTGTTATGTTTATAAGACTTAATTTGACGCATTCTATCAGTCCTAAAGCTTTTTGCGTATTGAATAGGTACATAACAGCCTTGTTCTGCACGGTCTTGTCAAGTCTTGTTCCTCTCGTGTGCAAGTTTGCACGGTCTTATCCGATACTTGTTTAAGTTAACTAGTTTGAGACTTGTATAGTGTCACGACCCGGGCCCGAAAACCCGGCAAACCCGAGCCGTGATCCCCATACTTACTCCCGTAAACCCCAAATTAACCGAAGTTAAAACGAGATCCACAAGGGATATCAATCTCAAGTACCTGTCAAATATAAAACTTTTGCGGAAACAATATATATTTGACAATAACAACTTATCATTTACATGTATACAAAAGAAAGTTCTTATACATGTATCGTTTTCAATATACATTCGTCAAATGCTGCATATACAAAAATACTATGCAGACAATCATTGATTACATTTCTAGAATATTAATTACATCCCAAAATGAATCTATGAACAGTTATTCAAAACGTTTCACAAAATGTTCCAACTCCCAATTCGCACTCGAAAACCAAATCAGATGGTATCCCGCCGATTCCACTCTATCAGTCCTCCTGGAGGAACCGTAGTGGTCTCCTCCGCTAGCGTCGGGGGCGCTGCAATACTAGCAGGGGCAACCGGGCCTGTAATGCCATCAATAACACTAATGAACACGACGGTTCAACAATGTATAAACAATTCTTGCAATAATGTATTAACACATCCATATTGCATTAATAACAGTTTCAATGCTAGAGAAATTTAGACAATTCTACAATGACAATAGTAAACAACGACAGTCATTATACATGTACGAAAGGCAACTACCACAGCATTCATTAAATTGTATTTCATTCATTTCATATCCATCTTCCCTCAAAGGAAGGATTATTATTTACCATCTCCCCTCAAAGGGAGGATTCATCTTCCAATAGAAGGCATCAATCAATATCCGAAGATACGATCGGAATTTGGTGGGACTTACTAGTGTCCGGACCAAGGACAACTAGCATCACCACGAAGCTCCGGAACACCCCAATATCCATCTGCTGCAACAGGATTAGTCATTCATTATTCATTGAACTCATTTAGAGTTCTAATACAATCTCTAGGTAGTGCTAGACTCAATGATCAATAACATTCAATAAGAAATCCTTTTATGGATCCAATTCAACTCAATAATTCCTTTCATGACAAAGGAAAGGAACGACAATAATGTCAATCTCATTAGATTGAACTATAATGACACAATGAGAGTAATACTAACCACATATGGTTTTACTCAATCCTATTCCAATCCTATCTCAATCCTAAACAGCCATTCGAGTGTAACCGTTGGTTTCCAATGCACGTGTTATTCACGATGGACATCACATTTGTATTTTTAGTATGTGCATTTCAAGTCCCCTTAATTATCACCCATGGAGTTTAGGCCATATAGATTATGGTTCGTTCAAGGAACCCTTTTTAAAACACCATTAATTCTCAATAATCTGATTAACCCGTGATTAGTCTTAAAAACTAATCGGGAATGGATTTATACTTAAGAGTCGTACTCCAAATTCTCGTAAAAATCCAAAACTCAAAATTCACTGGACTCTAACAGATTTTCACTAACTAACGTCACTGGGCCAGTATCAGGTTCGCTCGAGCGGACCCACTGTTCGCTCGAGCGGACCCAGGCAGAACGTTGGTCGCTCGAGCGGACCCACTGTTCGCTCGAGCGGACTCACTGTTCGCTCGAGCGGACTCACACAGAACAATGTTCGCTCGAGCGGACTAAATGTTCGCTCGAGCGAACTCTTCAGAACTCATTTCGTCCTAAACAGAACCTCGTTCGCTCGAGCGAACGCTTCAGAATTTCACTCCGAAATTCTGAACCATTCACTCTTCTTCTACTTCTTTTCTCCATTACATTACCACAACATGCATAAGAGATTGGAACCTCCTGTTCCCCCTCATACATCATCCAATCACATTCATTCATAATAATACTTCTAATCATTCCTTAATCACTTCATTAACATTCATAATCAATCCAAAATCCAATGTAAAATGCATAAAATCCATGCAAACTACCATACATCTCTATAATGGTTAACACTAATTACAAGGAAAGTTTACACTTGCCTATTTGGAAGCTATTAACTCAAAGCCCTCTTTACTTAGCTTGGCTTTAGACTAAAATCCCATTTTTCAAACCCTATTTCACAAAAACACCCAAATGAACTCCCATGAGTCATTGTGCTAAAAATCCCTACAAGACTATCAATAGAACTTGGAAATCACAAGGGAGATCCTTTACTTACTTATAGCTCAAAGGAAATGATTCTAGAGATCCCTCCCAAGCTTTATCACTTCAACAATGGTGGAAACACTTGAGGAAGAAGATGAAGATGAAGATAAACTCCTCAAAGTCCACTTCAATCACTCTTAGCTTCACTCTTAATGGAGAGAAATGGAAGAGAAAGGGAGAAAATGGAGAGCTCTAGGGTTTCTCTTGGAATGGAATGAGAAATGAACTCATTCCATTCATTTCACTCTAATATAAGCTCTCATACACTAAAATCCCCTCTCATTTCATCTATTTTCATTTTGAGTCAAATGAGGCTCCACTTGGCCCATTTGAGGTCAAATGGAATCGCATTTATTATGAAAGTTGACGTACCCTTCGAGATACGCACGTTGGTATCAAGAATTTTCGTATTTGACGAAATACGTGAAAACCCGTATTTACGAAAAAGTCCTTAGTCTATCTTGTTTGAGTCTAAACTCATTTTAATCAATTCAATTTCATTTAATCAATTTCATTAGGCTTAATGTGTCATTTGAGACTGATTTATCTCTCTTGGGTCATTAATCTTGATTAACCCAATTATCCATGCTTAATTAATATTAATCTCAATTAATTAGCCTTAATCACGATTAGTTCGGGTCGGGGTGTAATATATAGTGATACTCATTGATACACGTAATTTTAGTCAAGCCTGCTCTCTGTTTACAGAGCAGTTCCCTACTAGTTACCATGTTTGGAATGGAGTCTAGTTAGACCCTTTTGACTTGGAGTTTTGAGCTGGCACCACTCAGCTTCTGTCCAACAAAAGCTAGACGTGGTTGACTGTGGATTAAGTGTTACGCAACTCATTACAATGTAGTTTTGATAAACAGTCATTTCCGGATGGATTAGTCCAGCCCAAAGAATTAGAAACCCTTCGATAACCCAAAAAAAAAAAAAAAAAAAAAAAAACCTCGCCTAAGAAATGTGGTCGCACCCATGGGAAAGATAACTATGCTAGATGACCATAAATTTGTTTTCTTGCAATGGAATCTCGAGGTACTAGTTCTTGCTTGCTCTCGACCATGATAAATGTGGTCACACTCGTGATTGCCGAGAGAATTTAGCTACGTGGGATTGCCAATTTGCTAGAATTATCAAATGTTAGCTTTGTATTGCTTTGATTCTGCAAATAATTACTATTCAAGTATGATCTGCCTAGTTTAGCCTTTATTTGAAGTATGATAACTATCTGTCTTATATTTCATACTGAAGCAACATAAAATGAAATTTATTTTGATTATTTGGAAGGTTTTATAAACCCAATAGCGCTACCCTTGGTGCTGTAGGTAACAAATCCTCTACCCCAACGCCATAGGAGGAAGCAGCTAAGGAGGAGCCACAGGGTCTAGCAGAATGGAGTACAGTCAATGTTGTCTAAAGCATCGGATTGGCACATGAGTTGGGTGTATCACATTTTGGGTTCTTGGAATAACTTTTGATGATGCCAAAAAGTGGTTTTCGGGCACCACTGGTTAAGTAATAAATAATTAATGTGAAAATTGAAGGAGAGAGAGAGAGAGATTTATAGTGGTTCGGTTAGTGTGACCTACGTCCACTCCAAACTGATGATTTTACTTCTCTGATGTAGGGATTACAGGTCGGGAGAATACAATAAATGTGCAAATACTAATAGAAATTGCTTGCCCTCCAATGCCGGTCGGACTCTTTGATTTATAGTCTTCCCCTAACAGATGGGGACGACTCTTCAGCAACGGGCGCTCCATTCTGGCGGAGTCCTCGAACTGCCCTCAACAGACAAGGTAGGTAGGATCTCTTCCGCAGGACCTGGTAAAAGCGGGTTAAAGGAACGACGCGGCTGCTCTGACTTCGTCACTTCGCAAATCTGGACCCGGCTTTTAATAGGTGGATTTGGACCTGGACTTATCACAGACTCGGGTCACTTGGGCTTGACCCACCATTGTGGACTAAGTCACTTGGGCCTGACCCATCATTTGACCTTCAATGTCCTGCATTCAAAGAAACTTTGAAAGGGGGACATTTTAGATATGCATTCGGAAGAGTCCTCGTGGCTTTGGACATCTCCTGTTCTGCCCCTTTTAAGAATGGAGCCTCCAAGTAAAGATCTGCAACTTGTTAGAATGGAAACCTCAGATTCTAGTTTACAGAAGTCAATGGGTTTCAAGGTGGACGGCCAGGAGACATCAAAGCACGACGGCGGCATGGAGGTAGTCGCGGCACGCAGCCGCGAGGAGGGAGCAGCGCTGGCGGGCGCCGGCCTGGTCGCTCTCGCCGGTGAGGGCACCCGCGTGGAGTTCGATGTTGGTTTGGGCGCCCGGCCAGGGGAGGAAGTAGCAGCACCGGGCACCCGGCCACGCGAGGCAGCAGCAGCGCCGGGCGCCTGGCTTGGCGAGACAGCAGGAGCACCGGGAGCCCTTGATCCCTGGCCAGGCGCAGCAGCAGTACGCGAGAAGGCAGCGGCGCTGGGCGCCTGATCTGGCGAGGCAGCAGGTGTGATGGCAGCAGCAGCGGGCGCCCGGCTTGGCGAGACAGCAGAAGCACCGAGCGCAGCAGCAGCGCGCGAGAAGGCAGGGGCACTGGGGCGCCCGGCTAGGCGCAGCAGGAGCACCGGGCGCCCTTGGCGCTCGGCCAGGCACAGCAGCAGCGCCGGGTGCCCGGCCTGGCGAGGTATCAGCAGCGATGGTGGGTGCCTCCTGCGCCCACCCAGAGACAGCAGCAACAGCGTCTAGCGCTCGCGAAGCAGCAGTGATGGCGGCGGGCGCCCGCGAAGCAACATAGATGGTGGGCGCCCCTGGAGCCCGCGTTGTGATAACAACGGCGGCGGGCGCCCCGGGCGCCCGCGCGAAGAACACAGCAGCGATGGGCGCGCTCGGCGCCCGCGAGGAGACAGTTGGGATGGCGGGCGCCGGCCTGGGCGTCCGTGTGGGTTTGGCTGTGCCGGGCATCGGCCTGGGCGCCCGCGTGGAGACAACAGCAGGGGCGGCGAGCGCTGAGGATGCATCAAGCGCCGTCGTCCGAGCAAGCACGGGTGCGACACGCGAGAAGCAGTTGCGTTCTTTCGTGTCCTTCACGCTCGAGAGATTTGTGTTTCCTCCTGAGGTTACGCAGATTAATGCTTTGGGCACTTAAAGGGTTATAGACACATTTCTAGAGGGTCTAGCTCGGGTAAAGGCTTATTGTTCCCCTTTTCTCCAGACTTTCATTTTTTATATATGTGTACTCTCATTTTCTTTGTCCCTTATTGTTTCAGGCTTCTACTGCGTCCGTCTGCTTGTTGTCAAGGGCCCGACATAACAGTCAGCTGAAACAGGACAATGAGATTATGCAAAAAGAGCTCTCCATTGCTCAAAGAAAGATTGTTGCTCTTGAAGTTGCTGGAAGAGCTTCCGAGACTGATCTCACAGCGGCCCGCGAGAGGGCGACCGGGTTTGAGACTGCGCTCTCATCAGCCCACGAGAGGGCGGCCAAGGCAGAGGCTGAGCTTGTGAAGGCCCGCGAGAGGGCTTCGCTCAGTGAGGCTGAGCTTGTACAGACCCGCGAGAGGGCGTTGCTTAGAGAGACTATCGTGGCGACAGAGATGAAGGCAGTACATGATAAAGCTTCTCAGGCTGAGAAGGAGTTAGCGAATGGTCTCGCTCCTCCTTTTTCTTGTCCCCTGTTCTGGAGGATTCTCTCTGCCTCGCTCTGGTGATATTTTCAGCGTTCATGTACTTCTAGGCCTTTGCTAGTAGTTCGGGCATGCTCTTTGGCGGGCGCTTCATCACCGAGAATAGGAAGCTCGATGAGCGGAGGCCTCCCAGAAAGGCTGTCATGGATACATTGTCGTCAGGCTCTTCGACCTGAAGTACCTCCTCTTTAAAATGAGTGAGGTAGCTCCTGAGGCTCTCCTTTTTGTCCTGCTTTATGCTGAGCAGGTGTGTGGCAGGCTTCTGATGGCGGCGCCCTTCGATAAAGTACGAGACGAATGACTTGCTCAACTCCCCAAAGGTGGCGATGGAGGCTGGGGCGAGGTTGGAAAACCACTGCCGAGCGAAGCCCTTCAGTGTGGTCGGGAATGCCCTGCACATAATCTCATTAGGGATATTGTGCAGCTGCATTTTAGTTTTATAGGTCTCCAGATGATCCAATGGATCCTTCGTTCCATCAAAGGTCTCCACGGAGGGCATTTTGAACTTCCGAGGGAGTGGGTAGTTCACCACGTCGGGCTTGAATGGTGTGTCCGTTCGCCCGACTAGGTAATCTATTGTCTCCGATGCCTGCGCCTTTATGGCGTTGTAGACATCACACAGTTGATTTTGCATTTCTCTGATCTTTTCTTCCCAGTGATTGGGGGCTTCTCTGGACCGATCGTAGATGTGACTCCCTACCTCTATGCTTTGGTTTTCGCTCTCCTCCTCTTGGAAATGAGGCTCCTCATTAGAAATAGAGGGAGGAGGTGGAAGTCCTCCATGATTCGCTCCACTTGGAGGTGGGGGTCCTCCAAGCTGGGCTCCACCGGGGGGCGAAGGAACTCCATGATGGGCGCGACTTTGAGGGTCGGCACCATGGGGAACTCCCTGGGTGCCCTGTTGAACTCCTGCGCCATGGGGATGGGCGCCCAGGCCTTAGGCGCCATGTTGATAGGCGCCCAGGCCCCGGGCGCCATGTGGATAGCTGCCTCAGCAAGGCACTCCCCTGCGAGGAGCCATCGGATGTCCCTGGCGAGGCGCTCTTTGCGGTACTCCTCCAAGTTGCACTCCTCCTTGCCCCACGAGTATGAGATGTAGGATCTACTGGTTTTGGGTTACCAGCTGCTGCATTGTCTCCAACATTTGTTGAGGAGTGAGAGTAGGAGCGGTAGCGTTTAGAGGAGGATTATTCGGTGGAGGATCATCCTCGCCCTCTCGCCTGCGATTGTCTTCTTGTCGTCTCGTCGATCTAGTAGTGGTCACCATAGTTTTGAAAGAGGAAGTGTTATGAAGTGAGAATTTAGTCTTCCCACAGACGGCGCCAAACTGATGATGCCAAAAAGTAGTTTTCGGGCACCACCGGTCAAGTAATGAATAATTAATGTAAAAATTGAAGGAGAGAGAGAGAGATTTATAGTGGTTCGGTCAGTGTGACCTACGTCCACTCCAAACTGATGATTTTACTTCTCCGATGTAGGGATTACAGGTCGGGAGAATATAATAAATGTGCAAATATTGATAGAAATTGCTTGCCCCCCAATGCCGGTCGGGCTCTTTGATTTATAGTATTCCCTTAACATATGGGGACAACTCTTCAGCAACGGGCGCTCCATTCTAGCGGAGTCTTCGAACTGCCCTTAACAGACGAAGCAGGTAGGATCTTCTCCGCAGGACCTTGTAAAAGCGGGTTAAAGGAACGACGCGGCTGCTCTGACATCGTCGCTTCGCGGATCTGGACCCGACCTCTAATAGGTGGATTTGGACCTGGACTTATCACGGACTCGGGTCACTTGGGCTTGACCTACCATCATGGACTGAGTCACTTGGGCCTGACCCGTCATTGTGGACTAAGTCACTTGGGCCTGACCCATCACCTTTTGTAGTTTTTGTTTATGGCCGTGTTTAAAGGCCTTTTTAGGGAATGTAATTAATATACTTTTGTAATTGTCAACTTTCAATAAATACTACATTTTGAGATTTTGTACACTCTAATATCTTGTCTTTATTATTATGGAAATGTCTGTGTGTTATGTATTTGAGGAAATTTGGCATAATCCTCACATCCAGAACCTTGTGGAATAATCTTTTAGCCGTGAGCTTGGATTAGCTACTAATCCTGTCCAGAGTCATGACAACATCCATTACACCATAGGAATTTGTTTGTCGATAAATTTATGCCCACTTCTCGGACATTAGATCTTATTGTCCACAGAGACATTGATATAGATTTTCTTTCATGTAATTCATTGATAAGAAGCAGTCTAAAGGCAAATATTTTCTTTTTATGTAATCCAATGACTCTATCCCCAAGGGGTTGGCCAAGTGGTCAAAACTACAGTTCCTCCCTCTTCCGGAGCTAGAGCTTTTGGTATTGACCCCCGATTCCCCATTCTTTCAAGACTCGAAGGTTGAGTCTACTAATACTACCTCCTTGGGGACACAGCCTTCTGATCCGGATGGATTAGTCAAGTCCAAAAAGTTGGGAACCCTCCGACAACAACAACAACAACAACAACAACAAAAAAAAAAAAAAAAAAAGAAGTAAGCCAATGACCCCAAATAGAAATTGGTCATTAATAAGGTGTCACCTCTATGACAGATACACTCCTCAAGCACATATGTAGGGTTTTATTTCTTCTTCTTTCAGGACAAGAGGCCTCATTTCAAGAATAGACAACAAACTTGCATCTCACTTGCCCAATTTTTTGTTTGCTCGGGTAAGAAATCTTCTGACAGAAATGATTCGATTGAATCACAACAGAATCAAATGGTAAAAAGTTAAATGAAAACAAAAGGATCTAACAAATTAGCCATCCGGTGGTGTTTTTTTTTTTTTTTAAGACTTTTGTTAGTTGTTAAATGGGACTCAACTTGACTCGGTTGAGTCCCATGCTCCACAGCCCTTATAAGGACTTTCTTCCGATCAAGTTTCTTCGTAGATCTGCACAAGACTCCATACTCCGATCCTTTTTCTTAATTTCTTGCCATGTTTGAATGTAATCAGGATCTCTTAAATAAGATTATATTATCGTTGGGATGATGATAAGGGGTTGAGATGTACGCGATCTTTTAGGATCTTCTTTTCTTACTTTTATAAGACAATATTTATATGGGGTTTTTATCAACAGCATCTTCAAATATCACTATGCCTTTAAAAGTATCCTTAAATACTTATAATGCTCAAAAGCATCTTATACCGCATACTCTTAGTTTCCCTTGACCAAATTGTCCCTCCAACCCCTTTCTCGCGATATTGAGACTTGATTTCACGACATCGGGACTTGATTTTACACATTGAAGTATTTCAAGGCTAGTTCAACTCCTTTCCCGCAACATTGAAACTTGATTTCACAACATTGAGACTTGACTTCGCGATATCGAGACTTGATTTGGCAGGGCACATTGAAGTAATTCGAGGTTAGTTCAACTATTTTCTCACGACATCGAGACTTGATTTCACGACATCGAGACTTGACTTAGTACATCGAAGTATTTCGAGGCTAGTTCAACCCCTTTCTCATGACATCGAGACTTAATTTCGCAACATCAAGACTTGATTTGGCGCATTGAAGTAGTTTTAGGCTACTCTTTTTTTCAATTCTCGAACTCGTTAGTTGATTTTTCTCCTTTTCTCATTAGCCCTTAGATCCACTCTTCAAAAGTTAGTAATTCGAAGATCGGGAGATCTAAGGGCTAATGAAAAAAGGGAAAAATCAACTTGGTAGTTTGAGAATTGACAAAAAAAAAAAAAAAAAAAAAAGCATAGAAATACTGCTATGTTCCAAATCAAGTCTTGAAGTTGTGAGAAAATAGTTGAACTAACTTCGAAATACTTTAATATGCCATGCCAAATAAAGTCTTGATGTCGCGAAATCAAGTCTCGATGTTGTGGGAATGGAATTGAGCTAGCCTCAAAATACTATAATGTGTCAAACCAAGTCTCAATGTCGCGAGAAAGGAGTTGGAGGGGCAATTTGGTCCGAGAGAAATTAGAGTATGTGTAAGATGCTGTTTAAGGTATAATGATTTTTGATGATGCTTTTGATTAAAAACCCCTATTTATATCCATTAAAAGTGTTGCTGGGAGGATTATTCTTCAATTTATATGAAAAATAAATTGTTGTGTGCACTTTTATATTTTCCTTTTCCTTTTCCTTAATTTGAGTTTCTCCCATTGGATTGAAGGTGCTGGATTTTGGCGATCAATGGTAAGCGAATCACCACTACTTTTCTCCTTACTTGAGTGAATCTTTCCTTTCATTAAAGATAAAGCTCAATGGGGAATTCCGCTACTTTTCATCAAAGATCTTGGCACGTCAGTTTTGAAAAAAAAGTGGTCGAGTGAGGAAAAAAATTGTGGAGTTCCTTTTGAGTCCTGCTACATGGACCGAATTTTGGACCAGTCCCAAAGATCAGTCCCAAAATTCGGTCCAGGTAGACTTTTTCGTTCTTTTTTAGGATCAAGACGGAGAAAGAGAGAGAAAAAAAAAAAAAAAAAATCTGGTACAGGTTAAGGAGGACCTGTCCCTGGCACACATCCATTCTGTTGCCATCTCACCTTTTACTGACATGAGCCCAAGTCAGATCTCAACCGTCCACTCATTTGGTATTAACCATGATTGGAGCATGAAAACCATTCGGAATTGGGTCGATATTACCCAATTCACTCATTGCACCTGTCTATGTGTGATCCGAACCACCATTCCTATCGTAGTGACATCTCAGTCAACGAAAATTTATGAGGCTAGCATTGGATTGAAGGGTTAGCATTGACAATAAGCTCTGAAAGTTGGCAAAATAGATGGGCCAGAAATGGGCAATGGGGAAAGAGAAAAGAGAGTAATATCAAATGTTGCCATGAAAATTCCAAGACCCCAGATTCGTGCTGCAGGATTCTCTTTCAACAATTCCCCAAATGTTAATTGCTTGTGAAGATTCTAATAGATTTCAGAGAATTTCAAATGAAAAAAGAAACTCCATCTAAGATGTTCCCGCTTCATGGACGTTGCAAATTTTTTTTGTTTTTTATCAAATGTGAATTTCACTAACTAACCGGATTTTGGAATTCTCAATAATCCAAATTCCTATGGCTGCGTTTGGCAAGAGATTTCTCACCAGTTTTTCACAGAGTCAAGGAAAACCTACATTTGGCAATTGTAAATTCTTAGAAGAAATCCTCTTTTGTGAGGATTTTCAGGTATGACCCCTCCCAAAGGATTTGAAAATCCTCACTCACGCGGATTTTATGGACTCACACCAATTTTTTTCAGCTGAACACTTCGATATTGATGAGAAATCCCCAGTTCTACAAATCCTTAATGAGGAATCCCTGTTCAAGGGGCAGTGAATTCCTCACCTGTTACCAAATATGCCCAAACTAAACACTCGAAATCAATCAAAGAGGCTATAGAAAGGAATCCATCTCATATTTTTCCAAGCTGTTTCTTCTTATCCTTTGCATTTTCAATCAGCAATGTAAACACACCTGCACAATCATATTCAAATTGTATGGAGAATGCATCACAACAGAATCTCTGATGCCTCACTCCTTTTTTTTTCTCTCTTTTAAACATAAGCTACTCGCGGAAATTTTTTGCAGGTTTGATTTCAGATCAATGCATCTAAACCATTTACTCGTGTGTTAGTGTGAGGTAAGAATCCCGTGCATGTAACTGGAAGCCATCAGTAAGGTTGGGGAAAATGAAGCCACAGACAAAATAGTACGTAAATGCGAAAAAAAATGATCCATCACCAGATACTAAATTCTTCGAAGTAGATTAAGTTACAAAAGCATGACACCATACTGCGGCAACACTCTGTTCTTTCCCACTGGACAAATGACAAATTTTATTATCACATTCATTGAATAGGCCGTTCTAAGAATTCAATTACAAAAGTGGGACTAAAAATTTGGACCGGGAAGAAAAATGTTTCCTCCCTGAATTATTATATAAATGTGATTTCTGGTTACTCTTTGTGGATTTAAGCTTGGAAAACTAGAATGAAGGTACGAATTTCCATGGGACCCAGCTCCACCACTAGTTTAGAAGGATCGACAGGCCCTCCTTTCACCTTCATTTCTTCCTTGGGAGGGCCTTCTACCTTCCAAATCAGTCTCTTCTTTTCCAATTCTACTCTTTCTTGATTAGCAGATAAGTTCATCTCAGTTATTTTGCTGATCTGAAAGAATAAAATGAAAAAAAGAAAAAAAGAAAAAAGATGATTACCACTTGAAAGAGGGAGGGGAAAGGGAACCAAAAAGAGTTAAGTGTCATGCATATATTGCTAATCATGATATACAAGGGCATGCATGTATTAACACAAGGCCTGATGATGCAAATCATAATACATATATTTGAATATGGATCAAGTGATTCAATAGCTAAAGCATCATTTTCCTCTAAATAATCTAAAAACAGTGAATACACTTTTAATCCTCACCTGATCAATTAAATTAAGGCATGGGTCCAATGACATGAAATGATATGTGCAGAATTGGGGTGCCACATAATAGTCAACAAAAAGGGTAACCAAGGCAGTTAGACATGGAGTAAATGGAGCGACAAAAATGGCTTTTGACACTTGCATAAGCATTTCAGTTTTCCATCCCTAGAGCAACGGTATGCCAAATCAGTTCTTTCATCTAAAAGCAGGTCTGCAGTAGAATTTATAATGTGGGGCATTTTAGAATTACCCCAAAAGACAAGGGTCAATATAACGCATATCAACCTATCAGACTAAAGATACGTGCATTTACAACTGTGTCATCATCTAGAGTTTCGGAGGCACTAGAACTGACCTCATGTCCATATGTAACTTCATACCATTGTGTTAAACTTACCATCTTGTCAGGGAACAACTTCCTTAGATCCACATAAGCCATTACTGAAAGATCCTTATCCTCTCCCATCTAGAAAATATTAACACAAGAAACAGAAGATATAGTCAGGGATAAAATATAAAGGTGGTGAATTTTTCATGAGACTACAATATATACTTAAGCTGAAAAGGTCACAAGTGAATAAGGCAAATGATGGCAGAAGGAGCTTCTGTTTCTAATGGTCCGTTAAGTAAAAGTGAAAATCTAAGACCTCATATAGGTGTGCCAATCGCATTAGAACACTTCCATCTTCAAGAACCTGTAGAAAAGTTCAAGAGATTTTAAGTAGAATTAGGAAAACTTTTTCCTGGTAGAAATAACAGAGATCTTTTGTTTTAATTCGACTTGCAATCCAAACTTGCATGTTTTTAAGAGATCAAATAAATAACATTAATAGAAGTCAAATAAAAAAAGAAAGAAAAACTCAATTGGTCTTCAGAAGCATACAATATTATCATACTCCCCAATCTATGTTTCTTCACCAAATCGTCTCCCAAATTTTGTCTACTTGTTTGGGTCCACAAGATTTTGATAAATGACATATACAATATGCTTTTGCAATATAGCAAAAGTATTTACAAGACCGAATCAACGTTCACCATTCTAATTTACACCAATTTTAGTTATTACAAGTGGAAGACAAGTTCTATGTATGAGGCATGCCACTTACTTGAAGCGTTATCATTGCAACATTATCAGGTAAACTGTAGGAAGGATCCATTGCTGAGAATGTTGGTATATGTGAACTCATCCAATTACCTCCATTCTGTTAAATAGGAACTCGTCATCTAGATTTAGCAGACCCATAACCTTCAAACAAGGAAACTACAGAGTGTTTCACCTGTTCAGCGAATGCAAGAAGAAAAGGACTATATATCTCTTGGCCCACCATTCGACGCCACTTAGCACCCTCGCCCAAGGGATCAATTCTAAGATAAAATTTCCCCTGAACCTGTCAAAACATTAATATTGAAGCTGTCAAAATTGAACTGTGTTTTATGCCTTCATACTGTAAAACTGTCAAAGTAAAATTCATTAACAAGATGTCAGGTTAAAACCACGACATATATCAGTGTTTATGAAGTGTGTATGCAGCTATAATACCTTATCGAGGCCTTCAAGTATAGCTATCTAGATGACACAAGATCAGTATGAATAAAGAATACAATATGGAATTCTAGTCATAACGTACTATTTAAGTTATCTAGTCTATGTTAGTGCATTGATCACCACCAATGTAACACTTGGTACAAAGATGTTTGTCATATTCAATCCTATTGATGAGATAAGTCTATCATGATGTTGTCTGTTATATTACAAATCAATATGCATGATCCGCCATTTGCTGGGCCCGGACCAGGGTAAAGGTGAAGGGATTAGCGCATCGGATGGGCAGTTAACAGTTTCTTTCTTCTCAAACATTTGTATTGAGTTTTACTTTGAAAGGGCATTTCCCAAGAACAAACAGGAATGACGAATAAGTAAAAAAAAATCAGAAAACCGACCCCAGATAATTTGACAAGCTTCATGCTAATGATGATGAGGATGAGGATGATTTAAACATCTTGTAAAGATATCTGAAACTGTCACGCCTGTGGCCCCCTGTAGAAGGGCGTTGGCTCCGGCGAGCATCCGCCTACAGAGAGAGGGCGGGGGAAACTCTAAAGGACTGGGTATGCATATACAGTGGTGCATAAGTCCCACATAAAAAACTAGCTAGTCCTGTTCTTGGGTATATGTGTGTGACCTGACCTTAACTCCAAATGAGGCTTTATAAAACAGTGAATCCCATGAGCCAAAGCAGACAATATCAAGTGGACAGCGGGCCTGAGTCGTTACAGATGTTGGTGAATGTCGAAGGAAGTTGGGTACATGTTTTGAATGCAGTGAGTGAGGACACAAAACGGGCAGACCGTCCGAAGAAAGGCCAAGGAAATGAAGGCCAGCAGCAAAACTGGGTACAGGGGACTCAATAACAACGCCAGCAGCAAGGGCGTTTCAACCACAAAACCAACAACCAGGACACCAACCGAACCCACAGCAAAGGTATCAACCGAATTAATGGAATAGGAATCAGCATAATCTGCCCCAAGATCAGAATTGAGGGAGGAATAACCAAGGTGGGAATCATGGGAGACCGCTAGGGAATGCACGAGTGTTTGCCATTACTCAAAGGATGCAGTTGCAGCAGACATTTGAATACAGGGTATGTTTCTTACCTCTTACATGTATTTTAATTTGGGGGACCGAAATTTCCTAAGGAGGGGAGTATGTAATATCTTTGAAGGGGTTAGATTTTTAAACTAATTTTCTTCTTGGCTTATATACGTGTATTTATGATTAATGATTGATTATAATTATTTTAAGGTGGGCCCTTATCGTTAAGACCCTTTTTATATATACATATATCTGTTTGAATGGTAGTCAACCTTCTTATTCCTGAGGGAAGTCGACACCTACATAGAAGGAGGTTTATGCTATTAATAGTAGGACTCCAATTCTTGGAGGAATCCTTGCACGACAAACTCCTAGGGACTTTAGGTTCAGAGAACTATTTATAAGACCTCTCCCTCCCATTCTTCTCACATACATATCAACAATCAGACTTTCCAAACCCAAGAAGAATTAGAGTTTTGGAGAGGGAGGAAGGAAGACTAGTGGATTCAGGCCACCAGGTGAGTAGATTTCTTCGTATACATGATGTGCTGTTTTCTTATATGTAGTGAATCGATTAAGATATGAATCTGCACTATTTTGCTTTTCCAATTACTGTTGGAGCCATTACATAATGATATAGTGGGCTCATACCAGATTTCATGTACTCAGAGACACTGTCAAACAATCCAGTTATGGTTTGACGACTGATAATATCCAATTTTTCTGTAAGATATGATGGTTTCAAATCTCTTATGATCTAAGATAATCTCCAGACCTTATTCACTGCCAAGATGATCCAATTACAAAGAATTATAGAGCAGAATATGAAATTCTCAGTTTTCTGCACACCCAGAACCAAATTGGGCCGACAAGGGTTGTTAGACCCCATGGCCCACTTGATGATAGATCTGGACCATGGATCTGGTTGTGGACACATGGTCGACAGATAAGAACCTGGACCCATATGAGTGGGCCTCCAAATACCCAAAGACAGGAGACATGAATAACAGTAGCAGAAGGCTGTTTGGTCGATAGCCTTTGTGGCACCGCAGGGCCCCACCTGATCAAAGACCAGGACCCCACATCTAGTAGGGGACTAAGGGGCGACCAGAGTGGTGCTGGACCCACATGGAGCTTCTTCTATTACATGAGGCGTGAGTTACTGTAGAAGGGTTTTCTTCATATAAATACCTGTTGTGGGGCCCAGGAGGCCACCAAATCTAAACCACAAATCTTAAAGTGGGGCCCTGGGCGACCCTGATGATTAGGCCCCATCATGGATTGCGGCCAGTGGGGCGCACTATCCAGTCCACCCTAGCCTGCAAGGCGTGAGCCCAGTTCTATTCCGTAAGAGAACTCTGTTGGGTGTATTGACTCTATTATGGACTTGCAAAAATTGCATTCAGGCACTAGAAGTTTTAGAATGTATATATATCAGACCTCCTTTGACAACATTCCATAGGAAATCTTTAATACAGAATATGCTAAATATATGGCAGTCTGGGCTGTTGCCTTTCACTTGATGCACGGTCATGTTAAATAGAATACTTTACTAATGACTTTGGTGATCCTATGTCTTTATTGTGATTTAAACTATGTTGAATGCTTCAATATTGTTATACCTCAAAATTATTGTGATGAATGAAGATGACTGGATGCTTCATCCTATTAGGATAATTTGGAATTTATCCTTACGACGGGTACTAGAACGGTAAGGGAATAAGGCTGATGAAACCCGGAAACATCAGTAAGGACAAAATCTCAAATTATCATGATAACTATACTGGAAATATTAATGAAAACTGTTTTTGAAATATTATTGACATACCCTTTTGGACACGCCTAGATGCACCCGCACATGAGGCTAAGAGATGGATTCTTTTAACGTGGCTTTTAGGCCATCTGCGTAACTTTTCTGACTCTTAGATCAGTTGCACTTTGTTTAGATATAGGTCAGTCATTCGACTGAACTATAGTTTGTCCCTTAGGTTCAACAGTCGCGTAATTTTTCTGACTTATAGGTCAGTTGCACTTTCTTTGACTATAGGTCAGCTGTTTGACTGACTATAGCATGCCCCTAGTGTTTCGGTGACACCCTTGAGGTGTATGTTTGTTTTTGGAAGCTTGTGAACATGGTGGTTAGGCGGTGGTCCCCCGGTTAGAATTCTAAACCTTAACTGAATTCATGCAAACATGTTTCTTTATTGTTCCATATCTGAATTAAATGTTTCTTTCATTATAATGTTGCACACAAATTTTGTACATGTTGAAATCTATTCACTCAGTATGGCTGATTGTGTTTTCACCCCAATCCCAGGTATGACAAAAACATAGAAAGGTAGGAGGTTACCAATGACGAAGAAAATTTTTAACATCTGTGGCTGAGCGTTCGGTACTCACAGACAATTTTACCTAGATACATGCTTTAGATGATTCTTTTAAAATTACAAAGACTATTTTGGAATTATGTAGTTTATTTTTTTATTGGATTTGGATATTCATTCAATTTAAGATTCAGATTTTAGGCAAAAGCATGGTTATTTATGCTTTGAATGATTTGATTTATGCGATGGTTATGCTATTTGTTGGTTACAATGTGGAATTCGAAGGGCCCCGGATTCTAGGTCATTACAGAAAAAATATGAAATAATTAGAGAATATAATACCAATACCCGTGTCTTTGAATGAATAACATAGAATTCTAATATCCTGGAATGATACCGATACCCGTTTCCATATCCAAGTATTCTGGTAACTACCATCTTCCACGAGCATTTCCATATCCATATAATAACATCATCACAAGCATACAGAATTGCCATGAGTGCATTGTTAAGAGTTGGTCTTATCTGTAATTCTAGAAACATAAGCAGTTTTTTTTTTTTTTTTTTTTTTTTTTTTTTTTTTTTTTGTAAATATAGGAAAAGTGTTTTTTCTTTTGGTAATTTTCATAAATTCGCCCCACCCTAGCAACCAGTATTGTGCGAGAGATTTCTTTCAATTCAGACCAGGAATCAACTGCTGTTGCAAGCAATCAAGGGCATTTTCTATGCTGTAACCTTTCAAGCAGTTAATTAAGGATTTGAAGAACAGATTCAAGTCAGTTTTTATGAATATTTGCAGTTTTTTCCTTTGGATTTAAATTTTTGAAGATTTAGCGATTTCTTTTTAATTTGGGTGTATGTTAACATCCATATCATTGAATATGCTTATTTGGGTAAGTAGTTGTCCAAATCAATTGGTGTGCTGCTATTTGGAATTGGAACAATTGTTTATGGTCGTTTTGAGTGCTGCCTTTTGTTTCAAAAGATGTCTACGGGACTGTTTTGGTTATTAGTGTAGAAGATAACAGGGCTCAAAGAACAGGCCCAAGGCCCAAGGCCCAGCCCAATGAGGCCCTTGTACAGGCTCCCACACGTGGGATTTAGGCTAGATTAGATAGAGCTGATTTCTCTCATCTTTATTTCCTTGTATAGTTAGAGATATTCTTTCTATTCTTTGCTGATTCTAATTTGTATTATTAACATGTTTAGAGCCTTGATTAAGGCACATAAAGATTATAAATACAACAGTCGATCCTCAATGTATGGACGACATTCTCTCCATAATTCTTCTTCTACTTCTTCCATAAACCCTAACATGGTATCAGAGATTTGGTTATGATCAATCCTCTCATTGATCAAAATACTTTTTCCTGGCATGGATCAGCGCTTTATTTCTGTTTACATTACTGCTGATACTGTTGCTTGCCTGACGTGCCCCCTCTGATCATAGTGGCCCACCACTGATCTGTTTTTTTTTACCAGTGACTCCCACAGTTGTGGTCGACAATGCTTAAGGGTGTTTTCTGGATTTTTTAAATCATCATTTAAGGTATTTTTCAGGCATCTCTTCCTCTGTCCATTTTGATTATTAAGTATCAGATAGTTTTCATCAAGACCGTCCAGATTTGTGGATCGGTATCCGTTGTTCATCAAACTTGGACTGGAGGAAGTACACTTGACCTCCTTCAAGACGTTCAGCCTTGATCTGTGATTAGACCATTCTGTTGGTCCCACACACAGATCTTGCCTCAGAAGTTCAGTTCGTCTGGCACTTCTTTTTGCACTGTTTGTGCTGTTTTGTGTTGGTTGCTTCATCATTCACTTAATCTGCCATCTTTCTGCTGTGTTAGTACATATTACATCATATTTGCTGCTGCTTTGCATATTGGCTGTCTTCTTTTCTGATCTAAGGGCTATTCTCTTCTGCAGATTTACGTGCTTCTGTCCGTTTCCTTCTACATTCTGCCATGGAAAAGTATGATGTTATCCCCATTAAATTTAATGGGCATAATTATATGTCTAGGTCTTTCCACTTAAAGAACTTTGTAGAAGGACAAGGGTTCTTTGGATATCTGGATGGATCAATTACTAAACCTCCGACGCCAAGTACCACCGACTCAAAACTCTTAGCCACCTGGTCTAAGGAAAATGCTAAAGTTGTTACTTGGATCCTTAACTCTATTGATCCCTCTCTTGCCGTTGCTCTTCAAGCCTACACTATGGCAACTGATATGTGGGCACATCTCAAGAAAGTCTACCATCAGACCAATAAGGCTCGGAAGTTTCAATTGGATAGTGAAATTGCGAAATATAATCAAGGGGATAAATATATGCAGGAATACTTTAATGGTTTCCCCACCTTGTCGATTGAAAGGGATTCCATGTTGACCCAAACAGTCGCTTTTGGATTTCTTTCTAAGGCTCTCAAGTTACAAGACGAAACTCATATTAGCCCGTTTCTTATGAATCTATGACCAGAATTTGAATCTGTTCGGTCTGCCCTCATGAATAGAGAAAATTCTGCTAATCTTGATACCTTCTTTCAAAATGTCATTCGCGAAGAACTTCGTCTTACCTCATAGCGCACTATTCTGGAAGAACCCAAAGCCTTCCTTGCGCCTCTTCTTGCTGACTCGGCTCTTCTAGCAACTCCAAATCCGAAGCTAACTCAATGTTATGAATGCAAAGGCTTCGGACATATTGCCAAAAATTGTCGCAAGAAATTGGTTTGTAGTTGGTTTGTAGATATTGCAAACGGTCTGGTCATCTTATCGATGACTGTAGCAGTCTACAACGAAGGAATGAGACACAGCCTAAGAAGCCTCCCTCCAATATGCCAAGACAGAATATTCCAGCTGCATTTCAGGCTCAAGCACCCTTATCTGATACAAGAAGCACTTCCTCCAGGGCTATATCCATCACTCCTGCTCAGATTCAAGAACTGATCCAGAGCATAGTTACCTTTGCATATGCGTCTATGGGCTTTTCTAGTGGTCGGTATCAAACTAATTTACCTTATTTTCCTACTGCTTTCTGGCCTTTCATTCTTCTGCATCTCTTTCTTCTCATATCACCTCATCCACATGGTTTTTAGATTCATGAGCCTCAAATCACATGACATTTGTAGAACATAACTTTACAGATTCCCACCCTTACCTTGGAAAAGAGAAAATAACCACTACTAATGGTGATCAACTACTCATTTCTGGAGTTGGTACCGTTACTTTATCAAGTGTCTCTGGCCAGTCCATCACCCTTCCCAATGTCTACATTGTTCCAAAATTATCAGCCAATTTACTTTCTGTAGGACAACTTATTGATGATGGCTATCTTATTCACTTTTCTTCCTCTGGTTGTGTTATACGAGGGCGACAAATTGGGAAGGTGATCGCGACGGGGAGTAAACATGGGCGCCTGTTTTTGCTCAACATTGGACATCATTCTTTCTTTGCTTCTTCTTCTAATAATTTCAATAAATTGTGGACTGTTTGGCATAAACGTCTTGATCAGGTGAACAATGCCCATTGAATTTCCTTGTTTAAGATTGGTTGTTTGGAATCTACTATTGATAATAAAATGATGTTTTCTTTATCTCAATTCAAAGTGTGAAACTTGTTACTCAAGTAAAAGTCATATTTTGCCCTTTTCTATTCATATTCTCGTGCATTGACATCATTTGACATTATTCACACTGATGTATGGGGCATTGCTCCTACCTTGAGTAGGGCAGGATTCAAGTACTATTTAACCTTTATTGATGATCATTCCCGTTACACTTGGATTTATTTCATGCGCTTGAAATCTGAAGTATTTTCTATTTTTCAAAGATTTTATAACATGGTCCAAACCCAATTTAAGAAAGCTATCTAGATCCTTAACATTAAATTCTAGTGGAGAATACATGTCTTATGAATTCTCTGCCTTCCTTTCGGATAAAGGCACTCTTCACCAAAAATCTTGTCTGCAGAATCCTCAGCAAAATGGAATTGCGGAAAGAAAGAACAAACCATTCTTAAAACTGTTCGGAGACATTTGCACTAGTGGCTAAAATGACCACCGTGCACACACTTTTTTGTGTCATGGCAGCTCGCAACTGGCCTCTCTGACAAATGGATGTCAAAAATGCTTTTCTTCATGGGGACTTGCGAGAGACTGTTTACTTAAAACCTCCTTCGGGCTATGCTTGTCCACCAAAGTATGTTTGTAAGTTGTGGAAATCTCTTTATAGACTTTAAACAGGCTCCCCGGGCTTGGTTCGATAAGTTCTGTTTTGCAATTCTAATAGTTCCCTCTTTTGAGATGCACATCGAAGGGCTACACATTTCTCTTAGAATATGTGGATGATGTGACTATCAGTGGCAATGATATTGCCGGCATCACGGATCTCAAAAACCATCTTACTCGCCATTTCAGAATAAAGGATCTTGGTCGTCTTACTACTTTCTGGGGCTTGAGTTTTTGCGTAACAAATCCGGCATTAGGGTCCATCAGCGTAAATATGCTACAGATTTAATCATTTCAGCACGGCTTGATGATGCTTACACTATTGATACACCTATGGAATTGAATGACAAAATCAGTATGGATGATGGCCTTCCCCTGGATGATCCCTCTGTTTTCTGA
>QPKB01000001.1:28692555-28749522 GCA_003546025.1 Camphora micrantha
TTCATATATAGCAATGCGTTTACCCGGATCACATTCAAATGAAGAAGTGACATCAACTTCCATAGGTGCAACTTCTTGAGCTTTGGAAGAATGTTCAACTACGACTCTTTGGACTCGAGAAGAAAGTTTACTCCTTCAATTTCAACAACTTGACTTTGGTTAGGACGCAATCGCTCTATCCTCATCAAGTTTTGAAATATCAGGAATAGATGTGGAAGTTTTCCACTTTCGATTATCATCTTTATCTTCTTATCAGAAACGATAGAAGGAGTTATTGGTTTTGGGGCGATTGATGATGCGACTTATACCTAAGCGGGTCGTTTGTTTTTTTTTTCTTACATATGTAATGGATTCACATGGGTAATGGATACACATAAATCATGTTTGTGGTTGTATTTTGATTCACATGTGTAAAATAAGCTATGTAAATTAGTGTGAAACTTGGCCCTTTTATGCCTTACATTTTCACACCTCAAGAAGGTGTGAAAGAGACTCACATGGCATTGGTTACCAGGCGAACTGCTACGTGCCTCAATGAGCAAATGAGTAGTCCATCTTTTTTTTTCTGTTCTTTTGGGCCTCACTTGTATCATCCGGACCCATTCATATCTTAAGGAAGATCAAAACACGGCCATGTGTCCAATTTCAACCGTTGATGATGCATGGAGGTTGAGATATCATCAACATGAATTGAGCCATTGGATTAAATTCTATTCGTTACTAACATATCCAGTCCGCTTTTACATTGTATTTTTTTTATTTTATGGGCCCCCTGAATCAGGACCGTTCATAGTCTTCTAAGCTAAACACGGTCATGTGTCAATTTTTCAGCCGCTTGATGTGGTGGATGATTGAGTATCATCAAACAATATACAACCTTTGATACTAACTTACCCAGTCTGCCCTTTTATGATTATTGTAATGTTCTGGCCCCCACTGTAACATCAGGACCGTTCACACTTCTTTAGAAGCTCAACACAACCATGTGTCCAATTTTTCAACCGTTGATGGTGGCTTGGATGTTGAGATTCATCAAACAATATACAACCCCTTCATAGATTCACATGTGAATGTATTTATGCTAGTAACAACAGTGGAATCTTATCCACATGTGAGTCATTTACCTATGAAATGACTCATATGTGATCATTTACAATGTGAATCACTTTCACAAGGACAAAAACCCCAGATAGTAAATTAATCATTTATATACAATTTATACAAGAGCGCTTTTATTTTTTCCCTAAGTTTTTTTTTTTCTTTTGATTTTTCAGCTCACAATGAAGTGAGTGAACAGATTACAGAGGTACTGTAAATGGGAAATGTGGCAGGCTGGCATGCTTCAGTAATAACAAAGAGCAAATCTCTCTCCACAACCACAAAGAATCAGATGAAGAATGAGAAAGAAACTACAAACCTCCATTTCATTTTCAGATACCATAAAGAAGAACAAAAACAAGAAAATGACAACCCATGTAGTGTAAAAACACTCCAAATTCGTTACATGAAGATCCGGAGGCACAACCAACAAGAATCAAGAATTCAAGAATAGAATAGAAAGAAACTACAAACCTCCATTTCAGAAAAACCATAAAAGAAGAACAAAAAATCAGAAAATGAACAAAACCCATGTAATAAAAAACACCCCAAATTCATACCTGAGATCCGGAGGGCACAACCACAAAAGAATCAAGATGAAGAATAGAAAGAAACTACAAAACCCCTATTCAGAAAACCATAAAAGAAGAACAAAAAACCAGAAAATGAACAAACTCATGTAATAAAAAAACACCCCAAATTCGTACCTGAGATCCGGAGGAGAGAGAGAGTCGCCGGAGAGCATCGTTCTTGCCGGAGAGAGTCGCTGCAACCGAGCAACGAATCGCAAACACTGAAACAGCTACTTGGAGCGACGGAGGCAGCTCAATGTTAAATGGTGATATGGGTGGGACTGAGAGAGTGAGAGGTAACAGAGAGACAAAGACAGAGAATAAGAAAAGGTGTTTTGACTTTTGAGACTTGAATTGCGACTATTGAGACCGGACCCCAAATGAAAACTAGGTTTTTTTTTTTTTTTTGCCGAAAGCTGGGTGTCCCCCACCCCCGCCATCCGCGCCTTGTGAACGATTGTTTGCGAGAAATCATTTTATTTTTAAAAAAATATTTTATAATTAACTTTAAATCTTTTACTTATTTTATAAGAAGAATCTTGTAATTCTAAAAATTGTAACTTAGCATAAAAAATACAAGCATTCCATTCTCCATCCAATAAAGAAGCCAAGCTAGCTAAAAAAATCAATCCATCCATTTAAATTTAAACATCACAATAGCTATCAAATATTAAGCAACTTGGGATCTAGACTCCGTGTGTGTTATATTATATATATATATATATATCACGCAAACAATTTTAATTTTTCTTTTATGTATTATGCATTATTCAATAGGCTCGTAGCTGAAAAAAAAAAAAATGCGTGAATAGTTAAATGGGTCTTATATAGATATTTCTTTCATTGTTGGGACTCACCAAATTCAAAATTGGTGCGGCGAGGATCACTATAAAGGATGTCTCTATGGCTGCTGCCCTTTTTTTTTTTTTTAAGTGATTTGCTTTATGTCTGATCACTGGATCCAATTCAGCCAGCATGTTGGGTAAAGACCGGACCCACCAATCAAATCCTCCCTTCTAAATCAACCATCTGCCTCTGCAGTCTGCAATATGATAAATGTCTAACCATATCCTCTCCCACAGAAAGATACAGAGATGGATTACTACACTCTTCTAGTGTGGCATCTTACTTGTGGTATTCTTCCAAACACTTGTAATTGCCCAAGCTCCCACCAGGCCCTGTTCCACTCCCTGTAATTGGAAGCCTATTCAAGCTATGCAAACAAACCCAATGAATCACTCACCAGGTTGGCCAAGAGAATAACGGCCCACTGATGACTCTGGTATGAAAATGATTTTCTTGACGTGCTGCTCTACCAAACTTAAGTAGCAGTGATTAACCCTCACCATGTCAAATGCTTGCTTGTGGTACTCTCTTCATTCAACTCTTATTTTCCACTTGCACAATTTTCATCTATGCGATTATCAACAATATAAACTTATCTCATTGGGGCTTAATCCATGACGCCAGGCAAGACTTTCATGGCCCGGGGCCGGCTTGAGTGACAATAATTGAGTGCAAGGTTTTCTTCCTACATAACCCAAGGAATTAGGGGCTGGGCTGGCTTTCTATCGTTTGTTTGGAAAAATCATCAAGTCCAATGCAAACATAAAATGGGCTAAGATTTTAGATTCAGCCCAGCCCAGGTGACCAATATATCAGTACTACTATTTTTTTGAAATGAAAAGGGAAAGGGCACAAAAGAAATTTGGCAGTGCTTCCCAATAGCTGCAAGACAAAGACCACAAAGGGCAAAACACCAAAAGACCCACAAGTGGGCCAACAAAAAAAAAAAAACAACCACAATTCGGGCCTAGCTAAAGAAACCCATAGCCTGTGCTATCTAGGCAAAGGAAGACCCAAACAAGGTAATTCTAAAAGGAAAAAGTATACTTGGACAGAACATTGGGACCGGATTTTGGACCGATCCCAATGTTCTGGTCCAATATCCCATTGGAGATCCCAATGTCTGGTCCAATATCCAATATCCAATGGATAGTGGACCAGAACATTGGGATCGGTCCAAAATCCGGTCCCAATGTTCTGTCCAAGTAGCACTTCTGTTCTAAAAAAATTAGAATTAAAACTGAACGTCGCTGTCATCACTGTTGCCAGTCAATGGCGTATCATCACTACGTATTCAGGTAATTCTGATTCTTTTTTCTATATATGAGGGCCTTAGATTTTGAATAGTCCTTGATTGTCCAATAAAATCGACCGTGTATGTGCAATTCTTTTATGAGCTCACAGAAAAATTAAGTATATCATTGATAATGTATGAAATACAATTAACTTTTTGGTTATTTCATTCAAGTGTATGGCAAGACTCAACTCTTATCATGTCTACACCCACCAGCTCCACTCCTTAACTCCCATAAAAAGCTGAATCTAATGTGGAGATTGGTGGGTTTACTATTCCCAAGGATGCTAAAGTTCTTGTCAATGTGTGGGCCATAGGGAGGGATCCTGATACATGGGTGGACCCTACTTCCTTCATGCCTGAGAGGTTTTTAGGCTTTAACATGGATTACAAAGGTCGGGATTTTGAGCTTAACCCATTTAGTGCGGGTCGACGTATTTGTCCTGGTTTGCCTCTCGCCTCTCGTATGCTTGGTTCTCTTCTTCGATCATTTGCTTGGAAGCTTCCCCGATGGGATGACCCCCACAAGATATGGACATGTCTGATAAGTTTGGTCATGTCCTTGACCTTGAGGAAAGATGTTCCTCTTTGTGCTATCTCTATCATTTCCATCTTTTATGTATGGTTAATGATTTGAGACTAATTCACTATTATCAATCTTCTTCACCATTGTTTCCATTGGATCGATGATCTAATGATGTTGTTCCATTTGATCAATGATCTAATTAATCATTACAATTGAATCCCTCCAATATTTTGTGGAACATGATGTCATCTAGCCAAAAAACCTCCCAATGCCCAGAGTGCATAGACAGTTTGGAGAGCCAATTGCTGATTCTCTTTCTTAGTGCATACTTCATCATTTACAACTTTCTATTATCTGCCTCCTAATCTTCTTCGTTTGCATTTGTAGGATATGAAGATAGTCGGTGTCTAGATTATCTGTTGCATATCCACCCCAAAATTTTTGAAACCCACCTAACATTTAAATAAGGCCCCTGTGAATTTTCAAAAAGCCCCTAAAGTTTTGGAAAGTCACAAGCAATTTTTACTTAATACCCGCCACCCCCACCGAAGAAATTTGTAGAGAGAATTTCTCACAATCTCATGCGAGAGTGGAGCATCATTTTAACATTTGAGCCCACTATGGAGTTCTACTTCAGCCCCAGCCTCGGTTCCAATCCTTGTTTTTGACTGTCCTCCTAAAGGTTTTAATGATTGTGACATGATCCATTTCATTTTTACTTAAGATCAGGCAACTAGTGATAAGCTAGCCCAGATACAAGACACGGCACGGCATCAATATGGTGGAGACATAAGTTACTAATACGGATTTAACATATAAAGAGTGAACTGTACATTAGATAAAGGAAAATGCTCATATAAAAGATGTTCTCACCTTATTATGAGAGATAAGGTGGGGGCCCTCCATCAATATCCAATGCCAACAACTTAAATGTGGGGATCCCCACTTTATCTCTCATAGTAAGGTGAAAAATATCTTTTATAGGACCACCTCCTTTAGATAAAATAGGATTGAATACATTGTTTATTTTTAAGTATCTCATTGCAAAGATTTATCTTGCTTTGGATCACCTGAATGTGACATGTTCCCATCACCTTTTCCATTTCTAGACGCGCAAGTGCAGAGACTTGTGTGCATATATTATGTAATTAAAATGGTCCTCTGTACAGAAGTGCAAGGAGTATCTCACCTTCATTTCCATTAAATTTATTGGTCAAATTTGACTCAAGGGGAATACTGTTACCAAGAGGACAACTAATATGACATTTTTTAAATAATCTTAGTGACTTATTTTGTACTGATCAATGGCCATGTGATTGATTGGGGGGAACCCAACTTCAGCTAAGGACATGTTAGCTGAGGTTGGTGCCTGGTGCCTCCAATCAAATCCTTTCTTTCTAACCCATCTACTTTTCTAAATAATAGAGGCTTGTGAACCATTTAAGTCACTTCGAGTCTTTGTTTAATTCTTTTTTGGTAATAGTTCTAAATTAAAGGACTATTTTTATTAAAAAAAAAGAAATTCTTGATCTTCTGAGCACTAAAATGTTACACCAAATTAAAAAAGTAGTAAGATCATGTAATCAAGCTGACAGTAAGCAAACCTTAAATATAGATGAAAATTTTACTAGTTGAAAAGAAAAAAAAAATGAACTGATTTTCTTTAATCGAAAGGATCTTGGTTTCCTATGTGAGGGGTGGAGATATAGAATTTCTTTTTCTTGTGGAAATGAAAACTTCTAGAGAGTAGAATTCTCTAACGGCACAAATGTACCCTAAATTTAAGGGTTACGAATGCATGATTCATTTCTCTTGGGGAAATGAAAAATCTAAGGAGAGTAGAATCCTCTCACTGCAGAAACGTAACTCAAGTTCAATACATACCTTAGTGGTCATTGGAAAGAACATAAAGACTTTTTATTACAATTAAATCAATTATCCACATTCCATGTATGGGGAATCTATGTACGCAAAAGTCCTGTTTCTTTACTTGAATTCAAAAAATTTATATCCAGAGAATTTATAAATTCTACCATTATGAATTCTTGAGTCTTCATTTGTACTTCAACATCCAAAGATTCGAGCAAAAAGCAAAGAAGTTGAAATTCCATAACCTCCAAAGGTCATTTGAGTTTTTTTAGGTAGCTAGAATTTTGGGAGTCTGGTAAAAAAATATTACATTTTCAAATGCCAAGGGACCGGTCATCACATCATGTTTATGAATTCCTAACATACCAAATTACTTTCACAATTCCTAGTTAAAAAATTGGCCGCCCAAATGTAACTTGAGTTCAAAGTATACACTATATAGCAAAGGAGGCCCGTGCTTAGCCCAGGCAGTAAAGAAATAATTTACATCTTAAAAAATTAGATGTATCAAACAAGTTAGGAAATCAAAATGTATCAAAAAGATCAAGAGTTTGACAGCTATTAATGACATAAAAAGAAAAAAAAAGGATATAAGATTTTCTTGAAAGGAAAATATTGACGCAATTTGGACCGATCAATCCTTAGAGCTTGGAAAATAAAGATTTTCGGGATCGATCCCATTTCATCTCCAGGACGCTGATATTCCCTTCATCATTGATAATAATTAGCCTGGGGAAATTCTTGATGCAATTAGAAGATAGTATTTCAACATAACATCACAATATATTATTACATCACAATATATTATTATTATCTTTTAAAAAGAAAACTAAAAACTATTAGCACTGAAACTAAAATCCATCAATTGGAATTTCTCTGAACCCACTTTAGCAAATACATGACATACTAACAAACACAAATGCTACAAAAAAAAAAAAAAAAAAGAAGATTTTGAGCAAAAGCAATTTGAACAAAGAAAATTGAGCGAAATGAACAAACTTGAGGGATCAATTGGAGAGATATAGAACATAAAAGTCGAAATCTATTTTCCATGGAAAACGTTAGTTGAGAAGAGAGAGAGAGAGAGAATTGAAGCATAGTTTACTCGGCCTTAAATGTAATGAGAATTGAGTGAACTTAATGGGGCGAGAATAAATGTAAACGTTATTCACTGAGAGAGAATGTAGTGAGTCCTTGGAGCTGAGAACCAATCTTGCTCTGTCTCATTTTTCTTCTACCCTGATAAAATCATGGATAAAAGGAAGATTCTTGGCATTTCTTGTGGGGAGGATCTGGGCCTTTGGATTGGTGGTCGTCATCGTCCTTGCAGCACTTCTCCAAAGTCTTGGTCGAAGATGAAAAGTGAGCTTGCATATGTAACGAAGAGGAGAGAAGGAGCATGCAGATTAATCGATTTTAAAATTCGGAAACGGATGGATTGAAAATCAATCAATGGCTGATATTAAGAAGGTAAAAAAACTTCAATGGATGCTATTAAGAAGGTCAAACTCGCAAGATAGTCAAAATTAAATCTATAATTGGTAATTGGAGATGGCCGCTTTCGTATATATAAATAACAAATTTACAAAAAAACGTGTTTGCTATTATTAATACCATTGTCGCGAACAAGAGAGTAACAAATAAAGTCATTTACATAAATCATATGGGCAATGAAATTAGACAAATACGGTTCTATATATGGGCCATGAAATGATATCACTCGAAAAGAGATCCCCAAATGTCAAGTCTTTAGCCCAACATTTGTAGCTATCCTATACCACCCCTTCTCCTCGATCGATAAGCCCAATCCATGTCCACGGGCAATGATAATTTCTTTACACACATAATGCAACAGTCTACATGAACCCTAGTCCGTCTGTGTCTTTGGTTAATTTGTACATGTCTCATGACATGGGAAATCATCTTGAGACTAAAAACAAAGTTAAAAATCCAATATGTTATTATTTCATCAATCAAAATAATTAATTAATTTATTGAATCAATTAGGTATGAAAAATCAATATGTACCTTAGATGAACTCCCATGATAAGTGGAAGACCGCACTTGTGTCCCCCCTTGGGTAAGAGTTTGTTTCAACACATCCATTTTCCTTCGTAGGCTCATTTGATCTTCTTTCAAGCTTTTCACCTCATTATAATTCTTTTTTGCAACCTTTTAGGTACTTGTACAAAACAAAACACCTCCACACATTAAAAACTACATTAAATGACAACTGAAGGCATTTTTTCCAAAAAAAAAAAAGGATGGTCTTGACAGTCGGAAGGATAGTCGAAGAAATCCTAGTCATTTCTAAAGAACAATGCCCTTGGCCGTCGGTAAATCTCCAGAAAAATGACAGTTTAGAGCTGTCATTTTTATCAAAGTACCTAATCCGTCAAAAACACTTTTGTTGTTTTACAAATCGAATTAAAAAAAAATGAACATTAAATGAACAATTGTTTAGAGCGGTTGTTTTATTTTTTAAAAAATATTTTATAATGAATTTGAGAATTTCACTATTTTTTAATAAAAATCTTGAAATTTTATAAATTGTAACCTAGCATAAAAAATAAAGGTATCCATTATCTATCCAATAAAGCACTCAAGCTTCCTAAAAATTCATTCATCCATTCAAAATTTGAAACATCAAAATAGTTATCATAATAGCAAATATACAAAAAAACAGATTCGCTATATTTATACTACGGTCGCACACATGAGAGTACATAATATAAATAAAGTCATTTAAATAAATTATATGGGTCATGAAATCAGCCAAACACTGTTCTATATATCTACCATGAAATGATATCTCCCAAAGAGAGATCCCAAAAGGTCAAATCTTCACACCAACAACTCTATATCAAACTTCGGGATCTAGCTCATCTATATCGATCCTAGAGCATCCCTCCTCGATGGAGGAGAGCAATACACATCATTCGACAACGACAATTCCTTTACGCACATGATGAAACAGCCTATAAAAACCCCAGCCTATCTGTGTGTTTGGACTTTTTGCCCAAGCCTCTTGACTTGGGAAATCATCCCGAGCCTACAAAAAATATTAGAAATGCATTGTGTAAATATTTAATCAATCAAAATAATTAATTAATTAATTAATTTAATCAATCCTGTATGAAAAACTAATTTATACTTGAGATGAACTCCCGTGATAAGTGGATGACCGCCCTTGTGTACCACCTTGGCAAGAGTATGTTTCAACTCATCCATTTCCCTCTACAGTCCCATATGATCCTCTTTCAGACTTTTCGCCTCAGTTGAATTATTTTTGGCAACCTTTTAGGTACTTGTACAAAGAAAACCACTTTATATAAACAATAAACACCCTATTAGTGCCCCTCCACGCATCAAAAACTCCATTAAACGGCTACCGAAGGCAAACATTTTAAAAGAAAAAACGACTTTCTTAACAGTTGGATGGACAATCGAAAAAATCATAGTCACTTTCTGAAAACGACTGCCCGGGCCTGTCAACAAATCATCGAAAAAACGACAGTCCGGGGTAGTCATTTTTTAACGACAAACATGATATGTTGGAAACATTTTTTATATACATTTTTTTTTAAAATTCAAATTAAAATGACTTACCATTAGATGAATGACTGTTAAGTGAAGTCATCTTATTTTTATTAAAATATTTTTAATTAATTTTAAATTTTTATTATTTTTAAAAAGGAATCTAGTGCTTTTAAAAGTTGCAACCTAGTACAAAATGTACAAGCATCCATTCTCCATCCAATAAAGAACTCAACCTAGCTAAAAGATCATTCATCCATTTAATATTTGAACCTTCAAAATAGCTATAGTAAACAATAATTGGTTTACGAAAATCCATGTTCGCTATTATTAATACCACGGTCGCTCACATGAGAGTACATACTACAAATAAAGTTAATTACATAAATCATATCGGTCTGAAATTAGCCAAACATAGTCCCTATACAATTGATATCACCCATAGAGAGATCCCCAAAAGTCAAATCTTTACACCAACAACGGTACATTAAACTTCGGGTTCTTTTCTATAGCGATCCTATAGCATCTCTCCTTAGTCGACGGTCTAAATACACGTCCATGGGCAACGGTAATTTCTTTATGCATGTAATACAACAACCTATATGAACCTCGGTCTATCTGTGTGTTTGGTTGATTTGAACATGCCTCTTGACTTGGAGAATCATCCTGAGCCTACAAAAATATTAGAAATGGATGGTGTTATTTTTTCATCAATCCAAATAATTAATTAATTTATTGAATCAGCCATGTATGAAAAATCAACTTGTATTTAAGATGAACTCCTATGATAAGTGGAAGACTGCACTTGTGTCCCACCTTGGTAAGAGTTTTTCTCAGCTCATTCATTTCCCTACATAGGCCAATCTGATCCTCTTTCTACTTCTTCGCCTCAGTTTGATTCTTTTTAGCAACCTGTTAGGTGCCGGTACAAAAAAGAAAAAGAAAACGAAAAAGAAAAAGAAAACTCTTTGAATGAACAATAAACACCCTAGTGCCCTCCACACATTAAAACTCCATTAAACGACTAATGAAGGCAGTCATTTAAAAAAAATGATGGTCCTGACAGTCAGATAGTTAGTCGAAAAAATTATAGTTGTTTTTTGAAAACCCCTGCCTAGGGTTGTCGACAAATTTTTGAAAAAACGACAAAAATTTTTTTCACAATAAGTCGATTTTGCCCAACGGACTTGATCCGTTGTAAACATTTCCGGTTGTTTTTTGACAAGTCGAATCAAAAGGACATGTCATTAAATGAATGATTGTTTCGAGTAGTCGATTTATGTAAAAAAAAAGTTATTTTATAATTAGTTTTAAAATTTTACATTTTTATTAAAAATATCTTGTAATTCTAAAAATTGTAACCTAGCATAAAAAATACAAACATCCATTCTCCATCCAATAAAGAAGTCAAGCTAGCTAAAAAATCATGCATCCATTTAAAACTTAAACCATCGAAGTAATTATCATAAACAATAGCAAATTTACACAAAAACAAAAAAAAACAAACATGTTTTCCATTATGAATACCATGGTCGTGCACATGAGAGTAAATACTACAAAAAAGTCATTTACATAAATCATATGGGTAATGAAATTAGACAAACACAGTTCTATATATGGGCAATGGAATGATATCACCTAAAAAAAGATCCCCAAAAGTCAAATCTTTACCCCAACATCTGCACGTCAAACTTCGGGATCTCGTCTATAGCTATCCTACAATAGCCTTTCTCCTCGGTCGACAAGCCGAATACACATCCATGGGCAACGATAATTTCTTTACACATGTAATGCAATAGTCTTCACGAACCCCGGTCTATCTATGTGTTTAGTTGATATGTACATGTCTCTTCAAGTGGGAAATCATCCTAAGCCTAAAGGCAATATTAAAAATCCATTGTGGTATTATTTCATCAATCAAAATAACTAATTAATTTATTAAATCGATCATGTATGAAAAATCAAGTTGAAACTGAGATGAACTCCCATGATAAGTGGAAGACCGCACTTGTGTCCCACCTTGGGTAAAAGTTTGTTTCAGCTCATCCATTTCCCTCCGTAGGCCCATCTGATCATCTTTCAAACTTTTCACCTCAGTTTAATTCATTTTTGCAACCTTTTAGGTACTTGTACGAAACAAAACACTTTATATAAAAATAAACACCCAGTGCCCCTCCACACATGAAAAACTCCACAAAACGACTTTTGAAGGAAGTCATTTTCCAAAAGAAAAAAATGACATTCTTGACAATCAAATGGCCAGTAAAAGAATCTCTGTCATTTTTTGAAAACGGAAGTCATTTTCCAAAAGGAAAAAATGACATTCTTGACAATCAAATGGCCAGTAAAGAATCTTTGTCATTTTCTAAAAACGAATGCCCACGGTTGTCGGAAAATCTTTGGAAAAACGACAGTCTAGGGCAGTCATTTTTTAATGACAGACGTTGTTGACACTAAAAAAGTCACTTATGCCTCTTCACAAATCTTCAACATCAAGTCACATGAAACTACATTAAGCCACATAAGTATGACTTTCAAAGCTTTTACAAAAATTTTGGAAAAGTTTCAATGTAATTTCAAATGTGGCGATCCTTCTTGCGATAAAATAGGCAATAGCTTCTTTAACTATCAAAACTTCTCATAATTACCTTGATAGCTTATGATCCTCCAATACAGCCATGAGGAGTATACATATAGGGCTGGCCATTCCAGCATCATGTGACCTAACTTCACTCTTTTAGTGGCCAAACAGGACCTTCCGACAACGGCGGTGGTGGAGACCATGCTTCCCAAACCAGAGCACACAGTTGGTCTCAAAATACCATTAGAATCCTCTACATAGAATTTCAGGCCATCCCGACACTGTTTGGCCCAAAATGCCAAAGTCGCATTTTTATTATGGCGAAATCAGCCTTTTTGGCAACAGCAATGCCAAAGACATCATTTCTTCAATAAGAGTCTGTGGATTGTCGTAAAATACTCCCAAGAGGCTCTACGTCAATTTTTAAGTCATTCTGACGTCGTTTGACCCAACATCAGTCTTTTGGTGATAAAGCCAAGCCTTTTGGCAACGAGAAGACCATCAGATTCACCATTCTCAAATCAAAATTAACAGATCATCTTAAAGCACTCCCAAAAGGCTATATATCAATTTTCGGGTCACTCAAACATCGTTTGACCCAGTTTTGGCTTCTTGTGACAAAACGGCACATCTAGGCGACAAAGTCATCAGCTTTCCCGCAAACTTGAAAAATTTACTCCCCGTTTTGAGTGTCGTTCCAATAACTTTACTGCAAGAGAATCATGCCAAAAAGTATCAAAAAAAATGTAGGGAAAAATATGCAAAAGAGAAAAATTGAAAAACAAGTCGAACAGGCGGCCAAAATGGGCATAAAGCCCTATGGTTGTTGCGGCCATGGAGGCCTGGGTCAGCCATAATCCGTAGAAACCCTTTTTTTTTTTTTTTTTTGTTGTCTTTCCATTTTCTTTCCATTTTTCCTCTATAACTTTATGAAAATCCAACTTTTGAGGCATGATATCCTTCGATCTTCGTCAACAAGATGGATTAATCGTTAAGATCTTGGATCCATCATCGGAAATCTCAAATCCATAGTCCGACCAACCAAGAAAGTCCACATTCTGCAAGATAGATCAAGAATTTGACAGGTTGGTGACATTGGCTTATTGTTGGCAATCAACATATGATATTACATGATAATATGACATCGGTCGATGCAAGAGATTTACCTGTGACAGAAGCGTCACTAACATCGCAAGAAGAATTCTAAACGTTGCACGATGGCCCATGACCTTTCAATTTCCGACACATGTTTGGTAGCTATTCAGTGCAATTAATGGCCCATTATCTTGCAACGGCCAATCAAAACACAAGAAAAATGAGTTACAAATCATGACATTAAAATATGTAACTCCTCCCATCATGGAACATTAATACATTCAATGCATTTAAAGGCCAACAAAATGCCACAATTATGGGTGTCCGTTGGCCTTTTATCTCCTACATGACCTTTCAAGGTGCCACCATGAGCCTATAAAAGGGGGTCTTGGCTCCATTTCGAGGCATGCAAAATTCTACAAAATTGTACTCCTACACTCTTACAACGGTCTCCCCTCTCCATCGTTGAAGAAGTTCGGTAACAAACACCACAAGGAGATTGAAGACCCTTAGGAGGCCACCCCCCAAGGCCATTTCCCTATCTCCACATGGCTTAGACGCGACCCTTTGGCCCGTCTACTTGGATTTTTATTGACTATAGGATCTCCATTAATCCTTATTCTCTAAAAATCTCAGGTTCAAGCCTTGCCAAAGAATTCAAGAATTCATGTTATCATCAGAGGAACATCGGAGGAGTCAACATACATGACTTGCGTCCGCCAATCCGAGCGAGTCCCTACAATTGTCTGAGAAGTCGGATTTCCATTTCTGAAATTTTATTGTAGGTTTTGTAAAAGAGACAAAAATCGTAAGTCTTGTCTTGTTTTATGAGAGTTGTAAAATTGCCTTTCACAACACCAAAAATTGCCTTTAACAACACCAAACTTTGCCTTTCATGGAACCAAAACATAAAACCATTCTCTTTTTCAACACGTGTGCAATGAAATGTTAGAAATTCTTTTATTTTCCTTTCTACGTGAAAAAGTTGATTTGCAGATCATTTCTTCTATTTTTCAAGTAGCATAAAAAAATTTGGCATACCCATACACAAAATAGAGAAAAACCTAACTGTTTCATTTGCTTCAAGTTATGAAAGGCCTGGATCCACGGACCTCCGTGTCCGCTGATTATGGTAGTTTTTATCACCTTTGAACGCCGAACAGATTGGATCTGTCGGAAATATTTCTGGTTTTCTTTTTACTTATTGAATAAAAATGACTTACCATTAAATGATCAATTGTTTGGACCAGTGCTTTATTTTTTTTAAATCAGTTTTATAATTAATTCTAGATATTCAACTTTTTATAAAATCCTGAAATCTTAAAAACTTTAACCTTACATCAATAATACATGCATCCATTATCCATGCAATAAAGAACCCAAGTTTGCTAAAAAGTCATTCATCCATTTAAAAATTTAACCATCAAAATAGTTCTCTCAAACAATGGCAAATTGACAAAAAAACATTTTTGCTATTATTTATACTTTGGTCGCACACATGAGAGTACATAATACAAATAAAGTCATTTACATAAATTATACGGATCATGAAATTAGCCAAACATAGTTCTACATAAGCGCTATGAAATGATATCACCAAAAGAGAGATCCCAAAAGGTCAAATTTTCATACCAACAACTATACATCAAACTTCGGGATCTCATAAATATCGATCCTATTACATCGATCCCTCCTCTTGAGTCAACAAGCTCAACACAGGGCAATGGGCAACGATAATTTTCTTTATGCATGTAATATAATAGCATAAACGAACACTGTCCGTACATGTCTCTTGACGTGGAAATCATTCTGAGCCTATAAACAATAATAGAAATGCGTTGTGTTAGCATTTCATCAATCAAAAGAATTAATTAATCTATTTAATCAATCATGTATGAAAAATCAACTTGCACTTGAGATGAACTCCCATGTTAAGTTGAAGACCGCACTTGTGTACCACCATGGTAAGAGTTTATTTCGGCTTGTCCATTTCCCTCCATAGGCCTATCTGATCCTCTTTTAAACTTTTCACCTCGGTTTAATTCTTTTTTGGCAACCTTTTAGGTACATGTACAAAACAAAATACTTTATATAAATAATAAACACCACAATGCCCCTCCACACATGGAAAACTCCATTAAACGACAATTGAAAGTAGTCATTTTCCCAAAAAAACAAATGGTGGTCTTGACAGTTGAGAAAACTATAGTCATTTTCTGAAAACGAATGTCCAGGCCATTGATTTTTCACAAATTGAATTAGAACGACTTACCATTAATGAACCATTGTTTAGAGTAGTCATTTTATATTTTTTTAAAAAGTATTTTATAATTAATTTTAAAAATCCACCTTTTTAAAACAAAATCCTAGAATTTTAAAAATTATAACCTAGCATAAAAAATGCAGGCATCCATTATCCATCTAATAAAGAACTCAAGTGTTGTGATCTAGGGCTTATGAGAAGAGATCAAGCACGCATAAGAAGAACATAGAGATTTACGTGGTTCGGCTTTTGGCCTACGTCCACGGGAAGATGGGAGAAATTACTATGCAATCAGAAGAGGTTGTGCATCCTAGAAACCCTTAGTCTCTATTTATAATATCAGCCCCAAAACCCTTTAACACCCAAACACTACTTCTTAATCACAGTAGACCTATAACAAGCCTACTTCTAATCACAGTAGAACATGAACACTACATGGGCCCGGTTTACTAGATTTATTAGCTTCTATTGAGCCATACAAACTAACAAATATCCACCTTGGCGAACATTGGAGCTGATCCTCATGCACAAAACATGTCTCACCGTCCCCACCTGCCCCTAAGGGAACTTAGGTACCGAGCACACCAATCAAGTCCAAGTAATGCTTGAACTTGAATTTAACCCATTCCTTCATGAATGCACCAAATCGCTTGCACCATTGTCCAGAAGCTTGCTTCGACCCATACAATGTTTTTTTCAAACTTCATACATCATCAGGAACATTAAACTGTACTCTACTTGCACTGGAAGCTCCTTCGTCTTCCTCGTAGAACCGCTTGCATCCGATGGCCTAATCTTCCTCATCAAGAGACTCTATCTCTTCAGTTGCTGCCTGTTGACTACTTTTCAGCCCTTCCATTAATTCAAGAGACTCATTCGTCAATGCGTATGCAACCATATCATCATGGCCACTGTCTGATGTCGATGCGTATGTTGTCATATCCTCGAAACCGTATCTAACCGGCGGTTTTCTTTCTCTCTGCGGTTTACCTGTCTGCAGCATCTGCGGCTCTATCCGCTGCATCTGCTGCATAGCCTGACTATCCCCTGTATCCCGGGAAGAGCCGAATGCACTCTCCTTCCTCACTAGGATGTCTGACTCCACCTGAACAGTGTCACTGCTGCTACATACTTTTGTCTCCTCCACCTGCTTTCTCGCTTCGAGTAAAGCATCCTCATGAAATGTAACATCCCTGCTGATGATAATTCTAGGTGAATCCTGATCGGTACACCACAACCTGTATCCTTTCACCCCAGAAGCATATCCTACCAAGATGCACTTTACAGCCCTTGGTTCTAACTTATCGGTTTTCACGCGAGCATAAGCCGGACAACTGAATATCCACAAGTTAGAATAATCAGCTGGATTACCTGACCACATTTCTTCCGGTGTTTTGCAACCAATCTTTATGTGTGGAGACCTATTTATCAAGTAGCATGCAGCACTTACTACCTCAGCCCAAAAGTCCTTGGACAATCCTGCAGTAAACAACATACAACGAGCTCTTTCCAAGATCGTTCTGTTCATCATCTTTGCAACTCCATTGTACTTTGAAGTTTCTATAGTGGTGTAATGCCGAACTATGCCGTGATCTTTGTAATAGTTCTCAAACTCTATCGATCTGTACTCCTTGCCATTACCTATCCTCAACTTCTTCACCTTTCTACCAGTCTGTTTTTCAACCATCTCCTTCCATTGCTTGAATGTAACAAAGGTCTGATCCTTTGTCTTCAGAGTATAAACCCAGACTTTCCTTGAATAATCATCAATACAAGTCAGCATAAACCGGGACCCGCCCTTGGAGTAAACCTTAAAAGGTCCCCATACTTCTGAATGAACATAATCAAGGATACCTTTCGTGCGATGAATATCTGTTTTGAAACTGACCTTTCGACGCTTTCCGAAGATGCACCTCTCACAGAAATCCAACTTGCCTGTCTTCGTGCCACATAGCAAATTCCGATTGCTCAGTATTGTCAATCCCTTCTCACTCATGTGACCCAGGCGCAAGTGCCATAAGCGCGTTGAGACAGATTCATGGTCATCTGAGGAAGACACTGCAGCTCCACCTATAACAGTATTTCCGGACAAAACATACAAGTTTCCAACTCTATTACCTCTCATAAGAACCAGAGCACCCTTCACAATCTTCAAAACTCCACCTTCAGTTGAGAACTTACAACCGTCGGAGTCCAAGGCACCAAGAGAAACACGATTCTTTTCCAAATCAGGAACATGCCGAACCTTTGCCAACGTTCTGACGAATCTTCAATTATTTCTTTCCCTTTCTTTTGCCTTTCGGGACAATTTTTCCTGATGTGCCCTTTCTTATGGCAATAATAACATTCAATTTTTTTCCTGTTGGATCTATTTTTTCTCTTACTACTGGAGTCTTTTGTTCTTTCTCATACTACCAAACCCTCACGCGAACCATCATTGTCAACCGCAACCTTTTTCTTCAACTCCCTGGAGTTCAAGGCTGTCTCTACATCCTCTTTTGTCAGAATATCTCTACCATACATCATGGTATCAACAAAATGCTCATATGAGGGTGGTAACGAGCACAACAACATGATAGCTTGGTCCTCATCATCAATTTCAATATTGATATTTTCCAGATCCATGATAGCTTTTGTGAAAGAATTAAGGTGAGTTGAAATAGACGTACCTTCCTGCATTCGTAAGGTGAACAATCGCTTTTTCAGATACAAGCGATTCGTGAGAGACTTCGTGATGTACAAGTTCTCCAACTTTTGCCATATGCCAGCAGCAGTTCTTTTTTTAGCAACCTTTCGCAGTACACCATCGCTCAGAAACAGCAGAATCTGACTGTACGCCTTTTCCAACAACTCATCCTTCTTTTCATCTGACAATTTTTCAGGCATAGCGTTCTTTTCTTTCAAAGCTTTATGCAGCCCATTCTGAACCAGCAAAGCATGCATCTTCAGACGCGCCAAAGACCGAAATCGTTGTCTCCATTGAATTTTTCAATTTCAAACTTCATAGCCATTACGCGAATCTTTCACAGCACTCGTGTAGATCTGGTCACCACGAGCACGCTGGAAGAAACGGATCTGAAATCCAACTCCGGATGACTAAGATATCGTAGAAACAAGTTTCTACACTCTGATCAGTCAATCTCCTTCTTTGACCGTTAATCAGCCAATCTTCTTCCACAACCATATAGATCTGCCCGCAATGAGTCCGTAGGTACAAACGGATCTCCAATCAGACTCCGGGTCGTCAAGATATCGCGAAAGCAAATTTCAGCCTTTGATTTGGTCAAACCTGCCTTTGACCATACGAATCTGCTGACGTCAGCACTGAGGTCAGCGCCTTTTTCCTGCGGGCTTTACTTTTGGGCTTCTCTGCTAGACGAGTCAAATCTGACCTCCTGCAAGCCCAGGCCCACCTCCTCTTCTTCTTCAACGTTCTGTTTCAGCAACCAGAAACAAAACTTCTGCAACTTCTTCTTTTCTTCCTCGGCCTCGGCACGGCGCGACAGCAATGGCGACGACCTTCCTTCTCCGACGACACGTAGCGGCGGCGACGATTCCGACGAAGGTTTCACGGCGATGTGGGGCCCAACGAGAAACCAACTCAATTCGTCTCTTATCCGGTCTGCAAACAGAGAAAACCTTTGCGATTTTCTTCTTCCTCTCCCACCACGCACGACACTTCTCCGGCGATGGACGCGGTCAGCCTGGCCTGCAAACAATTTCCTGCAGTGGAATTTTGCAGAGATCAGACGCTGCAAGTCCGGATTCTCGTCTCTGTTTTGCCTTCTCCTTCTTTGTGCGGCGCACTGAGATCAGAACTGATTTCCCTTTTGATCTGAGGTCGAAATCCTGTCTTCCCCTTCTCTGTCTCCAATCGATAACCCTCCAAAATCCGATCCGTCGAATTTCCTCCGATCACGCCAAATTGCTTTGATACCAGTTTGTTGTGATCTAGGGCTTATGAGAAGAGATCAAGCACGCATAAGAAGAACACAGAGATTTACGTGGTTCGGCTTTTGACCTACGTCCACGGGAAGACGAGAGAAATTACTATGCAATCAGAAGAGGTTGTACATCCTAGAAACCCTTAGTCTCTATTTATAATATCAGCCCCAAAACCCTTTTACACCCAAACACTACTTCTTAATCACAGTAGACCTATAACAAGCCTACTTCTAATCACAGTAGAACATGGACACTGCATGGGCCCGGTTTACCAGATTTATTAGCTTCTATTGAGCCATACAAACTAACATCAAGCTTGCTAAGAAATCATTCATACAGTCAAAATAGCAAGTTTACCAAAAAAAAAAACATGCTTGCTATTATTTATACTACGGTCACACACGTGAGAGTACATAATAGAAATAAAGTAATTTACATAAATCTTATGGTTATTAAATTAACCAAACACAGTAGTACATATGGGCCATGAAATGATATCACCCAAAGAGAGGCCCCCAAAAGCCAAATCTTCATCCCAACAACCGTACGTCAACTTTGGGATCTTATCTATAACGATTCTACAACACCCCTCCTCCTCGGTCGACAAATCGAATTTCACGTCAATGGGCAACGGAAAACTGTCTATGCACCTAATGCAATAGTTTACACAAATCCAAGTCTATATGTGTGTTTGGTCTATTTGTGCATGCCTCTTGACTTTGGAAATCATCCTATACCTACAAACAATATTAAAAATGCATTGTGTTATTATTTACTCAATCGGAATAATTAATTAATTTCTTGAATCGATCATGTATAAAAGGAGAGCTGCTAATGCCACATCCCTGCTTGCTCTTTCCACATCTCTTCTCTGTATACATTCAAGTCTGTAGCAAAAAATCTTTGGACACAATCTCGTGTTCCCAAACTGCCCAAACACTGAACCCTTGGTTTCTTTGTGCACATCCCCTCTTTCCTCTCTATCCCCCGACCTTAATCTCCATTTGAAACTCACCATCGCCCCCTCACATCCCATCTTCCCTATCAACGCCAACCTCACAGCCTCGTTGTCTTCTCATCCTTTCCCTCTTCATTCCCTTGCTCTCTCCCTCTCTTCTCCCTCCTCTCCCTCTCTTCTCGGACTCATTGCCAAGGTATTTTTTCACTCCCTACACATCTCTCCATTTATCATTCATCTTGGTATCATCCTACATCTATCATGCATATGAGAGATGAATGTTGGCCTAGAAATGTGTAAAAGGGGCCAGATAGAGGACGATTCTCTCCATTCCTCTCTCATGCATTCACCAGCAAACTTCATTTTTCATTTTAAGTTCTCTCCATTCTTCATGTTGGCCTGGAAGTAGTCGAACAGATGCACTTTTTTTGGCTGCTTATAGTCGGAAAAAAAGATCTTTGTTTGGCTGTAGGCAGCCAAACTAAGTGCAATTGTTTGGCTACTTCCAGCCAAATAAATGTAGTTTGTTCGGTCTATCAGGTCCGAACAATCCTTGTGAATTAAATTGTGTGGCTAAGTCATTTCAAATTCCCTTGAGTCAGCCATGGACATGCACAGTATTTAAGAGTTAGGACTACATCGACCTAACAATGATTCAGCAGCCTGAGGATGTTGATGAAACTGCAGATGTCCAAATCGAACCCACAATTGTTGTTGAAGACACAACTATACCATTTCCTAGGGGTCCATAGAATTTTTCTTTACAAATATAGCACATCGCGACTGCTCAAAGCATCATCCAACTAATCCTTCAGAGGGGATATGATCTGAGCATCCAACACCTGAGTGAGCTATATGAGGCTATTGAGCAAGTGCGCAGAGTGTTGCTTAGAGCTTCTCTAGATGATGTCCAGTAGCCCATGATCCATACCCAGACGAGGACGGACACCCACAACCGCAGGAGGGAGACATGATGTGTTAATGTTTCATTTTGATTATAATGTTGGGTGGATTTGGGTTGGTTTGATACCATTGATGTATTTGTTGTTGGCTTTTTTTTTTTTTTTTTTGTCACTTTTTGGACGGATTTGTATTGGTTGGCAATATGTTGGATGGATTTATTGGATGAATTTCTATTTAATTTCATATAGGCCATGTTTGATGGATTTCTATTAGTTGGATACGTGTGTATAGCATAAAGCATGATATTATGCAGGAAAATAATAATAATTTAGAGAGAGCAACTGTAATTGCATTATAAAATCTAATACTGAGTTCTCAAACAACAGTTAATAAACTTTGTTAATGGATACATGAGCAACCTTGTAACAATGATTACATCCAAATGAACATCCAAGTATATGATCACGCAACCCTAAGTCTATCCACCACATATGATAATCTAGCAATTATGAATCCAGAAAGTGTCAATCCAGCTCGATCGTCTCACATGTGGCTACATCCGGACTGATAAGTTCTGTGAAATGTTAGATTCGGGGTTTTGGTATGCGGACTGAACTCCTAACCTTGTGCATAAGGGTGATGGTGACGCCGCCAATCCGGGATCGTATAGGACAATGTTATAGCCAGGTCCACCAGCAGTTGATGTCTTAGTGACAATAACAAAACCACTTCTCCTCCCGACATCATGAGCCCACTTGACTAAGTCTACTGGACTCTTGAATAGCTAGACATGACACGATTATATTAGAATGTAACCAAGTGATAACGTTAACATTACAACTGATTTAACTCCATCTATTAACTCTTGGGTGATAAATCCACTACTATAGTCCACTGAATATTCTGATCTAATCTTGCTGCCTTGAGTAGATGCATCACCCTACAATGATCCGATTTTGTTAGTTAGCAACAACAATAGCTACCTGTTCGGCTCTGAGTGGAAGAACATATCAATTTGTTCGGCCACTCAGGGCCGAACGGGTCACGATAGAAATGTAGCTTTGCTTGTATACACTTGACAAAAAAGGTAAAAAATTTGGATTGCGTACCTTATCGTTGCTAAAACGATCGGAAATCATGATTTCCTCGTCTATTGATCAAGAATGACGAATGAAAATCGCTTGATGTGTATGTATGAAGATGAAGAAATAATGAGATGAAGAGTGTGAGGAGAATGAAATGTGAGTGAAAGGTAAACTGGATGATGAGTGAGATGATTGATGAGAGTATGGGAGAGAATGCAGAAAGAGAAAGAGAAGTAGGGGTGGAAGGTCGAGTTAAGGAAGAAGGTGAGCTGCAGAAATGGGAGGGGAAGAAAAAGTCTGTGTGTGTGTGAGAGAGAAATTGGATGAGCCTTAAAAGTAATATTTGTGTCCATTTTCATAACTCCACAGATGGGTATACTAATCTTTAAAATATGGGATGTGGAAAGAGCAATCTGGGATATGGCATTAGCAGCTCTCTATGAAAAAATTAAATAACTTGTACCTGAGGTGAACTCCCATGATAAGTGGAAGACCATACTTGTGTCCCACCTTGGATAAGAGTTTGTTTCAACTCGTCCATTTCCCTCCGTAGGCCCATATGATCCTCTTACAACTTTTTCAACTTCGTTTAATTTTTTTTGACAACATGTCATGTACCTATACATAACAAAATAATTTATATAAATAAGAAACACCTTATTGTCCCTTCACACATCAAAAACACCATTAAATGACTGCTGAAGGCATTGGTTTCTCCAAAAACAAATAGCAGTCTTGGCAGTCGGATGGACAATTGAAAAATAGTAGTCGTTTTTTGGAAATGGAAGCCATTTGCCGAGGGCAAATTGTAGGGAAAATGAAGATCTAGAGCAATCGTTTTTAACGACTGACCTAATTAGTAGGAAACGCATTCTTATGTCTTTTTTGCAAATCCAATAAAAATGATTTACCATTAAATGAACGACTGTTGGAGCAGTCATTTTATTTATTTTATAAAAGGTTTTATGATTAATTTTAAAGAATCTTGTAATTTTAACAATTGTAACCTAATATCAATAATACAGCATCCATTATCCAGCCAATAAAGAACTCAAGCTGGGAAAAGAGAGAAAAAAAAAAAAAAAAAAGAACAAAAAAATAATAATTAATCAACCAATTTAAGACTTGAACCATCAAAATATCTATCAAAAACAAGAGCAAATTTATATAAAAAAGCATGTTCGCTATTATTTGTCCCACAGTTGCTCATATGACAGTACATACTGCAAATAATGTCATTTAAATAAATCATATGGGTAATTAAATTAGCCAAACATAGTTCTTCTACATATGGGCCATGAAATGATATCACCCAAAGAGGGATCCCAAAAGTCAGATCTTTAACCCCGACAATGTATTGTACGTCAAACTTCGGGATTTCATCTATAACAATCCTATATATAGCACTCCTCCTCGGTCGAAAAACCCAATACACGTCCATGGGTAACGATAATTTCTTTTCGCACTTAATACAAACAGCCTATTCGAACCTCGGTCTGTGTGTGTGTTCGGTTGATTTGTACATGCCTGTTAACGTGGGAAATCATCCCGAACCTGCAAATATTATTAGAAACATATTGTGTTAGCATTTCATCAATCAAAATAATTAAATAATTTATTGAATCAATCATGCATGAAAAATAAACTATTACCTAAGATGAACTCCCATTATAAGTGGAAGACCACACCTGTATCCAACCTTGGGCAAGAGTTTGCTTCAGCTCATCCATTTTCCTCTGCTGGCCCATTTGATCCTCGTTCAACGTTTTCACCTCAGTTTAACTTTTTTGGCAATCTATTAGGTACGTGTACATAACAAAACACCTTATACAAATAATAAACACCTGCCAGTTCCCTCCAAACTACAAAGTCCGCTACATAAACAATGTCATTAAATGATTGCCAAAGGCATTTGTTTTTCCAACAAAACGACGGTCTTGCCAGATGGATGGATAATCGAGAAATTCGTAGTCGTGTTCTGGAAACGACTACCCAGGACTGTCAGCAAATTGTCGGAAAAACGACGGACTTGATCGCCGGAAACATTTTGGATTGTTTTTTTTGAAATTAAATAAAAATGACTTACCATTAAATGAACTATTGTTTGGAGCAGTCGGTTTTTTTTAAGGGTTTGTAAAAAAGATTTTATAATTAATTTTAAAAATTCATAATTATTTTCAAAGATCCCATAATTTTAAAAATTATAACCTAACATCAATAATACATGCATCCATTATCCAGCCAATAAAGAACTCAAGCTAGCAAAAAAAAGGAAAGAAAAAATTCATTCATCCATTTAAATTTTGAACCATCAAAATATCTATCGAAAACAATAGCAAATTTATAGAAAACCATGTTTGCTATTATTAATAGCACGACTGCTCACATGATAGCACATATTGGAAATAAAGTCATTTACTTAAATCTATTGCGGGTCATGAAATTAGGCAAACATAGTTCTATATATGGGCCATGAAATGATATCACCCAAAGAGAAATCCCCAAAAGTCAGATCTTCACCCCCCACAACTGTAAGTCAAATTTCGGGATCTCGTCTATAATGGTCCTATAGCTTCTCTCTTCTTCGGTTGACCAGACCAATACACGTCCACGGGCAATGGTAATTTATTTACACACTAATGCAACAATCTATATGGACCCCGGTCTGTCTGTGTGTTCACTGATTTGTACATGCATCTTGACGTGGGGAATCAACTTGAGCCTACAGACAATTAATATTAGAAATGCATTGTGCTATTTTTTCATCAATTTGAATAATTAATTGATTTATTGAATCAATCATGTAAGAAGAATAAACTTGCATATGAGATGAACTCCTGTGATAACTGAAAGACCGCACTTGCGTCCCACCTTGAGTAAGAGCTTGTTTCGGCTGATCAATTTCCCTCCGTAGGCCCATATAATCATCTTTCAACGTTTTCACCTTAGTTTAATTTCTTTGACAACCTGTTATACATCTGTACATAACAAAATACTTTATATAAAATAGTAAACACTCCACTTCCCCTCCACACATAATATACGCCATTAAATGACTGTTAAAGCTATTCGTTATTTTTTTTAAAAGGTGTTCTTCACAGTCGGATGGAGAGTCGAAAAATCATAGTCGTTTTCTTGAAATGACAGCCCTTTGCAGTTGGCAAATCGTAGGAAATACAACGGTCTAGAGCAATCATTTTTTAACGATATACTTAATCTGTCGGAATCATATTTGTATATTTCTTTTTTTACTAATAGAATAAAAAATACTTACCTTTAAATGATCGACTGTTTGAAGCAGTCGTTTTATTTTATTATTTTGAAAAATATTTTATGATTAATTTTAAAGATTCACAATTTATTTTAAAAAAATCTTGTAGTTTTAAAGATTGCAAGCTAACATCAATAATACTAGCATCCATTATCCAGCAAATAAAGAACTCAAGCTAGCCAAATAAAAAAAAGCATTCATCCATTTTAAATTTGAACCATCAAAAATAACTATAATAAACAACAAATTTATTAAAAAAACATGTTCGCGATTATTTGTACCACGGTCACGCACATGAGAGTACATACTACAAATAATGTCATTTACATAAATCATGTGGGTCATTAAATTAGCATAACACATTTCTACATATGGGCTATGAAACGATATCACCCAAAGAGAGATCCCCAAAAGTCAACTCTTCACCTCAACAGCTGTAGGTCAAACTTCGAGACCTCATCTATAATGATCATGTAGCATCTCTCCTCCTCGGTCGACAAATCCAATACACGTTGACGGGCAACCATAATTTCTTTACGCACATAATACAACAACTTACTTGAACCCCGGTTTATTAGTGTGTTCGATTGATCTGTATATGCATGTTAACATGAGAAATCATCCTAAGCCTACAAACAATATTAGAAGCATATTGTTTTAGCATTTCATCAATCAAAATAACTAAATAATTTATTGAACCAATCATGTATGAAAAATATAATTATACCTTAGATGAACTCCCATGATAAGTGGAAGACCGCACTTATGTCCACCTTGGGCAAGAGCTAGCTTTAGCTCATCTATTTCCCTCCGCTGGCTCGTCTGAACCTCGTTCAACTTTTTTAGATCAATTTAAATTTTTTGGCTACCTATCAGGTACTTGTACATAACAAAACACTTTATATAAATAGTAAACACCCTAGTTCCCTGCAAAGTACAAAGTTTGTTAAGTAAAAAATGTAATTAAACATCTGCTGAAGGTATTCGTTTTTCCAAAGAAACGACGGTCTTGACGTATGGATAGACAATCGAAAAAATCGTAGTAATTTTTTGGAAATGACTGCCTAGGGCTGTCAGCAAATCATTGGAAAAACGACAGAACTGGTTAGTCGGAAACATTTCTGATTGTTTCCTTTTAAATTAAATATATAAAAATGACTTACCATTAAATGAATTGTTGTTTGGAGCAGTCATTTTATTTATTAAGGATTCTTAAAAAAAGATTTAATAATTAATTTTAAAATTCACAATTATTTTTAAAAATCCTGTTATTTTAAAAATTGTAACCTAGCATTAACAATACAAGCGCCCATTATGTATCCAATAAAGAACTCAAGCTAGCTAAAAAAAAAAATCATCCATCCATTTTAAATTTAAAACATCCAAATAGCTATCTCAAAACAACAGTAAATTTATCGAAAAACATGTTCGCTAATATGAATAGCACGGTTGCTCACATGAGAGCACATACTACAAATAAAGTCATTTACTTAAATCATATGGGTTATGAAATTAGGCGAACACGGTTCTATATATGGGCCATGAAATGATATCACCCAAAGAGAGATCCCCAAAGTCAAATCTTCACCCCCAACAACTGTAAGTCAAACTTTGGGATCTCGTCTATAGCATCCCTCCTCCTCGGTTGACAAGCTCAATATATCTCCATGGGCAACGGTAATTTCTTTTTGCACATGATGCAACGGCATACACGAACCTTAGTCTGTTTGTGTTTGCAAACAATATTAGAAATGCATTGTATTAGTATTTCATCAATCAAAACAATCAATTAGTTTATTGAATCAATCATGTATGAAAAATAAACTTGTACCTAAGATAAACTCCCTTGATAAGTGGAAGAGCACACTTGTATCCCACCTTGGGTAAGAGTCTGTTTCAGCTCATGCACTTCCCTCCATACGCACATCTAATCCTCTTTAAACTTTTTCACCTCAGTTTAGGTTTCCTCCTTTTTTTTTTTTTTTTTTTTTCTCTGCAACCTGTTAGGTACCTGTATATAACAAAACACTTTATATAAACAATAAACACCCCAGCGCCCTTCCAAACTACAATCACATGTGCACCTCTTTTGTGCATAGTTTGTAATGTATGTCTTACCATTGGACTTGCCCAACCTCAGCTTAGTTATTTCACTTGTATGAGTCATTCGTTAGGACTTTGCGTGCATTGAATTGCCCACTTCTTCCTTTGGAATTATAGATCATTGGTTTTAGTTTACCTGGTAGGCGAGAGCGCATTCCATGCAGTGTTGCCTTCTGAGTTATCCGGATCTGGCTTATCCCTTTTCTACCCATTTCAGGGCTAACCATTTCATACTGAAATACTATCTGATATGAGTTAGCTTGTTTTAGCGTAGTCTAGTGTGTCAAGTCAAGTCTATCTTGTTTAGTTTAATTAATTATTGTCTTCTTTACTTTTTAAGTCTTTGTTACGGTCCTAAATGATTATACGTCTTAATTTAACTCGTTTCATCAGTCTTGGGGCTTTTGGCGTATTAGTTAGTTACATAATATTTGATATCAGAGCCAACCTCTACGTCTTGGGTTTGAATCGCGGAAAGGGCTGCTTGTAGTGGAGTGAGAGTCATTTAATTAAAAAAATTAGAAAAAAGGGCTACCTATCGCCAGAGTGAAAGCTGCCGCGGAGAGAGCTATCTGGAGCAAGGTGGGAGCCGTCCTAAGAGGGGAAAAGCCTGCCGCCAGAGTGAGAACTGCAAAGGACGTCGGCTGCGGAAGTGTGGTGTTATGTTTATAAGACTTAATTTGACGCGTTCCATCGGTCCTGAAGCTTTTTGCATATTGAATAGGTACATAATAGCCTTGTTCTGCTCGGTCTCGTCAAGTCTTGTTCCTCTTGTGTGCAAGTTTGCACAGTCTTATCCGATACTTGTTTAAGTTAACTAGTTTAAGACTTGTAAAGGGGTACTCATTGATACATGTAATTTTAGTCAAGCCTGCTCTTTGTTTAGAGAGCAGTTCCCTATTAGTTACCATGTTTGGAACGGAGTCTAGTTAGACCCTTTTGACTTGGAGTTTTGAGCTAGCACCACTCAGCTTCTGTCCAACAAAAGCAAGACGTGGCTGACTGTGGATTAAGTGCTACCCAACTCATTGCAATGTAGTTTTGATAAACAGTAACTCCCGGATGGATTAGTCCAGCCCAAAGGATTTGGAACCCTCCGATAGCCCAAAAAAAAAAAAAAAACTCACCTAAGAAATGTGGTCGCCCCCATGGGAAAGATAACTATGCTGGATGACCATAAATTTGTATTCTTGCAATGGAATCTTGAGGTACTAGTTCTTGCTTGCTCTCGACCATGATAAATGCGGTCACACTCATGATTACCTAGAGAATTTAGCTACTTGGGATTGCCAATTTGCTAGAATTATCAGATGTTAGCTTTGTATTGCTTTGATTCTGCAAATAATTACTATTCAAGTATGATCTACCTAGTTTAGCCTTTATTTGAAGGATGATAACTATCTGTCTTATATTTCATACTGAAGCAACATAAAATGCATTTTATTTTGATTATTTGGAAGGTTTTATAAACCCAATAACGCTACCCTTGGTGCTGTCGGTAACAAATCCTCTACCCCTACGCCAGAGGAGGAAGCAGCTAAGGAGGAGCCACAGGGTCTAACAGAATGGAGCACAGTCAATGTTGTCTAAAACATGGGATTGGCACATGAGTTGGGTGTATCACATTTTTGGGTTCTTGGAATACCTTTTGTAGTATTTGCTTATGGCCGTGTTTTAAAGGCCCTGTTATGGAATGTAATTAATATACTTTTGTAATTGTCAACTTTCAATAAATACCGTATTTTGAGGAAATCTGGCATCATCCTCACATCCAGAACCTTGTGGAATAATCTTTTAGCCGTTAGCTTGGATTAGCTACTAATCCTGTCCAGAATCATGACAACATCCATTACACCATAGGAATTTGTTTGTCGATAAATTTATGCCCACTTCTCGGACATTAGATCTTATGGTCCACAGAGACATTGATATAGATTTTCTTTTGATAAGAAGCAGTCTAAAGGCAAATATTTTCTTTTTATGTAATCCAATGACTCTATCCCCAAGGGGTTGGCCGAGTGGTCAGGACCACGGTTCCTCCCTCTTCCGGAGCTAGAGCTCTTGGTATTGACCCCCGGTTCTCCATTCTTTCAAGAATCGAAGGTTGAATCTATTAATGCTACCACCTTGGGGCCACAGCCTTCTGATTCGGAGGGATTAGTCCAGCCCAAAGGGTTGGGAACCCTCCGATAACAACAACAACAACAACAAAAAGAAGTAAGCCAATGACCCCAAATAGAAATTGGTCATTAATAAGAGGTGTCTCCTCTATGACAGATATACTCCTCAAGCACATATGTAGGGTTTTATTTCTTCTTCTTTCAGGACAAGAGGCCTCATTTCAAGAATAGACAACAAACTTGCATCTCACTCGCCCAATTTTTTGTTTGCTCGGGTAAGAAATCTTCTGACAGAAATGATTCGATTGAATCACAACAGAATCAAATGGTAAAAAGTTAAATGGAAACAAAAGGATCTAACAAATTCGCCATCTGGTGGGTTCTTTTTTTTTTTTTTTTTTTTTTTTTTTTTTTTTTTTTTTTTTTTTTCAAAGACTTTTGTTAGTTGTTAAATGGACTCAACTTGACTCGGTTGAGTCCCATGCTCCACAGCCCTCACAAGACTCCATACTCCGATCCTTTTTCTTAATTTCTTGCCATGTTTGAATGTAATCAGGATCTCTTAAATAGGATTCTATTATCGTTGGGATGATGATAAGTGGTTGAGATGTACGCGATCTTTAAGGATCTTCTTTTCTTATTTTTATAAGACAATATTTATATGGGGTTTTTATCAACAGCATCTTCAAATATCACTATGCCTCAAAAAGTATCATTAAATACTTGTAATGCTCAAAAGCATCTTATACGGCATACTCTTAGTTTTCCTTGACCAAATTGCCCTTCCAACCCCTTTCTCGCGATATCGAAACTTGATTTCGCTTCATCGGGACTTGATTTTACACATTGAAGTATTTCAAGGCTAGTTCAACTCCTTTCCCGCAATATTGAAACTTGATTTCGCAACATTAAGACTTGACTTCGCGATATCGAGACTTGATTTGGCAGGGCACATTGAAGTAATTCGAAGTTAGCTCAACTATTTTCTCACGACATCGAGACTTGCCTTGGCACATCGAAGTATTTCGAGGCTAGTGCAACTCCGTTCTCATGACATCGAGACTTAATTTCGCAACATCAAAACTTGATTTGGTGCATTGAAGTAGTTTTAGGCTACTCTTTTTTTCAATTCTCGAACTCGCTGGTTGATTTTTCCCCTTTTCTCATTAGCCCTTAGATCCGCTCTTCAAAAGTTAGTATTTCGAAGATTGGGAGATCTAAGGGCTAATGAGAAAAGGGAAAAATCAACTTGGTAGTTCGAGAATTGAAAAAAAAAAAAAAAAAGCATAGAAATACTGCTATGTTCCAAATCAAGTCTTGAAGTTGTGAGAAAATGGTTGAACTAACTTCGAAATACTTTAATATGCCATGCCAAATAAAGTCTTGATGTCGCGAAATCAAGTCTTGATGTTATAGGAATGAAATTGGACTAGCCTCAAAATACTATAATGTGTCAAACCAAGTCTCAATGTTGCGAGAAAAGAGTTAGAGGGCAATTTGGTCCGAGAGAAATTAGAGTATGATGTATAAGATGCTTTTTAAGATATAACGATATTTGAGGATGCTTTTATTTAAAAACCCCTATTTATATCCATGAAAAGTGTTGCTGGGAGGATTATTCTTCAATTTATATGAAAATAAATTGTTGTGTGCACTCTTATATTTTCCTTTTCCTTTTCCTTAATTTGAGTTTCTCCCATTGGATTGAAGGTGCTGGATTTTGGCGATTAATGGTAAGCGAATCACCACTACTTTTCTCCTTGCTTGAGTGAATCTTCTCTTTCATTAAAGATAAACTCAATGGGGATTTCCACTACTTTTCATCAAAGATCTTGCACGTCGGTTTTGAAAAAAAAAAGTGGTCGAGTGAGGAGAAAAATTGTGGGGGTTCTTTTTTAGGATCAAGACGGAGACAGAGAACAAAAAAAAAAAAAAAAAAAAAAAAAAAAAAAAAAACTGGTATAGGCTAAAGAAGACCTGTCCCTGGCAGACATCCATTCTGTTGCCATCTCAGCTCTTACTGACATGAGCCCAAGTCAGCTCTCAACCGTTCACTCATTTGGTATTAACCATGATTGGAGCATGAAAACCATTCGGAATTGGGTGGATATTACCCAATTCACTCATTGCACCAACCACCATTCCTATCGTAGTGACATTTCAGTTGAAAATTTATGAGGCTAGCATTGGATTGAAGGGTTAGCATTGACAATAAGCTCTGAAAGTTGGCAAAATAGATGGGCCAGAAATGGGCAATGGGGAAAGAAAAAAGAGAGTAATATCAAATGTTGCCATGAAAATTCCAAGACCCAAGATTCGTGCTGCAGAATTCTCTTTCAACAATTCCCCAAATGTTAATTGCTTGTGAAGATTCTAATAGATTTCAGAATTTCAAATGAAAAAACAAACTCCATCTAAGATGTACCCGCTTCATGGACGTTGCAAATTTTTTTTTTTTTTTTTCTTTTTATCAAATATGAAGTTCACTATCTAACCGGATTTTGGAATTCTCACTAACCCAAATTCCTATGGCTGCGTTTGATAAGAGATTTCTCACCAGTTTTTCAGAGAGTCAAGGAAAACCTACATTTGGTAATTGTAAATTCTTGGAGGAAATCCTATTTTGTGAGGATTTTCAGGTATGACCCCTCCCAAAGGATTTGAAAATTCTCACTCACGCGGATTTTATGGACCCACACCAATTTTTTTCAGCTGAACACTTCGATATTGATGAGAAATCCCCAGTTCTACAAATCCTTAATGAGGAATCCCTGTTCGAGGGGCAGTGAATTCCTCACCTGTTACCAAATATGCCCAAACTAAACACTCGAAATCAATCAAAGAGGCTATAGAAAGGAATCCATGTCATATTTTTCCAAGCTGTTTCTTCTTATCCTTTGCATTTTCAATCAGCAATGTAAACACACCTGCACAATCATATTCAAATTGTATGGAGAATGCATCACAACAGAATCTCTGATGCCTCACTCCTTTTTTTTTCTCTCTTTTAAACATAAGCTACTCGCGGAAATTTTTTGCAGGTGTGATTTCAGATCAATGCATCTAAACCATTTACTCGTGTGTTAGTGTGAGGTAAGAATCCCGTGCATGTAACTGGAAGCCATCAGTAAGGTTGGGGAAAATGAAGCCACAGACAAAATAGTACGTAAATGCGAAAAAAAATGATCCATCACCAGATACTAAATTCTTCGAAGTAGATTAAGTTACAAAAGCATGACACCATACTGCGGCAACACTCTGTTCTTTCCCACTGGACAAATGACAAATTTTATTATCACATTCATTGAATAGGCCGTTCTAAGAATTCAATTACAAAAGTGGGACTAAAAATTTGGACCGGGAAGAAAAATGTTTCCTCCCTGAATTATTATATAAATGTGATTTCTGGTTACTTTTTGTGGATTTAAGCTTGGAAAACTAGAATGAAGGTACGGATTTCCATGGGACCCAGCTCCACCACTAGTTTAGAAGGATCGACAGGCCCTCCTTTCACCTTCATTTCTTCCTTGGGAGGGCCTTCTACCTTCCAAATCAGTCTCTTCTTTTCCATTTCTACTCTTTCTTGATTAGCAGATAAGTTCATCTCAGTTATTTTGCTGATCTGAAAGAATAAAATGAAAAAAAGAAAAAAAGAAAAAAGATGATTACCACTTGAAAGAGGGAGGGGAAAGGGAACCAAAAAGAGTTAAGTGTCATGCATATATTGCTAATCATGATATACAAGGGCATGCATGTATTAACACAAGGCCTGATGATGCAAATCATAATACATATATTTGAATATGGATCAAGTGATTCAATAGCTAAAGCATCATTTTCCTCTAAATAATCTAAAAACAGTGAATACACTTTTAATCCTCACCTGATCAATTAAATTAAGGCATGGGTCCAATGACATGAAATGATATGTGCAGAATTGGGGTGCCACATAATAGTCAACAAAAAGGGTAACCAAGGCAGTTAGACATGGAGTAAAAGGAGCGACAAAAATGGCTTTTGACACTTGCATAAGCATTTCAGTTTTCCATCCCTAGAGCAACGGTATGCCAAATCAGTTCTTTCATCTAAAAGCAGGTCTGCAGTAGAATTTATAATGTGGGGCATTTTAGAATTACCCCAAAAGACAAGGGTCAATATAACGCATATCAACCTATCAGACTAAAGATACGTGCATTTACAACTGTGTCATCATCTAGAGTTTCGGAGGCACTAGAACTGACCTCATGTCCACATGTAACTTCATACCATTGTGTTAAACTTACCATCTTGTCAGGGAACAACTTCCTTAGATCCACATAAGCCATTACTGAAAGATCCTTATCCTCTCCCATCTAGAAAATATTAACACAAGAAACAGAAGATATAGTCAGGGATAAAATATAAAGGTGGTGAATTTTTCATGAGACTACAATATATACTTAAGCTGAAAAGGTCACAAGTGAATAAGGCAAATGATGGCAGAAGGAGCTTCTGTTTCTAATGGTCCGTTAAGTAAAAGTGAAAATCTAAGACCTCATATAGGTGTGCCAATCGCATTAGAACACTTCCATCTTCAAGAACCTGTAGAAAAGTTCAAGAGATTTTAAGTAGAATTAGGAAAACTTTTTCCTGGTAGAAATAACAGAGATCTTTTGTTTTAATTCGACTTGCAATCCAAACTTGCATGTTTTTAAGAGATCAAATAAATAACATTAATAGAAGTCAAATAAAAAAAGAAAGAAAAACTCAATTGGTCTTCAGAAGCATACAATATTATCATACTCCCCAATCTATGTTTCTTCACCAAATCGTCTCCCAAATTTTGTCTACTTGTTTGGGTCCACAAGATTTTGATAAATGACATATACAATATGCTTTTGCAATATAGCAAAAGTATTTACAAGACCGAATCAACGTTCACCATTCTAATTTACACCAATTTTAGTTATTACAAGTGGAAGACAAGTTCTATGTATGAGGCATTCCACTTACTTGAAGCGTTATCATTGCAACATTATCAGGTAAACTGTAGGAAGGATCCATTGCTGAGAATGTTGGTATATGTGAACTCATCCAATTACCTCCATTCTGTTAAATAGGAACTCGTCATCTAGATTTAGCAGACCCATAACCTTCAAACAAGGAAACTACAGAGTGTTTCACCTGTTCAGCGAATGCAAGAAGAAAAGGACTATATATCTCTTGGCCCACCATTCGACGCCACTTAGCACCCTCGCCCAAGGGATCAATTCTAAGATAAAATTTCCCCTGAACCTGTCAAAACATTAATATTGAAGCTGTCAAAATTGAACTGTGTTTTATGCCTTCATACTGTAAAACTGTCAAAGTAAAATTCATTAACAAGATGTCAGGTTAAAACCACGACATATATCAGTGTTTATGAAGTGTGTATGCAGCTATAATACCTTATCGAGGCCTTCAAGTATAGCTATCTAGATGACACAAGATCAGTATGAATAAAGAATACAATATGGAATTCTAGTCATAACGTACTATTTAAGTTATCTAGTCTATGTTAGTGCATTGATCACCACCAATGTAACACTTGGTACAAAGATGTTTGTCATATTCAATCCTATTGATGAGATAAGTCTATCATGATGTTGTCTGTTATATTACAAATCAATATGCATGATCCGCCATTTGCTGGGCCCGGACCAGGGTAAAGGTGAAGGGATTAGCGCATCGGATGGGCAGTTAACAGTTTCTTTCTTCTCAAACATTTGTATTTTGTTTTACTTTGAAAGGGCATTTCCCAAGAACAAACAGGAATGACGAATAAGTAAAAAAAAATCAGAAAACCGACCCCAGATAATTTGACAAGCTTCATGCTAATGATGATGAGGATGAGGATGATTTAAACATCTTGTAAAGATATCTGAAACTGTCACGCCTGTGGCCCCCTGTAGAAGGGCGTTGGCTCCGGCGAGCATCCGCCTACAGAGAGAGGGCGGGGGAAACTCTAAAGGACTGGGTATGCATATACAGTGGTGCATAAGTCCCACATAAAAAACTAGCTAGTCCTGTTCTTGGGTATATGTGTGTGACCTGACCTTAACTCCAAATGAGGCTTTATAAAACAGTGAATCCCATGAGCCAAAGCAGACAATATCAAGTGGACAGCGGGCCTGAGTCGTTACAGATGTTGGTGAATGTCGAAGGAAGTTGGGTACATGTTTTGAATGCAGTGAGTGAGGACACAAACGGGCAGACCGTCCGAAGAAAGGCCAAGGAAATGAAGGCCAGCAGCAAAACTGGGTACAGGGGACTCAATAACAACGCCAGCAGCAAGGGCGTTTCAACCACAAAACCAACAACCAGGACACCAACCGAACCCACAGCAAAGGTATCAACCGAATTAATGGAATAGGAATCAGCATAATCTGCCCCAAGATCAGAATTGAGGGAGGAATAACCAAGGTGGGAATCATGGGAGACCGCTAGGGAATGCACGAGTGTTTGCCATTACTCAAAGGATGCAGTTGCAGCAGACATTTGAATACAGGGTATGTTTCTTACCTCTTACATGTATTTTAATTTGGGGGACCGAAATTTCCTAAGGAGGGGCGTATGTAATATCTTTGAAGGGGTTAGATTTTTAAACTAATTTTCTTCTTGGCTTATATACGTGTATTTATGATTAATGATTGATTATAATTATTTTAAGGTGGGCCCTTATCGTTAAGACCCTTTTTATATATACATATATCTGTTTGAATGGTAGTCAACCTTCTTATTCCTGAGGGAAGTCGACACCTACATAGAAGGAGGTTTATGCTATTAATAGTAGGACTCCAATTCTTGGAGGAATCCTTGCACGACAAACTCCTAGGGACTTTAGGTTCAGAGAACTATTTATAAGACCTCTCCCTCCCATTCTTCTCACATACATATCAACAATCAGACTTTCCAAACCCAAGAAGAATTAGAGTTTTGGAGAGGGAGGAAGGAAGACTAGTGGATTCAGGCCACCAGGTGAGTAGATTTCTTCGTATACATGATGTGCTGTTTTCTTATATGTAGTGAATCGATTAAGATATGAATCTGCACTATTTTGCTTTTCCAATTACTGTTGGAGCCATTACATAATGATATAGTGGGCTCATACCAGATTTCATGTACTCAGAGACACTGTCAAACAATCCAGTTATGGTTTGACGACTGATAATATCCAATTTTTCTGTAAGATATGATGGTTTCAAATCTCTTATGATCTAAGATAATCTCCAGACCTTATTCACTGCCAAGATGATCCAATTACAAAGAATTATAGAGCAGAATATGAAATTCTCAGTTTTCTGCACACCCAGAACCAAATTGGGCCGACAAGGGTTGTTAGACCCCATGGCCCACTTGATGATAGATCTGGACCATGGATCTGGTTGTGGACACATGGTCGACAGATAAGAACCTGGACCCATATGAGTGGGCCTCCAAATACCCAAAGACAGGAGACATGAATAACAGTAGCAGAAGGCTGTTTGGTCGATAGCCTTTGTGGCACCGCAGGGCCCCACCTGATCAAAGACCAGGACCCCACATCTAGTAGGGGACTAAGGGGCGACCAGAGTGGTGCTGGACCCACATGGAGCTTCTTCTATTACATGAGGCGTGAGTTACTGTAGAAGGGTTTTCTTCATATAAATACCTGTTGTGGGGCCCAGGAGGCCACCAAATCTAAACCACAAATCTTAAAGTGGGGCCCTGGGCGACCCTGATGATTAGGCCCCATCATGGATTGCGGCCAGTGGGGCGCACTATCCAGTCCACCCTAGCCTGCAAGGCGTGAGCCCAGTTCTATTCCGTAAGAGAACTCTGTTGGGTGTATTGACTCTATTATGGACTTGCAAAAATTGCATTCAGGCACTAGAAGTTTTAGAATGTATATATATCAGACCTCCTTTGACAACATTCCATAGGAAATCTTTAATACAGAATATGCTAAATATATGGCAGTCTGGGCTGTTGCCTTTCACTTGATGCACGGTCATGTTAAATAGAATACTTTACTAATGACTTTGGTGATCCTATGTCTTTATTGTGATTTAAACTATGTTGAATGCTTCAATATTGTTATACCTCAAAATTATTGTGATGAATGAAGATGACTGGATGCTTCATCCTATTAGGATAATTTGGAATTTATCCTTACGACGGGTACTAGAACGGTAAGGGAATAAGGCTGATGAAACCCGGAAACATCAGTAAGGACAAAATCTCAAATTATCATGATAACTATACTGGAAATATTAATGAAAACTGTTTTTGAAATATTATTGACATACCCTTTTGGACACGCCTAGATGCACCCGCACATGAGGCTAAGAGATGGATTCTTTTAACGTGGCTTTTAGGCCATCTGCGTAACTTTTCTGACTCTTAGATCAGTTGCACTTTGTTTAGAGATATAGGTCAGTCATTCGACTGAACTATAGTTTTGTCCCTTAGGTTCAACAGTCGCGTAATTTTTCTGACTTATAGGTCAGTTGCACTTTCTTTGACTATAGGTCAGCTGTTTGACTGACTATAGCATGCCCCTAGTGTTTCGGTGACACCCTTGAGGTGTATGTTTGAAAATTGTTTTTGGGAAGCTTGTGAACATGGTGGTTAGGCGGTGGTCCCCCGGTTAGAATTCTAAACCTTAACTGAATTCATGCAAACATGTTTCTTTATTGTTCCATATCTGAATAAATGTTTCTTTCATTTATAATGTTGCACACAAATTTTGTACATGTTGAAATCTATTCACTCAGTATGGCTGATTGTGTTTTCACCCAATCCCAGGTATGACAAAAACATAGAAAGGTAGGAGGTTACCAATGACGAAGAAAATTTTTAACATCTGTGGCTGAGCGTTCGGTACTCACAGACAATTTTACCTAGATACATGCTTTAGATGATTCTTTTAAAATTACAAAGACTATTTTGGAATTATGTAGTTTATTTTTTTTATTGGATTTGGATATTCATTCAATTTAAGATTCAGATTTTAGGCAAAAGCATGGTTATTTATGCTTTGAATGATTTGATTTATGCGATGGTTATGCTATTTGTTGGTTACAATGTGGGAATTCGAAGGGCCCGGATTCTAGGTCATTACAGAAAAAATATGAAATAATTAGAGAATATAATACCAATACCCGTGTCTTTGAATGAATAACATAGAATTCTAATATCCTGGAATGATACCGATACCCGTTTCCATATCCAAGTATTCTGGTAACTACCATCTTCCACGAGCATTTCCATATCCATATAATAACATCATCACAAGCATACAGAATTGCCATGAGTGCATTGTTAAGAGTTGGTCTTATCTGTAATTCTAGAAACATAAGCAGTTTTTTTTTTTTTTTTTTTTTTTTTTTTTTTTTTTTTTTTTTTTTTGTAAATATAGGAAAAGTGTTTTTTCTTTTGGTAATTTTCATAAATTCGCCCCACCCTAGCAACCAGTATTGTGCGAGAGATTTCTTTCAATTCAGACCAGGAATCAACTGCTGTTGCAAGCAATCAAGGGCATTTTCTATGCTGTAACCTTTCAAGCAGTTAATTAAGGATTTGAAGAACAGATTCAAGTCAGTTTTTATGAATATTTGCAGTTTTTTCCTTTGGATTTAAATTTTTGAAGATTTAGCGATTTCTTTTTAATTTGGGTGTATGTTAACATCCATATCATTGAATATGCTTATTTGGGTAAGTAGTTGTCCAAATCAATTGGTGTGCTGCTATTTGGAATTGGAACAATTGTTTATGGTCGTTTTGAGTGCTGCCTTTTGTTTCAAAAGATGTCTACGGGACTGTTTTGGTTATTAGTGTAGAAGATAACAGGGCTCAAAGAACAGGCCCAAGGCCCAAGGCCCAGCCCAATGAGGCCCTTGTACAGGCTCCCACACGTGGGATTTAGGCTAGATTAGATAGAGCTGATTTCTCTCATCTTTATTTCCTTGTATAGTTAGGAGATATTCTTTCTATTCTTTGCTGATTCTAATTTGTATTATTAACATGTTTAGAGCCTTGATTAAGGCACATAAAGATTATAAATACAACAGTCGATCCTCAATGTATGGACGACATTCTCTCCATAATTCTTCTTCTACTTCTTCCATAAACCCTAACATGGTATCAGAGATTTGGTTATGATCAATCCTCTCATTGATCAAAATACTTTTTCCTGGCATGGATCAGCGCTTTATTTCTGTTTACATTACTGCTGATACTGTTGCTTGCCTGACGTGCCCCCTCTGATCATAGTGGCCCACCACTGATCTGTTTTTTTTTACCAGTGACTCCCACAGTTGTGGTCGACAATGCTTAAGGGTGTTTTCTGGATTTTTTTAATCATCATTTAAGGTATTTTTCAGGCATCTCTTCCTCTGTCCATTTTGATTATTAAGTATCAGATAGTTTTCATCAAGACCGTCCAGATTTGTGGATCGGTATCCGTTGTTCATCAAACTTGGACTGGAGGAAGTACACTTGACCTCCTTCAAGACGTTCAGCCTTGATCTGTGATTAGACCATTCTGTTGGTCCCACACACAGATCTTGCCTCAGAAGTTCAGTTCGTCTGGCACTTCTTTTTGCACTGTTTGTGCTGTTTTGTGTTGGTTGCTTCATCATTCACTTAATCTGCCATCTTTCTGCTGTGTTAGTACATATTACATCATATTTGCTGCTGCTTTGCATATTGGCTGTCTTCTTTTCTGATCTAAGGGCTATTCTCTTCTGCAGATTTACGTGCTTCTGTCCGTTTCCTTCTACATTCTGCCATGGAAAAGTATGATGTTATCCCCATTAAATTTAATGGGCATAATTATATGTCTAGGTCTTTCCACTTAAAGAACTTTGTAGAAGGACAAGGGTTCTTTGGATATCTGGATGGATCAATTACTAAACCTCCGACGCCAAGTACCACTGACTCAAAACTCTTAGCCACCTGGTCTAAGGAAAATGCTAAAGTTGTTACTTGGATCCTTAACTCTATTGATCCCTCTCTTGCCGTTGCTCTTCAAGCCTACACTACGGCAACTGATATGTGGGCACATCTCAAGAAAGTCTACCATCAGACCAATAAGGCTCGGAAGTTTCAATTGGATAGTGAAATTGCGAAATATAATCAAGGGGATAAATATATGCAGGAATACTTTAATGGTTTCCCCACCTTGTCGATTGAAAGGGATTCCATGTTGACCCAAACAGTCGCTTTTGGATTTCTTTCTAAGGCTCTCAAGTTACAAGAAGAAACTCATATTAGCCCGTTTCTTATGAATCTATGACCAGAATTTGAATCTGTTCGGTCTGCCCTCATGAATAGAGAAAATTCTGCTAATCTTGATACCTTCTTTCAAAATGTCATTCGCGAAGAACTTCGTCTTACCTCATAGCGCACTATTCTGGAAGAACCCAAAGCCTTCCTTGCGCCTCTTCTTGCTGACTCGGCTCTTCTAGCAACTCCAAATCCGAAGCTAACTCAATGTTATGAATGCAAAGGCTTCGGACATATTGCCAAAAATTGTCGCAAGAAATTGGTTTGTAGTTGGTTTGTAGATATTGCAAACGGTCTGGTCATCTTATCGATGACTGTAGCAGTCTACAACGAAGGAATGAGACACAGCCTAAGAAGCCTCCCTCCAATATGCCAAGACAGAATATTCCAGCTGCATTTCAGGCTCAAGCACCCTTATCTGATACAAGAAGCACTTCCTCCAGGGCTATATCCATCACTCCTGCTCAGATTCAAGAACTGATCCAGAGCATAGTTACCTTTGCATATGCGTCTATGGGCTTTTCTAGTGGTCGGTATCAAACTCATTTTCCTTATTTTCCTACTGCTTTCTGGCCTTTCATTCTTCTGCATCTCTTTCTTCTCATATCACCTCATCCACATGGTTTTTAGATTCATGAGCCTCAAATCACATGACATTTGTAGAACATAACTTTACAGATTCCCACCCTTACCTTGGAAAAGAGAAAATAACCACTACTAATGGTGATCAACTACTCATTTCTGGAGTTGGTACCGTTACTTTATCAAGTGTCTCTGGCCAGTCCATCACCCTTCCCAATGTCTACATTGTTCCAAAATTATCAGCCAATTTACTTTCTGTAGGACAACTTATTGATGATGGCTATCTTATTCACTTTTCTTCCTCTGGTTGTGTTATACGAGGGCGACAAATTGGGAAGGTGATCGCGACGGGGAGTAAACATGGGCGCCTGTTTTTGCTCAACATTGGACATCATTCTTTCTTTGCTTCTTCTTCTAATAATTTCAATAAATTGTGGACTGTTTGGCATAAACGTCTTGATCAGGTGAACAATGCCCATTGAATTTCCTTGTTTAAAATTGGTTGTTTGGAATCTACTATTGATAATAAAATGATGTTTTCTTTATCTCAATTCAAAGTGTGAAACTTGTTACTCAAGTAAAAGTCATATTTTGCCCTTTTCTATTCATATTCTCGTGCATTGACATCATTTGACATTATTCACACTGATGTATGGGGCATTGCTCCTACCTTGAGTAGGGCAGGATTCAAGTACTATTTAACCTTTATTGATGATCATTCCCGTTATACTTGGATTTATTTCATGCGCTTGAAATCTGAAGTATTTTCTATTTTTCAAAGATTTATAACATGGTCCAAACCCAATTTAAGAAAGCTATCTAGATCCTTAACATTAAATTCTAGTGGAGAATACATGTCTTATGAATTCTCTGCCTTCCTTTCGGATAAAGGCACTCTTCACCAAAAATCTTGTCTGCAGAATCCTCAGCAAAATGGAATTGCGGAAAGAAAGAACAAACCATTCTTAAAACTGTTCGGAGACATTTGCACTAGTGGCTAAAATGACCACCGTGCACACACTTTTTTGTGTCATGGCAGCTCGCAACTGGCCTCTCTGACAAATGGATGTCAAAAATGCTTTTCTTCATGGGGACTTGCGAGAGACTGTTTACTTAAAACCTCCTTCGGGCTATGCTTGTCCACCAAAGTATGTTTGTAAGTTGTGGAAATCTCTTTATAGACTTAAACAGGCTCCCCGGGCTTGGTTCGATAAGTTCTGTTTTGCAATTCTAATAGTTCCCTCTTTTGAGATGCACATCGAAGGGCTACACATTTCTCTTAGAATATGTGGATGATGTGACTATCAGTGGCAATGATATTGCCGGCATCACGGATCTCAAAAACCATCTTACTCGCCATTTCAGAATAAAGGATCTTGGTCGTCTTACTACTTTCTGGGGCTTGAGTTTTTGCGTAACAAATCCGGCATTAGGGTCCATCAGCGTAAATATGCTACAGATTTAATCATTTCAGCACGGCTTGATGATGCTTACACTATTGATACACCTATGGAATTGAATGACAAAATCAGTATGGATGATGGCCTTCCCCTGGATGATCCCTCTGTTTTCTGAAGGATAGTTGGTAGTTTGCTTTACTTAACTATAACTCAGCTGGATATTTCTCATGCAGTTCATACGGTTAGCCACTTTGTTAGCAATCCTCACAAACCTCCCTTTGCTGCTGCTCTATGCATACTCTGTTATGTTAAAGGCACTCTAAACCATGGTCTCTTCTACTCTTCTGGCACTTCTCTGCGCTTATCAGTTTATGCGGATGCTGACTCGGCTAGTTGCCCAGATTCTCGGTGATTTACCATTGGCTAGTGTATGTTTCATGGGGAATCTCTGATTTCGTGGAAGTGCAAGAACCAAACCACCGTTTCAAAGACTTCTGCTGAGGCAGAATATCAGGCTATGTCATCCGCTAGTGCTGAAATCCTCTGGTGCCGTCTTCTCTGTGAATTTGGTGTCATTGTTGGTATTTCTACACCACTTCATGGGGACAACACCAGTGCTTCCAGAATTGCCAACAATCCGGTCTTTCATGAAAGGATGAAGCACATTGAGATTGATTGTCACTTCATCCGTCGACATGTTGTCACTGAGAAGATAACCTTGCCCCATGTCTCTACTCTAAACCAGTTGGCGGATATATTCACAAAAGCTCTTCCCAAAACGCATCATCATGATCTTACTAGCAAATTGATGTTTTTCTGCCTTACCTCATCAATTTGAGGGGGAGCGTAGAAGATAACAGGGCTAAAAAATAACAGGCCCAAGGCTCAGCCCAATGAGGCCCTTGTACAGGCTCCCATACGTGGGATTTAGGCTAAATTATATAGAGCTGATTTCTCTTATATTTATTTCCTTGTATAGTTAGGAGATATTCTTTCTATTCTTTACTGATTCTAATTTGAATTATTAACATGTTTAGAGCCTTGATTAAGGCACAAAAAGATTATAAATACAAGAGTCGATCCTCAATGTATGGACGACATTCTCTCCATAATTCTTCTTCTTCTTCCATAAACCCTAACAATTAGAAGGTTTTAAGGGAAACTTTTTCTTGTTAAATATTGTGACGGTTATTCCAGCCCTTTCAATACAAGTTGTTTGAATTAAAAGTTGATGCTTGATTCTAGGGTTTGTCGTGGAATCTAAGATGGGGCGCGAAGGTTTTAGCATACTTGGGACCCTAGCAATGGGGAATATAAGGGGGTGTTTGGATAAAGGTAGAATATAATATGATCAAATTTGAATATTGTAAGATTTCATTATCACATAATTAAATAGTATCATATTATAATATTGTGTCATTTATGGTGTTTGGCAATTCTACAAATTTCAATATATCTTTCAAGTGTTTGGCTATTTATAACATTTTCACTAGATGATGCATCGAAACAATAAATGAATAGAAAAATAGGGATGATTGACCTAGTGGGAACCCACTAACTAGTAGTCACACTAGAGTAATTTAATATTAGTAACCACAGTAGGGCCCATTTGATTAGAAAACCATTAGACTAAATGTTAAAAACCACAAGCAATATTGTTCAATCAATGTGGGTCCACCAAATGTTAATAACCATAATGTAATACATCCAATGGTGAATATAACGGAGAACCCTATGAGTGTTGAACATCATTGAGGAATCCATCTATGAGAAATAAATGTAAGACCCAATTGATGTTTAATAATCACATTAACCAAGCTAGTTATAGTAATCACGAGGGGGCCATTAAACAATATGACTCATTTAATGATGGCAAACTAGTAATTAGTCCTACAATCCAATATTGGTAATTAGTATGAGACCATCTAAAGTCGGTAGTACGGGGAACCACTTAATGTTGGTAATCGTGGTAGAAATTACCTAATGTGATATTTGTAGGACCCACCTAATATTAGTAATCAATAAAGAAATATGTAATTATGACAGGGCTATGGGACCCACATAAAATTTATAAACACTAAAGGACTCATCTAATATTGAGTCATTGTAGGATTCCTATAGAAACCATCAATATTTTAAAAAAATGCAGTGGGCCAAACCCTTGTTTTGGTAAGTTGTCTTAATGAAATATTGTTTTATATAGCATATAGTTGAATATTATAACATGAAGGTTTTTGTAAGAAAGTGAGATATTGTATAATACCTTCTAACTTATCCAAACACCTAGTTTTTAGGTGGGTAGATTATATTCTGAACTAGGATATAATATAGAAAAATCTTTAGAAATATATGGTTTCCGAACACCCCTAATCTTGAATACCCAAATATCTATGGATCTCTTGAATGATATTTCAGCCCTTTGGAAAAAGCTTCCAAGTACTGAAAGGGGTTGTTTCATTATTATCAGCTGACGTGGCAATTCATTCAGGATTATCGTACACTTCATATCGGAAATATGTTTCACCCATGACATCTCACTTTGCCACTAGCACTTCTTGGGTAATTGACTCATGAGCCACAAATCATATGACAAGTATGCAGTTGGAGTTTAGATCATGCAAGCCTTCAATAAAAGGCAACGTTCGTGTTGTAGATGGAAACTATACTCAGGTTATGGGTAAAGGTTCAATTAACGCTTCTCCAAATTTATCACGGCCTTCTATGTATGTTCCACAATCTGTACAAAATCAAGTTTCTCTCAGTTCTCTCGCCACACTCATAACTAATTATCATATTTTATCCAACATATTGTGTTTTAAGACTTGAAAACATGACAAACAATAGTTGCTGGCCGTGAGTGTAATGGCCTTTGATCTACTAGAAATTGAAATTGCAAGATTAAAGAAAGGAATTGGGATATGCTAGTGAAAATATACACTTGATCTACTAGAAGAAACAAGACTGTTAGGAGCAAAACCTACAATACTCCCATTGAACAGAATCATGGTGTTAGTAAAGAAATTGGAGAGTTTATTCCATGATCTCTAATCATATCAGAGACTGGTTGGAGACTGGTATACTTGACTATAACTCATCAGAAGTCTCTTATGTGGTCAGAGTTGTCTGTCACGTCACGCATGATCAAAGGACAAGACATTTAGATGCTATATACTTGATTTTTAAAGTATCTCAAGAAGGCATCAAGACAGTGTATTCTCTATTCAAGAAATGGTCATTTAACTATGAAGGCCTGGATTGATGCAGATTGTACAGGAGCAAAGATAGATAGAAAAGATCAACCCTAGGTTATTGCACCATGGTGGGCAGAATCTAGTGTCTCAGAAAAGTAAGAAACAACCTGTAGCAGCAAGATCATATTCTGAAGCTGAGTACCAAGCTATGACACTTGGAACATGTGAACTTTTATGGCCAATGATCTTATTGTGTGAATCGGAATTCCTACATAAAGGTCCTATGGAATTACGTTCTTAGAGCACATCTTTGAGGTAGATTGCAAAAACTCCAATCTTTATGGCCACAGATCTTACTGTGTGAGTTGGAATTCCTATATAAAGGTCAGGAATTACATTCTTAGAGCACATCTGTGCGGCAGAATGCAAAAACTCCAGTCTTCCATCAACATACAATACAGTGAAACACATTGGAGTAAATTGCCATTTTAATAAAGAAAAAGTTGGAAAAAAAAAAGAGATCAAGGTAAAGTATGTGCATACGGATGAACAATTGGTATATTTCCTCACTAAGGCAGTTCCAAGAAGAAAGTTATCAAATATATTGTCTAAGCTGGGTTAATAACAGGGAGCTAAAAAAAATGTTTGCTGCAATGTTGACTGACATACATATTGTAAGAAACCATATACCAACCTAAAAGCTTAAGCTTACAAGTGGAAGGCCCAAACAGGTATATAAAGCCCTGTCCAACTTAGGACTTGGGCGATGTGGGATGTGAGACTTCCCAACACTCCCCCTCATGTGCAGGCCCAACAGATTTCATGGACGGGCCTGCCACGTGGGCTAGACAAGAACGATAAGAGCCACGTTGGCTACAAAAGAACGACGGGATCAAAACCCGCTCCGATACCATGTAAGAAACCATATACCAACCTAAAAGCTTAAGCTTACAGGTAGAAGGCCCAAACAGGTATATAAAAGCCCTGTCCAACTTAGGACTTGGGCGACGTGAAACTTCCCTACACATAAAAGGCTTTTAGAGCCAAATCAAAGCTACAAATCTAGCCAATTAGTTCCAACTAGAACTATAATCAAATCTCCTAAATCACCAATGATCTTATCTATTTACAGTTTGATACTTATCTCTAATCTCCCATGATAAAAAAAATGATCTCCTGAGATATATCTGTACACGCGGAACCAACTTAATGTTGTGGACCCCTTCTCTACACTTGACCTCAAATTGATGTGAAGCTTGACAAAGCATAAATTTGGTAATAAGATAATTGTGGTGAGATATTACCATGGCTTTGGTAAAAGGGGTCAGTGATAAGTGCTTAATTGTTTATAATTTGAGCCCTAATATGTGGTTTATCTTGTGCTAGTTCATTGTTATTATTATTATTATTATTATTATTTTTACATTGTCTTTTTTATTTTTTATGAAAAGGTCAAAAGGAGCCAAAAGAGAAGAATTTCAGCAATTGATTAATTGAGAGATTCAGGTGGGCCCTCCCTATTCTTTTTGGGGATTTGAAATTTGAAATTAAAGTGGAGCCCTAGAAGGAAAGTGTTGGAGACTCATAGCATAAACCAAAAGGAAAGAGAAGGAGAGAAGAAAAAGAAGAAAAGAGCCCAACCATGTGTTACACGCCCAAAGGGGGGGCCCCACATCTATTGCAAAGATTTGAATTTCAGAATTTGGAAACTCTTTCTCAAGTCCAAGTGGCACCCAAGCATAGAGAAGAAAAAGAAGGAAGTTCCCAAGCAAGAGTCCAAGCTAAGCTTAGAGGTCCAAGAAGGGGGTCCCACACTCCATGTTGCACGCCCCATATGGGCCCAGTTTTATGTCCAAAGATTCAGATTTAGTCTCTTAAAAATAAATCTCAGATTTGTGGGTCCATGTGAGGAACTTTCAAGAAGCTATAAAGTGGGACCGGAATTAGAAAGTCTTGTACACCAAGAAAAGAAGAGTTCTATTCTCATCTAATTAGGAAACCTACTTGTAAAGCAAGCAAGAGATCTAATCATAAAAGGAAACAAAGCCTAAAAAGGAGGAAACTCCTTGCTAAAGATTGCTTTTGCAAAAAGCATGGAAGGGGAGCAAGGGCATGGATGGCCAGCAACAATAACCCATCCCTAGTAGCCGTACATCATCATTGGAGGATCTTCTTGGAGCGAGGAGAAAGCAAGTTGCTGCTGGCCGACCCCTTCTTCATCAATCTTCTAGGGTGCCTCTTTTTTTTTTTTTTTTTTTTTTTTTTTTTTTTTTTTTCTTATGAATCTCTTTTTCTATGTTATTTTCAATTCCAAATATGAGTAGCTAAACTTTTTAGGGCTAGGGTGTAATTGAAACCCTAGCCTAATTTTATGTAGTCCCTTTTGGCATTCTTTAATTGAGATTTCAGTTTTGTTGGTTGAGTTTCTAAACCATATTTTTGATTTGATGAGTTATGTATATGCCATTCCAACCATGCCATGTTCAATTAAATTTAAGATTAGCTAACTTATCTTTGATTGATCTTGATGTTAAGCATCTAGGGTTTAGAATCATGAATAATCTAGGTATATGCCATGCTTATACTCATGCATTTATCATTCCCATTGTTTTTATGCATCATGCATGTATTGACTAGGACATTTTCCATGCTTAGTTTGTGCAACTTGATGAACAATTCATGTAGCATGCCACTCATGAATTAGGTTTAGGGGAATCATAATCTAGATACAAATGCCATGATCTAGGTTGATAAATGTCATCAATAATTCTGATTTTTTATTAAGAGATAATAAGGGACATGCATAAGATAGGTTAGGGGAGTAGATGAAACCCTAGTTTCATTCATTCTTATTGTTTCTAATCCTAGTAGTAGTTTTGTGTCTTAGGTTACTTTTCATTAAGCTTTTGATTTATTTTAATAGTTTAACTTATTGTTTTTAGTAATTTCATTCAACCAATCAGCATTCAATCACTTTTTCATCCATTTAATATTCTGAATTTTTAGTTATTTTTTACATTGCTTTATCACAAGTCTTTGTGGGATTGACCTTGTACTTACAATTTATTATACTACACAGTGATCTTGTGCGCTTGCGAGTTTTAAGTTGTGTGCATATTAAGTAGCTTATTTCTAGGTTACTGGGTGCATACCAGTCAGCTAACTGATACAGGGAGGATACTTAAGGAAGATGTATAGCCCTAGAAGAGACATGACAATGAATGAAGTGACAGTTTAGCCTGCTCATGAAAAAAGGGATTTGTAGCAATTTGGATGGAGCTTGTGTTGTCAGCATAGAATGGAGTAGGACCTACAAGAAAGACCCCAAGTTTCACGGATAAGTCATTGTAGCCAAATAACTTTGCTACTTGCAGAAGACATAGATCAGTACTCAGCTTCAATAGAGGATTGAAAAAACAGTAGTTTGCTTTTTGCATTTCCAAGAGACATGAACCAGTGGTAGATAGGCAAGAATCTAAGCATCCAACCTAATCAACATCAGCACAGGCACTGAGTTGTAATGGAGAAGCTGAGGAATGAAAGAGTCCATAGTCAAGGGATCCACGAATATATGGTGCATCATAAAAAGTTTAAGTGTATGAGGATTCCCCACACACTGGCTGACAATTTGGACCGCATGTGCTATGTCAGGATGAGTCAAGGTAAGGTACAGCAAGGCTGGTGGGACCAGGAAAGAATTCATCTTTCTGAAATTTGACATCAAGCTCAACAAGAGTATTTGCAATCTCACAATCAGTAAGATTAACAATTGGTAGATTTCCTCACTATGGCAGTTCCAAGAAGAAAAAGTTAATCAGATGCATTGTCCAAGCTGGGCATAGTTGATATCAACGCACCAGCTTGAGGGGGAATGTTAAGAGTTGGACTTATCTGTAATTCTGGAAAAAGACTGTCTGCTAAAAATAGGAAAAGTGGTTTTTTTGGTAAATTTGAGAAATATAGAAAAATATATGGGTGTGGACCGTGTGGTCACAGCTCTAATTAGTAATTACCAGTTTAAGAGATTTCTCTAAATTTAGTCTCCATCTTTCCATTTTCTTATCTTTCTTCTCTTAGGGCATGTTTGGTAAACATCATTAGAGAGGAATCCTCTCTGGTTTTCCTCGAAAGCGAGGAAAATCCAGGTTTGGTGATTTTTCCTCTCCCCACTTTTTCCTGTCTGAAGACTTAGAAAATCTGTGAAGGAGAGGATTCCCCCGGTCTGACCTCCCCCCATCGGAATGGATAAATCATTGATTTTAAAAGAGGGGTATTTAAACCACTTTCTCCAGAGAAGAAAATCAATCAATCTGAGCCCTAGTTGTGAGAGACGATCTGTCCCAAGTGAAGTTGCTCCATCGCCTTCTTCATCTTCCCTTCCTCCTGTAACGTCACCTACTTCAGCTTGGATGCAAGTTCTCTATCTCCCTCTCTTTCTAGCCCAAATCCAACCTACCAGACACCCCCCTCTCTCTCACCTAAATCTAGAGCCACCGGAGGCCTCTCTCCCAAATCAAAGCTACTGGATCTCTCTCCCCAAACCCAGGCTCTCTCTCCATACCCAGCCCTAGCTACTAGAGGTCTCTCTCCTAAATCCAAAGCTGTCAGATCTCTCTCCCAGACCCGTCCTCTCTCTCTCTCTCTCTCCAAATCCAGCCCCACTATGAAACCCATTTTCTATCACACCCACACCTAGCATTGAAACCTAGCCCCCTCTCTTGCAGCCCCATTTCCATCTCTCTGTCGCATAACCCCATTTGCAACGATCTTCAGAATCTGATGCCTCTGTCGCATAACCCCATTTGCAAAGATCTTCAGAATCTGATGCCTTTTGTTCATCAGAGATCTTGGGTGGAATTTGGGATCTTGGTTCTTTTACCTAAATTTGGATGATTAATATTTGAGAGAACTATGACATTTGGATATGAATGAGTTTGTGCTTTGGGTTATTGCATGCTCATTATTGGAAGCCATCTAGTAATGTGACCCAGTTATCATGGATGGTAATGCTACAAACTAATTAATTGTCATCTTATGCATTGTATTGAGCATTACATGAATCCATATAGATCCGATTGCATTAACTTATATTATATCAGTTTTTCTAGAAATCAATTATCTTTGACAAAAACTGTTTAGCTATGCCCTTCTGGGCTTGGGAATGGATGGTTTTTTTTTTTTTTTCCTTTTTTTAGAAGACCTGGGAATGGATGTTGTATATGATTTGTTTCTGTTAGTCGTGCTTGTTGTTGTCATGAGTTATATTGATTTGGTGTCATTAAGATCTTGTAATTCTTATTTGCTTTGTACAATTGAATCTTCCTAAAGTTTTCTAAAACATAAAAAAGTAATTTTTCGCAATAGTTATGTTTATGTGGAATTTGATAGGCGTACCAAACATGGATTTGAAGAAATCATCATAAATTCCCCTGTGTCAACCAAACATGGAATGCAATGAATCCTCTCCCTCATACTTCCTCATTAAGGAAAGTCTAATTTCATGGCACCAAGGAATCATCCGAAAAGAGGATTCCTCTTCCGTTACCAAACGTGCCCTTAAGGTTTTGTCCAGCCTTTGGGTAGAAAACCCTAAAAATCATCATATCAGAATTGTTAACATGCATGAGCATACATTTGTTTTTTATAACATAAAAAAAAAAAAAAAAAAAAAAAATCGGTCTTCACAGTGGAACAATCAGTAGTTACTTATACTCATGAAAAATGGTTAAATATTCTTCCTTTTACAGGTCATTACATAATGACTTCGGGCAAGACGGACATTGTAATATCTTGAGCCCCAGGATTAGTTTGGCCCAAGGAGGGCCTTAGTTGATTATTTATTATTGAATTAGAAGGTGTCTCATGTGAATGGTTTTTTAGAAAGGGAAGGAGTTGTTGTATAACAACTCTAATTAGGAAGTATAGGAGAAGGACTAGGACTCTACCTCATCTGTGTATTTAAGCAACTATCGACCCCAGTAGGAGCACCAATAGTCCCCTTCTTTCCTTTGAGAAGCAAATCTGAGAGAGTGTCCTTTGTGGGCCGAAATTCAGGGGAAGAAGAAGAAGAAGGACAATCAGCGACGGATGTCATACTCACGCCCGCATATGCAAACGCAACGATCACGTACCAGAGTGAGTGAATCTTCTAGTTACTCTCTAATGGTGCCCAGACGATTGATAATCCAAATTATTGGTAATTTTTACTGTGCATAGCAGCATCTTAAAATCTATTGAATTGGGGTGAAAATCTTTTTTGAGTCAAAGGAAGCATGTAAGATGGCTGCAAGAATGATAGGATTGATAATGGAATGCAATCCAGGGAATCCAGGCAAATAGACAATAGTTGTGGAACTCAGAAGCATTGTCGTTATAGACATAATGTTGTTTTGGGATTGTGGGGCCCCTGGCCCACTGTATGGATGATCTGGACCATAGCGTAGGAGGGGGAGGCAGACCCATGGTTGACCAAGATTGATTTGGACCCATGTGAGGGTGGGCCCTGTTTGGGCCACCATCTGTGTATTTTAGACCCAACACACGTGAATGAGGCAGGAAAAACCATTTTGGGTCAGCAAGCGGTTGTGGGACCACTGGCCCACCTGATCTTTGATCAGCCACCCCCCAAATCATGAAGGGGGCCCCAGAGGCGACCTGGGCTGGTTGGGTGGTTCCCCATCTGCCACAATCATCCAGAATCTTCAATTTGGCCATCATATGATACTTCCATGAACTTTCAGTTACTGTGTAGAGTTGTGGGCCCAGTAAAGATATCTGAATGGTAATTTGAACCATAAGTATTCATAGTAGGCCCCTGGGAGATCATTAGGGAGCATACCTGATCATGCTTTGGGATCAGTGGAACCCATTGCACATTATGCCAAGGTGTTTGGCATGGATTTCTTGTTCAGTGTGTATAGTGGGGGGCTGTGAGGAGTTTAAATCTGGGACAGCTGTGCACTGTGTTAACAATTACAAATATAAATTTCCCACTTAGATTGATTAAGGGTTTTATGTATGATATGATAGATTGTATGGACTGTTTGGCTATGTTGGCATGGTTCCGTTATTTATGTATTATGCTAGGAAGGGGGACCAATCCTATAATCATTCCTTGAACTATTATGATCGGGAGTGGGCACTAATCTAATAAGGATTTGTATGGACTGGTCCCCACACTCCTGAATGTTAATATTATGATTTATAAATTAATGTGGCATGCATGGGATGATTACTGGTGTGTATTGGGAATTATTAGTACACATGATAAGATGATTGGTATATAGATTTATTGTGTTATGCATGGTGCTCAGACCATGTGGGCCATGGAGGCCGTTGTCCTTGGCGGACGTGAATGGCCGTTGTATTGGCTGGTCCTTGGTGGACATGAATGATGAGACAGGGCCATGGTGGCCGCATACATGTATACGATAAGCCTTGGAGGCGTGGTAATTGTGCATGGGCATGAATATGAATATGGATGTATTTTTAATGGTTATTGATCTATTGATTCAGATTTGTTGTTTTATGCTGTTTGTGTAATTAGGAAAATTCATTCATTCATCAGTAATACTGATGTTGTGTTGCCCCTTTAGGTAACCTTGTTACGGGTGGGCCAAAGTAGAATGACGTTCGCACGTAGATCAGCATGCGTGGCTGAAGGGAGAGAACGAGAAACATTCAAATACGTGATAGAGGGATTAGCTCTTATTTAGGAAATTTATTTAAATGTTTTAGTCCAGTATTGACTTGAATCGGGACATAGGAATTTTGATTATCCAGAGATCATTGATATTGTTTGACTTTTATAATTTAATTGGAATTATAGTTTGATTTAATGCCTAACTTCTTGTGAGAACTATTTTGATGAATGTATGGAAAATGTTGCCAAGTTATCACGATCCAGAAATCCGACAGGGCCTCGGAATTTGGGTCGTAACAGACACATGTAAAGAACATCAAGAAATTAAAACCAAAGGCCTGCTCCTAATCAATGCACTTATCATGTAGTCAAAATACTCTTCTACTGGATGTTGTGTAATATTCTACACATGAGATCCGCGGTGTTTGAAGCACAGGGCCATAACAACACAACAAACAAAGGTGCAGAGATATAGAATGAATTACCCATGCAACAAAGATCAATCATTCATGCAATAATTCCCTATATAAACCTTCCAAATAAAGCAACAGGCTACATACATATGAGCTCGTGGATGAAAATAGTGTAAGATGTACTTTACTGTTAATCCTTGGCATACACCGCTTACACAAACCGTTTTCATTGAGTGCCTCACAATGCCAGAATCATGTAGCAACCTCCTGCATAATGAACTAGAAAATCTTAAACATCATGTCTGAAAAATATGGGGATAACAGAGTTTTTCTTTGTCAGTAGAGGATACACTTCATTAAAGACTTGAAACCTAAAATGTTAGAGACACACTCACATAAAACACTTTCATTTAGTTTGAAGTGGTTCTGTCCTTGTACTTGGGCATATGCACACACGGATCTAAAGAATTCAGCTAATGGGATATATTATATGGATGAACCACAGCCCCGAAACTCTTTGCAGATTGGATGATGCTAGGCTGCTAGCCTTTCTTTATCTAAACAACCTTTACATGTAAAGGGGCAATCAGCAGAAGTTGAGTGACTTTACCTCAAACCTTCCATTTACCAAAAAGTTGTCCAACAGAGTAGTTTGGACTGCTCAATCACTGCAAGTTTTGGGCTGTGCCGCTGTGTCACATGTAACCACAGGACCAACTGGTTTAGTACTCTGGAAGCTTGCTATGTGGAAAGTCCACACTGAAAAAGTAGCTTGAATATAAACATTCAAAATGTAGTCTATGTTGAAAAGAGAATCAACTTGACAGTCTTGCTAGAGGTAAATATTAATGGTTGAACAATTAAATGTAGAATCTGAAAATAACAAACCTATGTAACATAAGCTCTATCTGACCATCAATATACTGGAGGAGCCCCCAATTGCACGATCTACCCTTACTGATAGCTCTTTTGACTATATCTTCCATGTAAATCCCAAGATTTATCTGAGAGAAAGAAACATGTTACCCCAGTCATTCACTGAAATAGCCCAAAGAACCATGGTTTTCAAAATCGGAATCGTATCGCAAATCGTTCATACCCATAAATCGAATCGAATCGCAAATCGTATCGTGAATCGTAGGATTTTTTTTATTTTTCTAATAAAAATGAAAATAATTAAAAATTAAATGAAAGGACTAAAGTAATTATTCATCACCATCCATTTTTTTCCATTTATAGTAGAATAAATTTTAATAACAAGTAAGTCTATCATACATCATATCAAGAAGATCATAACATATATTATTATATATATATATGAAATAAATGATGTGTAATAGTTAAATAAGTTAAAGTATCAATATATACTTCTTATTATCTTAATAATCAAAATATAAAATAAAATAAAAATCCAAACCATCAATTTTTAAGTTTGGATATCTCTTAAAGTTAAGAAAGTGTTCATGAAGAAAAAAAAACCAAAATAAATTTAAAAAAGAAGAAGATATAAAACAAGCCACCATACTACGTGTCGAATGCTTTTAGTTAAATGCATGTTCTTATTCATTCTTTAAACCTTATTAAGAAAAAAACTGTAAAAAATTCTTTACGAGGGTTTCGTTTAACTACTAAATTAACATTTTTGAAAATACGAACATAAAAGAAATAAGAATAAAGAAGAAAAAAGGTAAAAGATTATTAATATTAGCTTATTGGCTTATACCATTCTCGCTTAGTCGATCGCTTGAATGTAAGATTTCAATTTGAAAACAGAGTATTGAATCGCTAGTTCAACTGAATCCTAAATTCATTTGTAAATGAGATTCATTACATAGATATGAATCGTTTTCCTTAAGATTCAAGATACGAATCGGGATTCGGGATACGAATCGTAGGATTCTGATAACTATGCAAAGAACTATCATATTACTAATGTTGACCAAGAATACATGGGAATCTTTCTCAGAAAAACTGCTCGCCCACTTCGGGCCAACGTCTAAAGATTATTTCATGCAATTGATGCAACTCGGGCAAACAAGTTTACTTCTAGAATATGAGGATGAACTTGCACATATTTCTAGTAGAACAATTGACATTCCCTAAGATAGACTAATAAGTGCATTCATTGAAGGCCTCGAAAACGAATTGTGTACGGATGTTCAAAGTCAGCAACCAAGAAATCTCTCTGATGCATGTATTTAGTGTCAAACCAGCCCATCTGCGCAGGCTTGCATATTGTCTTAATTAAGATAGCTTTATTTTAGGAACTTGTATTGTATTATGATACTAAATATAGAAACTTGTATTGTATTAGGATACCAATTAAAGGGTAATCAACCCTTATATAATGAGAGGGACACAACCCTAAGGGGGAGACGATTCTTCTC